>LR738712.1:186727019-186920748 GCA_902687465.1 Secale cereale | reverse complement strand
TGGGGATTTCGTTAACGAAATCGTTAACGGAGTTTTAGGCCGTTAGATCTCAGATTAGACGGCTAATACGATGAGTTGGATTCTGCCCTCTCGCGCTTTTATAGTGGTAGTAGATAGATAACGGAGTTTTAGGCCGTTAGATCTCAGATTAGACGGCTAATATGATGAGTTGGATCTGCCCTCTTGCGCTTTTATAGTGGTAGTAGATAACGAAGTTTTAGACCGTTAGATCTCAGATTAGACGGCTAATACGATGAGTTGGATCTACCCTCTCGCGCTTTTATAGTGGTAGTAGATAGATAGATATATTCTCTCGGCTCTTAATCAATGCCAGACATAACACTAGGACTCTTCCGCAAAAAAAAAACTTCTTTTTGCATGATTATTCTTGTGTCATGTGCAACTTGCAGACCCTGAGGCAAGGGATCACCTTTTCTTTCATTGTCAATTTGCACAATTGTGCTGGAAGTACATTTGTGCCAACTGGCTCCCTACACATACATGCATTCAAGAGGAAATTAGCAATCTCAAGCAACTATTGAACGTTCCTTTTGCTTTGGAAATCATTATTCTAACCTGTTGGGCAATTCGGACAACTAGAAATGATTACATATTCAAACATACCCCTCCAAGCATCTGCAGGTGCAGGAAAGAGCTCAAAGAGGAGCTTAGATGGATCACCTACAGAATCAAGAGGAAAGACTGCAGTGTCTTTGAAGCATGGATCAAGTCCTTTCGATAACTTTTACATACTATTGTTCCAATATCCATTTTTGAGCCCTGCCTCATGTGCATCCGGTCAAGAAAAAATTCACAAAAAATTTAAAAACCATTTTTTGCGTGGTAGATAATTTTGTGTGTGCACACCCTTTCATTTTGTCCACCCTGTCATAGAACACGGTCTGTGCAGGCTGTGGCGGGCATGGATGTGTGCTCGGTCATGAGATGCCACGATGGCAAAATTAACAAATTTGACCTCAAGACGAAAACATCTCATAAACTAAGTCGTTTTTGAAAATGTTTCACACTGCTGACCCTTTTGTGCAGCGCCCAACAGCAAGGCGCTACACTCTACGATGCAGCTCCTTACAGCTAAGCGTTGCACAGTATAGTGCAGCTCCTAACTATTAGGCGCTACACAGTGTGGCGCCTAAGCCTTAGGCATTGTACAGTAGAGTGCAGCGTCTTAATATCAGGCGCTGCACATTAGGGTCATAAAAGTGAAATATTTTCAGACATAGTTTAGTTTGTGAAATAGTTTCGCTTCGAGGTCAAATTTGTGCCTGCTTGCTGCCACGATCCGGTAGGAGTGCGGGCGCCACGGCGTGATTTGGTCGACTCAAGAAATAAAAGGAGAGAAACAAGATAAAAGCAGCAACACACGTTGCACCAAAATCCTTGTCTCTATGAGTTGATGATAGCTTGAGTGGTTATAGCGTGTAGCGAGGAACGATGGTGATTTACGCACACATAGCACAAGAAATATCAGAGAAGATGCATAATTTTGAGAGCGCCGAGATCATTTTTGAGCGAAGGGCCACGAATGGTGAAGCTCCTTACTTAGCTACCTGTACTGTATGAGACGGCTTCTTTGGCTTAACCACCCACCTGAGATGGTTCAAATTCCTGTAGCCACACCAAACATTTAAATGCATGGAACAGGATGAGTTGTCAAAAAAAAAAACACCTGATAAGTATGATATGGTAACCCAAAGGTCGAGTTCTTCCTGTGAGTTAGCTTCTGTTCTATTTACAGCTTTCCGACCATACTTGCAAACATTACAGTGTGCTCTCAACATTTCGTTCTCCAAGCAAGCTTCTGGGGGTGCCAAGAACTAGGGTCGACTACAATCTGGTAACATGGATTGACGGATGTTACCTCCTCATCAGTTGAGAATGCAGCTAGAAATAGATTTTCCGCATACTGGCCACAAACACCTTCATACTCAAAAGAATGCTTTAGAAATTCTCAGACTGGTTAAGATAAGAGTAGCATGCCCAGTTACCCACGTACGGAGTATGTATCATGTGGCTCCAAGCCAAAATTTACTGCCAACCATAACAATGGTGACTTCTGCTCTCTCGCCCTCCCCTTTTTATCTTCGCTTCTTTATTTGCTTATTGTTCCAAAGTAGGTAAATGGATAAAGATTTACTCTGGCATGCTAATTGATATTTGTAGCAGGCATCCTCGCACTAGCTGGCTAATCGTATGTCTTCAGGCTTCATCTGGAGTATTTATCATGAGTGTGTCCCAGCTTATACCTAAAACTGTATAGCAAAAAAAAATGCTGAGAAAATACAAAAGCATGTTATAGCAACCAAATGGAAACTTCAGAATGTATACCAGCATTATATGCTGCGTAATGAGGATAAGGGCCTCCAAAAAACTTCTTTTCGTTCTATGAGCTTTAAGGTGTATGAAGTCTCATAGTTAACTCTTGCAGTGGAACGATACAGACTCCATTTCACTTAGGTTGATTTAATTTAGACCGGAGGCAGACCTAAGTCAAGGTAATCCTCCTTTGAAACACTTTGGTATTGCTCCTAGATACTCCCTCCGTTCCTAAATATTTGTCTTTCTAGACATTTCGAATGGTTACAACATACGGATGTATGTAGACATATTTTAGAGTATAGATTCGCTCATTTTGCTTCGTATGTAGTCACTTGTTGAAATCTCTAGAAAGACAAATATTTCGGAACAGAGGGAGTAGATCATAATACAAAAAATCAATCAGAGCACAGGGAGCCATCTCATTATCTTTCCGTAAAGAAAAACTATGGTGGACTAACTGATCTTTAAATCAGTTTATAAAAGTACTAGTTATTTAGTTCGCCAAATCTATACTTATAGAACACAAGAAGGCATGTTATACTAAGGAATAATACGAACATAAGGTGCTTTTTAACCCCATATTCCAGTTCCAGATGGGCTTCGCTACAAGAATACAGGGTCATCTTTTTCTAGTTCCTGAAACCATTCTATCATGAGATGGGGAAAACAAGAAACAAACAGAGTACTTCAGATGATTTAAAGGTGGTAAAGAAAGGGGTTTATTGTCAGTACCTTCTCAAACCAAGTACTACAAATATTTCTGAACAGACTGCAGACCTACGAGATGAGTGCTGCAACTCTCCTGAGTCCTGACATGATACATGCTAGTATTAGAGAAACCACGGTTAGTAAATCAAAAGCACATATCGTTCACTTAGCAATAAAAACAGGTCAACTTGGGTGTGGCGCCAAATAAAATGATCATTTGTTATTTTAGCAGTTACTATTAACATGAGAATGAGCCTGATACAATCTCAACTTCACCTGACAAGCAAGAAGGATATTCACTCGACACAAACTTCTCTCTGAATCAACTTACAGACACATCCCAAAACAAAATGACTGACTGCTAGGATCAAAATGTATACAAAAATAGTGGAATGTCACTTGAGAGTTGATATAATGAAGCTTCTCTGTCCTTACAGCAATACAGTTATCAAGAGATACACTACCTCCGTCCCATATTAATGGACGCTCAAACGGATGTATCTAGCACTGGAAGTCTGAAATACGTCGAGATACATCCGTTTGAGCGTCAATTAATATGGGACGGACGGAGTACATACTTGTAGGTCAACAGAAATGAAACAATTCTGGCAGTAGTTAATTTGCTTGGTTGCATTATGGATTCCAGACATGAAGAGGAACGGATTGTTTCATTCCAGTCAGATGAACTCAACACCATAATCAATTCATGAGGTCAGTTACACCATGACAAGCTCAGTCGAAACCAAACTTGGGTTCTCCTGTTGCAGAGCGTACATCTTGTCGGTCATTCCTTCCTTCCGATAAGCTTCCAACAAGATGGAGTATGTGATGGCATCTGGTTCACACTGCATATGCTTCATGTGCCTGAAGACCCTCTCCATTTCCATCAGATCCTCCGCTTTGGCACATGCCGCAAGAACAGAGTTGTGAAAAGATGTATTCGCCGGTACATCAAGCCTCTCGGCAAGCTTTACCATGCCTACCACCTTATGGAAAAGGGCTGCGTTGCTAAACCCGTTTATGAGACAACAGAAGGTCTTTGTATCCGGCTTCATCCCCTCTGAGCGCATCTGGTTAAATGTGTCCTCCATGTTTTTTGCATCGCCTGCCTCAGCAAATGCCTCGATCACGTTGTTGTACGTGGCGGTCGTCCATGGAAACGCTAGCCTGCGCATGTACTCCATCACCGCAGACATCTTGTCATACATCCTCTTCTTCCCGTAAGCACCAATGAGAATGTTGAACGTCCGAGTCTCCGGCTCGATCCCATAGCCTCGGAATTTCTCGTACCACTTCTCCATCAGCTCAACCTGGCCACTGTTCCCAAACAGGCTTAGGATAATGTTCATGGTCCAGACATCCGGTTTACTATTTGCACTTTCGAGCATCGCCGAGAGTAGCTTCTCCATATCGTCCAGCCTTCCTGCCCTGCAGTAGCCACTGAGAACAATGTTCTGTGTGACCGTGTTGGGTGCCACGGAGCGCTCAGCCATCTCTTTGTACATTGCATCGACGAGGTCGAACCTTGAGGCGTCGACGAAGGCCTTGATGAGGATGCTATAAGTGTAGACATCAGGCTGGCAGAGCGGAGCGGCTTTCATGTCTTCGAGAAGCTTGAATGCCTCGTCTAGGAGGCCGCTCCGGCAGTAGGCCCCGATCAAGGCCGTGTAAAGCTCGGGAGTTGGCTGGCATCCTTGCTGCTGCATCTCGGTGAAAAGGTCTTGTGCTAGAGAAGGCTGGCCTGATCTCCCCAGCAACAGGAGGAGTTTCATGTAGGTGCCCTCTTTGGGGTAGTAGAAAGGCTGCTCCTTGAGCATCTCGAAGACCTACACGTTTGTATTCATTTTTCGTCAATTAATTTCTGAAATGGCGCGATGCAAAGTAGAAGGACAATTACAATTTTATAAGGAATTTTTGATTGGTATAGATGGTTGTTGACTGTATTACCTGAAGCGCCTCTCGCCAGTTCTTGGCGGCGATGCGGTCGGCGAGGGCCTCGGTGACGGTGCAGGCCCAGGCCTTGGCATCGGCGCGCGCGTCGAGCCTCTTCTGGACGTTCTTGATAGGGGTGCGAGCGCGGCCCCTCCTCCCGGACTGGGATTGGGACTCGGCCGCCGCCGGGAACTCCCCCGCCTTCCAGTGCCTCTGGCGCCCTCTTCCCTCCGGGTCTTCCCCTGCCTTCCAGTGCCTCTGGCGCCCTCTCCCCTCCGGTTCTTCCCCCTTGGACGGTGGAGGTGGGGGCGGACGCTCCGTGGTCCGGGGTCTCCGGCGCTGCTGCGTGCCGGAGGAGGGGGAGGTGGTGGGGAATGGGAACTCGCCGGCCTTCCAGTGGCGGCGGCGTGTATGAGTGTCGGAGGTGTCGGCGGCCGCGGTGACCAGGCGGGGCCGGAAGGTGGCGTTGGCGGCGCCGGCTAGCGACATGGAGGTGGAGTTGGCAGGCAATGCGGAGGCGAACGCGCTGAGAAGAAGGTAAGATAGAGCTACTGAAGATAATTCCAAAAGAGACTAGTGACAAAAATAATAATCGAATTCCTCATTTATTCTGAATCCAAACGGTCTAGTGGCAAATGAATCCTTTCTATTTTTTTGTAGATAAAAACTCGTTTCTTTTAAAATAAACATTTTATTTCTGAATCCTGAAAGACTTGTGACAGATAAACACCTGTCTTTGCAAGTACTCCTACTACATTCATCCAGGTTTATTAGTCCCCTCGTATTTTGGGTCAAATTTTGATCATAGATTTAACTGGCAAAATATTATTTATATGCAACAAAAATGATATCATTTGGAAACTTCTTTCAAATAGGATCTAGTACCAATGTAATTTTCTAGCATATAACTTATATTTTGCTAATCAAATCTGAGGTTAAAGTTTAGCACAAAATATAAGAGGGACTAATAAACCAAAACGGAGGTACTGGTTATCATTTTATCTCTGAAACAATCACGTAATCATTTTAACTTCAGAAGGATAGCCATCCTTATTGGTCACAAACAATGATCAAAGTCACACATGACAAGAATTCTTCCTTTACTTGATACATCACTCTCTATTCTAGGATTTAAAAAATCAGATTCAGACAGCAGAAACACACTGACAACCACCCACGAGACACTTTTTTTTTCTCTTTCTTTGCTTTATACTCTTGGTGTGTACAATATGGTAGTGGAGATAAGAGAAGTCTGTAGCTCATACCAGCAACCACACCAGCTGAGAGCTTTTCAGACCGTTTTACAAGCTAGTACTGTACATCCTTCAATCCTTGAGCCGTCATACACACCACTGTACATTCCATTCCATGTATCAACAAATGCAAAAATCCCCGCTCCGAGGGGTGAAAAATAAAAATCAATCAATCTGTTACGTATTCAGAAGAATTCTCCACCATGTTCTTCCGCGCGCTGGTATCTCTCTCTATCTTTATATCTCCAGAAGATGTTTAGGCTTTCCTTCTCTTCTTTATCTCATTTGGACGAAAATGGGCGACTCTTTGACCGAGGGGGCCTCTCCTCATGCTCAGGGGCATCACTCTTCTCGATGCTGTTCTTGCCCCTCAATGGCACGGTTTCAGTATTCTCAGAGATCCGGTTCTGTCGTGGTCTTCGTTCCTGCAAATCCAGTCACTTGCATGTTTAACTTTTGCGATTGTGCATATGTAGGCAATAAGCAACAAAACCAAGCTAAACAATCCTCTGTAAGCCAAATGGAGTCGGTAGAACAAGCATATAGGATAACCAAATAAGATGGCATCAATGGCAGCACATCAGTCCAGCACAAGTATATTCTACTGTGCAATGCCCAATTAATCACAATGAATGAAAATAGCAGGGAAACACATAATTTCCAGGTAAACCAATAATCATATGTGAATGGTGTTCTTTTGTGAATCAAACCTCTTGTGGTATGGTTTCGCTGGAATCCAACATCCGGACGACCTGATCCATCCTTGGTCTCTTCTCAGCATTCAGATCGATACACCTCAGAGCTGTCAAAAGGGCACGTTTGAGTTCCTTTGTCGATGGTCTTCTCTCAAGGTGTGGATCCACCACTTCCTCAGACCGTCTGTTGGCGACCATCAATTTAAGCCAATCGACTAGGTTTACCTACAGGTGAATAGCAACAACAGTGTGTTAGAAAGAGAAGGGCACTGAGTTGCTTGGTAACAGAAGAGATTGAAAAATGAGTAAAAAGAAGAGATGAAGACAACAATTAGGGGTCTCAAACATAACAGAAGAAATTGTGCAAGTATTACCTCACTTGGGGGGCGATCATAGTCAATTGGATCTCTACCTGTAATAACTTCCAATAAAAGAACCCCAAAGCTGTAGACATCACTCTTCTCATTCAAAAGCCCACTGTTAGCATACTCAGGCGCAACATAGCTGCATAACAAGAATAGAATAGTTATCGAGTGAAACTACTTGTTAGCATCCACAACTTATCTCTCGAATTATAATGTACAAATTTTGGAGGAAATGAAAAGAGAAACTGACTCATATATGCCATGGCATGAAAAACTTACCCAAAGGTACCCATAACTCGAGTAGCAATATGGCTTTTACCAGCACCAAGCATCTTGGCCAAACCAAAGTCAGATATCTTGGCATTAAACTCATCATCGATCAAGATATTGCTGGCCTTGATGTCACGATGCACAACCTTTGGTTCAAGCGCCTCATGTAAGTATGCAAGGCTGCAGGCAAATGTGGAGTCTGTATCAAATTGATGTTTCCAAGAGCGCCAAGGCTATAGGTAAATTAAGAACAATATCTAATGACCGAACAGAACCCCGCCATGTTATTCAAAAAAAGAAGAGCACTAGTTACTTGCAACAACGAAAAGAAGCACTACTTAAAGCCATTGTGATACAGTACCGACAAGGACTGGCTAAAAATTTGTGTAGTCTCTGTTGTTGCCGCTCTCTCTCTCGCGCCGGACGGAGGTGGAAGAAGGAGCACACTTTTTTTTTCCCGGCGACCAACGCCCCGGGGCGTTCGACGAACGCCCCGGCGCCCAAACGCCTCCTTTATATTCAGCACACAGGCTACATCACGGCTGGCTACACTCGACTCACCTACAAGCAGTACACAGGGGCTTCTTTTATACCCCGATTGCACACACAGGCCAGCGGCCACACCCATGCACGCACGCACCGGCCACTACCACATGAGCGGGCCACTAACCAACTAGCAAACTAGTCTACATGCATGTCCATATCCATGATGACCGGCTGCTTCACAGCTTGTGTGGCTAACTAACTTATCCATGCATGACTAGATAACCAAGTAGCAGTCCACGACCGCACAAGCTGCGCCACGATCCACATGCAGCGCCCAACTGCTCGGTCCACCCTGATGCTCCACACGGACGACTCGGCCATCACCATCTGCATGGCTTATTGCCAACAGTCTCAACCTTCACTATAATCATATTTCAGGGCTGATCCAAATCCAAACTTGTTTCTGTTCACAACACTATATACAATAATTTCTAGCGGTTAACAACTTGGTACGATAGTTAAACCCAGATGCCATTACGACTGAAACATGTGCAGATGTGCTTCAATCAGAATGATCATTTGTTAGCTCTTGTACACTATCGCATGATGACCAGAATTTCGGAAGTACAGAGATCCTAAGAAAAGAATGAGTATAGTGAAGGAGCTACTCACGCCTTTGCAGTCCCCAGAAGAACTTTCATGCGAGCTAACCAAGTGAGAGAGCTGTACTGGGACAATTCTCCGTGGAGCCAACTTTCAAGATTCCCGTTGTTAACAAACTCGTATACAAGCATCCTGGTTATGCAAACACATCAAGCAATTCATGTTATGACTTTCTTGTTTATTTGATGCTAAAACAATAGAAACATAACAGGCCGTGCTTTAGAGAAAAAATGGAAGAAGAACAAGAAAAAATGATGACATATTCTGACCTCTGGGTACCCTCAACACAATACCCCAAAAGCCGGACCAAATTCTTATGGCGAACATTACCAATTGCCTCAACTTCCACTCTGAATTCCCGCTCCGCCTGCCCTCTGCACAAAGTCAAGCAATTCTTGTATAAGCAGAAAGGAGGTGACACAATAAACTTTCCAGCCAAAAAGTCAACACAATAAACCCATAGACATCCATTTCGTCACCGAAATATCGTTATAGGAAAACTCACAAATTGTTAAGGATTTTCTTGACAGCGACTGGGGTGCCATTTGATAATCTGCCACGGTACACAACACCATATCCACCCTCCCCAATTACATTGTCCTTTGCAAAATGGTCGGTTGCAACATCTAGATCTCTGAGAGTGAACCAATGGCCCCAACCAAGGTAAGAAAACTCAGGTAGGCCGTCCAAGGGCGCAGAATCGGCAGTAGCATGTACAGAAGGCTGTTCACAGACAGAAACAGATTGAATTCCATCACAGTCATCAGTGTGAACTAAAGAACCTGAAAGATTGTTCTCTTCTCTATGCCTCGAATTGTCCTCCTGCGCCGATTGAACTGCATCTTTATCCGTTGATTCAACAGGCCCATTCTCAATGGCAAGAAGAAGCCCGTCATGTACAACATAATCATTGGGTGAAAATTGGTCAGCCACCCTGACTTCGGTGATGTCTTTGAATGCAGAAGGTATCTGGGTCATGGGAAGCTCCTTGAATGCCCTCCGTGAGCGTCTGACCCAGCTTTGGATGGTAAGGCATATAACAAGGATAAGAAGAATACCCAGGAGGGATGCTCCAACAGCTATCCCAATCACAACCCAAAGTTTAAGCCCAAAGACGATTGTTTTCTCATGAAGTGATTCTGTGAGCGTGGAGTTTGATGACATGTTGTGATCATCAAGCACCTGCACTCAAAGGATAAGAAGATGTTAGTCACAGATGCAAAGAAACACTTGCCTATATTAACTTGATTGCTTGGTCTGTGGACACTTAGTATCATGTGTTTCAAACTGTTGGTAGCGTTCCCACCCACGGAGATAATAAACCTACCCTAATATAAAAGAAATGGTGGAACTGTTTGCTGATTTGGGAATTAATGAGAAAGCTACATTGCAACCGCCAAGCTGAAGGCCACGCAAAGGTGGCGTGTCCCGCGTGCATTTAGAAGGGAGGCAAACGCAAATGAGTTTGCGCACGAATGTAGCTTCAAACCAGTATTACTTATGCGGAAAGAACAACACAGTGACATGTGGCCAAGATCGAGTGAGGCGGACTGACGTGCCAACCACCATTCCCATACCTAGAGCTTACTTGCTGTTGAGAATTAAGTATGTCCAATCCAAGAGCTACAGGCTTAATAAATAAGCAAAGCAGTATGGAGACACAAGGCCTTAAGATTGCCTGATGCGGTTCACACTAGAGCAGAGAAATAAGTAGAAATTGGAAATCGCATATAGATGATACCACATATAGATGCAGCATCTCTCCACAGAAACAGAAAATTGGGCACGGTTGAGGGGGAACCGACAAAGCAGCTAGCTGCACGCAAGCTAAGCAAGACTAGAACAGAAGGGGCGTAAGATTACTACCTTAAGCTAGCATCCTAAATGCCAAAGTTAACCAAACTTATAAATCTGAAGAGCAGCCTGGAGACAAGAATGAAATAAAAACTGTTTGTAGCCTGAAATCTGGAGGGCGAAACCGAATCAGCGCAGGCATTGGGGGTAATGGCGGAGGGTGAGCGGGGAGGAGCAGGGAAAAGAGGAGCTCGGGGATGAGTGAGATCCAGTTAGCCGACGCGCTCGCATTCCGAGAAGAGGGGATGAAGGGGAATTGGATGGATGGATAGGGTACCTGGGATCCAGCGCAGCAGCGGGAGGAGGAAGAGGACGAAGCAATTGCAGTGTGGGGAGGGAATGTATGGGGAAGGAAGGAAAGAAGGGAGGGGATTTGGAGATGGAATTGGAAGGTGGTGGCGGCAGGAGAAGGGGAGTTGTCAGCGTGGTTGGTAGTGGACTGGCGAGGCCAGGCGAGGTGAGAGAGAGGAGCAGTCAGTCGGTCGGGGCGGACGGGAGTGACGCGGAAGAAAGCACCCCAGCCAAGCGAACTCAGGGCATGTACAATGGTGGCATATGGATACTGATGCCCCATGACAAAAAGTATTTTGAGGCATCTACTTTTAATTTTCCTCCCCAATGCAAGCTACCTCTAGTGGGCCTCATTAAAAAATAGAAAATAAAGACTCTAATACACATACATCTCTACTTTTCACTTCAACCTTTTCAGCTTTTGACATCGGATCACACTTTTTCGCTCCAAGCACCCGCCTCCTGCAGAGGATCCCGCTTCCCTATCCGAACCTACTTTATCTGTTATCCGATCCTACATGGCATGTGAAGCATCACCCTGGGGCTATGCATTGTACATGCCCTCAGTGGTGAACGCAAAGTAAAGCACACGCACGCGCTCCACCCTTTCCTTCTTCGCACCTCAAGTCAAGGGAACGCCTCCCTCTAGTGCTCCAACCAATAAATAAACTGGAATTAATAATTTGTTAGTAAGAGATTCGAGATGGTAAGCAGCGAATTTATAAATTACGTATAATCTCTGTGACTAACCCGGTAACTAATGGGTGCATTTTATTTTATTCACACAAAAAACACGATTACCTAAGGCCAAGGTAATGTGCGGACAGCATGCTAGCAGTGGTACCGAATGTGGGCAGGAGAGGGGTGGTGAGGGAGGCTGCGTAGGAGCATTTACGTTCGGGCTTGGCAAATTCAACCTTTCAAAGGTCGCAGACGCGTCCGGGCAAGCTCGAAGACAATGACATGTCACATCTCAAATAATCAATTCTACAGCTGGATACATTGAAATGATCAAATCCATACTATTACATACCTCCGCCGTGCCCTTGTCTGGTGGTCGGCTGCGCTCCCTAGAGTGTTGGTTTGGTCACCGGCGAGGTAGAGCAGGACATGGGACATGAGCCGGCTCACGGGACTCAAGGTGCCGCAATCTCCCATGCCACACTCTTCCTCGTTGGAGCCCGGAATCCTGACGGTTCTGGTAGACGCCACATTGATGATGGATCTGACTTGTACGAGCCGACCACATCCATCACAACGTGCTTGCGGCGCCCGGACTGGTGCATCATACGGGGTGCCGGAGAATGCGACTCTGCCTCGCCAACATCCATCGCTGAGAGTTGCCGCCGCCTCCCGCGCCCGCCATGCCGGAGATCGCCGGACGGGAGGCAGTGGAGTAAAGTGGCTAGAGTTTGGTCTGGGGAGCGGATGACGACGAATATATATGGGGTCGGGTGGACCAGTGTGTGTCGGGTCCGACTTGGCGGATGCGCCCGAGCCTTTCCATATCCGCTTCATATTTGGCCTGAACATGAGGGGTGTCGGTCAGTCCGGGCGTTTGAGGGAGGTTTGAGGCGCCCAACTAAATCAGTTTTTGTGACCGGTCACTGACTAGGCCGTCCGCTTGGACGTCTAAGATGGGTTTGGGATACCCAACATTAGATGCTCTAAGATTTTACTATGGGTTGTCTTTCCATTAAGCTTTTATCATGTTTATTACTACCTCCTTCTAATTATTATTTTTTAAATTCCTACCTCCGTCTAACTTTATTAGTTCTCATCAATGATGAAGCCAGCCGGAGAAATCTAGGAGGTCATCGCTAATTTGAGGATTAGGCTGGCCATAGTGATGGTATCTTAGCAAACATGCTGTGGTGGCAGAGAATTAAAGAAGAGATATAGGGTTCGAGTAACATAGGTAGATATTGTATCATGTTAAATGCTATGTTACTTTGTGTCATGCATGACAATAAATATGACCTTCTACGATACTATGCAATATGAAGGTAGTATCATACAATAGTACTATGTGCATGATACTAATATATGATACACTATGAGTAGCCTTATATTCTTCCTAGCTACAATAAATGTAGAGTAATTTTAGGTTGTTTCTACTTAAAGTTACGGGTCAGTTGACCCCGCAACTTGTACGTAGAATCGCCACTAGTCTTTTTAAGTCAAAGTTTACCACATTAGTAAAATATTAATGCATATCATCAAATAATATACTATTGTATTCATATTTAAATATAAACTCCAATGATATTGTTTTTGCTACATATCAGTTCTATTTTACTAGTTAAAAATTAAAATCATGGTCAAAATATTACTCGCAATACGAGGGGACTAGTAAACAAAGACATGGTAGCACTACTAAAATAACTGAATGTCATTATTCTTCACAGCAAACTATAAAGTAAGTTTTTTCAGAAGAAAAAAAATGTATTCATCGACGACCAAGGCGGTACGAAGAAACATCATGAGTAGCATAAATTACATTCAGACTTGTAGACCATCTAGCTACAACTATAAACACCGGAGCACGTCGACGTCATCGCCCTTTCTTCACCGGAGCCACCAGAGCCGGACAAACCTTATTCTAGACTTCTAGTAGACAGTCACAAAGTCGTCGTGGTAAGACCCACACAACCAGTGCACCAAAACAGCAACCGTCGTTGATTAAGAGAAACGTACATTAAGAGGATCCAACATGTAGACACACAAACACAGGCGAATGAATATCGAATCCGAGCTGGTCCATCGAAGACAAACATCGACCAAATCCCACGAGATCCCTCAAAAACACACATTCAAACGTCCTCCGACAGTGCTAGAGACGCCATCAGGATGAATGCGAGACACAAATAACCTTATTTTATATTCAAAAGGCTGTCATCACCTCGCCTTTCTAAGTAGGACACGAACCCTAATTAAACTTACAAGACACAACCATCCCAGCGGTAACCGGCGGGGGGCGGAGGAAGCCCTAACACCATGTGCGCTCGAGACAGATTAGAAAGCAAGGTTGACATGTCACATTTCAGCAAACACCACACAAGCAAACATAAGTTAGGTGATAGTTACAAAAAAATGTTACTTTTTTAGTTGAACAAAAAGATGTTACTCGTATATGAGGAAGAACAGAAATTTTGGCAAAAATAAATAAATTCTTGCTAAGGTACGTTTATATGTTAGCGAACTTGTGCATGTTCACCCTATAGCAAGTTCTATTCTTTTACGAGGTGAAAAGAATTTTATTCCTTGATAATAGGGTTAGAAATGAGAGGCAGGGGATCCTCTATACATGGCGGTCCACTATACAGTCATACAACAACAACATTCTCCTTATACGACTATAAAAAGGCAACCGATCTGCAACCCTATTTAGATCATGCTTAATTTCAGCTACCAAATACCCATAAGTTAACCGAGAGAGGCCTTCCCCTATCAATGTCGTATTTCACTCTTTTTACAGTAAAAAGTACTTTATTCCTCCCATGAACCATGCACTTGGATAACTACCTCCGTTTCTAAATATAAGTTTTTTTTGAGAATCCACTGTAAATTACATACAAAGCAAAATGAGTGAATCTACAGTCTAAAATATCTCTATATACATTCGGATATTATTATTATTATTTGCAAGAAACTTTCAATCTATTCATTTTCAATCATGGCGATACAAAGAACGACAGGTGTAATAAAAATTACAACCATATATGTGGACCACCTAGCAATGACTATAAGCACTGAAGCGAGCCGAAGGCGCGCCACCGTCATCGCCCCTCCCTCACCGGAGCCAGGCAAACCTTGTGAAAGTGCTAGTTATCGACTAGAGGGGGGGGTGAATAGGCGATTTTTATGAAAGTCTTCAAAACACGATATCTTTTGAAGACAAACAGATGAAATGAACCTATTCGATATGCAGCGAAAGATAAACGACACTAGACAAGCAATAGTCAAGTAAGCAGTATAGTGAAAGTATGAAGACTATTGATAGTTAGGTAACATAGATCAAGGTGGAAGACAGGATGAAGCTAAACACGGAAAAGTCTTCACACAGTGAAGTGACACAGATCAGAAAGGTAAGCAATGACTTCACGAAGACAAACTGGAATGTAAATGGGTTGGAAGATAGAACCAGTAGCTTGGAGATGAGGGGAATTTGGTAGACCAGTTCCAGTTATTGTGACAAATGTACGCTTGGTTAGGGAGGCTGAGATTGAACTCTGAAGACCGTGTCTTCACCTTATTCCCCTTGAGCTAAGGACACCCAGTCCTCGCTCAATCACTCCCGTAAGTGAAGGAAATATGCCCTAGAGACAATAAAAAGTTGTTATTTGTATTTCCTTATATTATGATAAATGTTTATTATTCATGCTAGAATTGTATTAACCGGAAACTTAGTACATGTGTGAATACATAGACGAAACAGAGTGTCCCTAGTATGCCTCTACTAAACTAGCTCGTTAATCAAAGATGGTTATGTTTCCTAATCATAGACATGAGTTGTCATTTGATCAACGAGATCACATCATTAGGAGAATGATGTGATGGACAAGACCTATCCGTTAGCTTAGCAACTTTATCGTTTAGTTTTACTGCTATTGCTTTCTTCATGACTTATACATGTTCCTATGACTATGAGATTATGCAACTCCCGAATACCGAAGGAACACCTTGTGTGCTATCAAACGTCACAACGTAACTGGGTGATTATAAAGATGCTCTACAGGTGTCTCCGGAGGTGTTTGTGGTGTTGGCATAGATCGAGAATAGGATTTGTCACTCCGAGTGTCGGAGAGGTATCTCTAGGCCCTCTCGGTAATACACATCATAATAAGCCTTGCAAGCAAATGACTAATGAGTTAGTCACGAGATGATGTATTACGGAACGAGTAAGGAGACTTGTCAGTGACGAGATTGAACTAGGTATGATGATACCGACAATCGAATCTCGGGCAAGTAACATACCGATGACAAAGGGAACAATGTATGTTGTTATGCGGTTTGACCGATAAAGATCTTCGTAGGATATGTAGGAACCAATATGAGCATCCAGGTTCCGTTATTGGTTATTGACCGGAGATGAGTCTCGGTCATGTCTACATAGTTCCCGAACCCGTAGGGTCCGCAGGCTTAATGTTCGATGATGATCAGTATTATGAGTTTATGTGTTTTGATGCACCCAAAGTAGTTCGGAGTCCCGAACGTGATCACGGACATGACGAGGAGTCTAGAAATAGTCGAGACATAAAGATTGATATATTGGACGACTATATTCGGATACCGAAAGTGTTCCGAATGAGATTCGGATTAAACCGGAGTGTTAGAGGGGTACCGGTACCCTCCGAGGGAACTAATGGGCCACTTGGGCCCTTAGTGGAGAGAGAGAGGGCTGGCCAGGGTTGGGCCGCGCGCCCCTCCCCCTTGGTCCGAATAGGACAAGGAAAAGGGGGCGGCGCCCCCTTCCTTCTCCCTCTCCCTCTCCTTCCTCCCCTCCTTCCCTCTTGGTGGACTCCTACTAGGAATAGGATTCCTATTCCTAGTAGGAGTGGCCCTCTTGGGCACGCCTATAGGGGCCGGCCGTCCCTCCCCCTTGCTCCTTTATATACGGGGGCAGGGGCACCCTAGGACACACAAGTAAACATCAGTTTTAGCCGTGTGCGGTGCCCCCCTCCACAGTTACACAACTCGATCACATCGTTGAAGTGCTTAGGCGAAGCCCTGCGCCGGTAACTTCATCATCACCATCACCATGCCGTCGTGCTGCCGAAACTCTCCCGTGACGCTCATGTGGATCAAGAGCTCGTGGGACGTCATCGACCTGAATGTGTGCTGAACGCGGATGTGCCGTATGTTCGGTGCTTGGATCGGTTGGATCGCGAAGACGTTTGTAGGATCGAAAGTATGTCTAGAGGGGGGGGGGTGATTAGACTACTTGACCAAATAAAAATCTAGCCTTTTCCCAATTTTAGTTCTTCGCAGATTTTTAGCAACTTAGCACAAGTCAAGCAATCAACCTACACATGCAATTCTAAGAGTATAGCAGCGGAATGTAAAACAATCGCATATGAAGGTAAAGGGAGGAGTTTGGAGGGAGCAAACGCTAGTGTAGACACGGATGTTTTTGTCTTGGTTCCGATAGGTGGTGCTATCGTACATCCAAGTTGATGGAGACTTCAACCCACGAAGGGTAACGGCTGCGCGAGTCCACGGAGGGCTCCACCCACAAAGGGTCCACGAAGAAGCAACCTTGTCTATCCCACCATGGCCATCGCCCACGAAGGACTTGCCTCACTAGGGTAGATCTTCACGAAGTAAGCGATATCCTTGCCCATACAAACTCCTTGGTTCAACTCCACAATCTCGTCGGAGGCTCCCAAGTGACACCTAACCAATCTAGGAGACACCACTCTCCAGTAGGTAATAGACGGTGTGTTGATGATGAACTCCTTGCTCAAATGCTTCAAATGATAGTCTCCCCAACACTCAAACAACTCCTCACAGATTTGGATATGGTGAAAGAAAGATTTGAGTGGAAAGCAACTTCGGAAGGCTAGAGAACAAGATTCATATGGTAGGAATGGAATATCTTGATCTCAGCACTTGAGTAGGTGGTTCTCTTCTCAGAACATGTATGATGGAAGTGTAGGTATGTTCTGATGGCTCTCTCCACGAATGAAGGGTGGGTGGAGGGTTATATATAGCCTCCACACAAAATCTAACCGTTACACATAATTTAACAAACTCGGTGGGACCGATTCGGAGAACTCGGTCAGACCGATTTAGTTCATAATGTGACCGTTTAGGTATTTCGGTGGGACCGATATAATCAACTCGGTGGGACCGATTTCATTAGGGTTAGGGAATAACATAATCTCGGTGAGACCGATTACACAAACTCGGTGGGGCCGATTTTGGTAATAAGTACACGAGAGAGTTGGTCATGCAAACTCGGTGGGACCGATTCACTCGTTTTAGTGGGAGCGAAACGTTACAAAGAGGAAACAGAGAGTTTCCATTGCGAACTCGGTGGGACCGATTGCTCATCTCGGTGAGACCGGAATGTTACGAAGGGAAACAGAGAGTTTGCAATCCCATCTCGGTGAGACTGAGTTCCCTTCCGGTGAGACCGAAATGATTAGGGTTTAGTGGCAGTGGCTATGTCAAATGAACTCGGTGGCGCCAGATAGAACTTTTCGGTGGGGTCGAGTTTGACTTTTGGTTTGGGACATATGTGGATGTGAGAAAGTGGTTGAGGGTTTTGGAGCAAATCACTAAGCATTTTGAGCAAGAAACCCATTAAGCAACACCTCATCCCCTTTTAATAGTATTAGCTTTCCTATGGACTCAATGTGATCTTAGATCACTAAAATGGAAAATGTAGAGTCTTCAGCTTGAGCCAATCCTTTGTCCTTAGCATTTTGAGGGGTCCACATTCCTAGTCCGTGCCATGCCAATCATTGAACTATCCTAAAATATTTATCTTGTAATAGCATTATTTCAATGAGCTATATGTTGTTAGGAATTACCAAAACCACCCAGGGATAGTTGCACTTTCAATCTCCCCTTTTTTGGTAATTGATGACAACATATAGATCAAAGCTTCGACAAATGATAATAAGATTTAAATACATCGTCGGTTTGAGAAGTATGTGATAAACAAGAGCTCCCCCTAAATTTATGCATTATTTAAAATTTGCGTTTGAATGCAAATGCACAATCGATTAGGATCATGGGTTACTCTTCCATGTCACATACATCTTGGTGGAGCGCTCAAAATGATATAAACTGAAAACATGCACTCATCACCAAGCAAAATGAATGATCATATAAGGATATAAAAGATAGTATCACATGATCAAACAAGTATCTCACACACGGACATAGATTATAAAGCAAACGCACAATAAAGTTCAACCAAAAGCAAGAGAGACCAAAGAGGCAAAACACTCTCTCTTAAAGCCTATGATCTATACATATTTCTCCCCCTTTGGCAACAAGTTACCAAAAAGTTTGAAAATGCATAGTGCTATGCGTCTCTCAGGCTTGGTCTTCGGGAGGTGGCGTAGAGAGAACTCCAAGGACGAAGACTTCGGATGACGTAGTTGGAGCTGGTGGAGTGGCTGCTGGAGGTGGCACTGAAGCTGTGGCTGCTGGTGCTCATGTAGTAGCTCTCGTATCAGGCACTGGCACTGCAGCAGATTTGTGACCTCGAGGCACTCGCTGAAATGCATCTGTGGTAGCCTGTCCTCTCCTCTCCTCTGCTTCCTCCTGGAGGTTCTCAACTACAGACTGGATCTCTGTCACTTTCAGATCAAGACCATAGAACTTAGTTTCGATGATCCTCTCCAAGCTCTCCCGATTCTGAGTCAGGGTGGCCAAACCTATCTCAATCCTCATAGTTGCTTGAATCAGATATGCCATTTGGTCTTGTTTGGACTTGAGGGTCATTTGAGATGCTTCTGCAACACTTGGCATCTTGGCAGCTTTCTCAGCTCTGGCTTTCTGTCTCCTTTCATGTGCTTACACTGATGATGGTTCATTTTCATCCATGACAACTGTGTTGTCCTCAAAGTCAGGCACCAAGGTAAGATATTCTCTGCCCAATAAGTATGTGCATGTGCCCATCTTGGAGTTGATGAGCATCTGGATGTGTAGAGCATACCCACATGATCTCTTCTGATCTACAGCAGTCCTCTTGATTGTCTCTATAATCAGGCTCATGACTTTGAACTTTTGAGGCACATCAAATATATGCAACAAGTTGATTGAATGTCCTCTGATCATCTTGTGATCTCCAGACTTGGGCAACAATGTATGCCTCAAGATTGTGTTGATAGTGGGTAGACCAGACAATAAGAAATGCACAGATCCAAACTGGTGTGTTTCCAATGCATCATTAGGGATCTCCTTGTACATATTGGCCATATAGTTGTGGTCTTGCTTCTTTTTGGTATACACATCCAAATCATCCTCACGCTCTTCAGGGGCATTAATCATCTTGGCCCACTCATCAACAGTCGATTGGTACCTTGTACCTTCAGACATTCCATACGATTCTACCATCTGGATAAAAGTGAGCCGTGGAGTAGAATCGCATGATGAGTTCATCATTCCACTTTGTCAACTTTTGAGCCACAAACTTGTCAACACCACATGCTTTGAAGCTTTCATGCACATTGGGAAAATAATCTGCATTCCCATCAATGAAGTCCCAGTCCACCCTCTTCATATCACACACTATGGGCTTCTTGTCGAGCTGAACTGTCTCATAGAAGTCTTGTTGTTCCTTGGCGTGAAACCTGTAGTCCAAAACAGTCCTTCTCCTTACAGCATATGGATCGGCTTGTCTCCATTTTCTGAAACCTGCATCCTTCCTCAATTTCATGTCATCTGCTACTAGATGAGCATCATTGTGATCAGGGATCTTGGGCTTCAACTTTCTGAGCACTTGGGCCTCAGCTTGTTCAGCAACCTCAGGAACTGGGGCCTTGTTCTTCTCTAAAGCTGGAATGTTTCTAGTGCTTCTCTTGGGTGCAAACTTTGTGGCTTGAGCAGCTTTGGGAGCAGTCTTGGGCTTTGAAGGGGCAGCCCCAGACTTGATAGCATCTCCCATAAGCTTCTGAGCTTTAGGAGCTGGTGCATCAACCTCTTCTTCTTCTTCTTCAGTAGCTTCATCATAATCCCTAATGGATGGCTTGCCAATCACTCTGGCTGTTGTCTTTCTAGCTCTCTTCTTTGTACCTGCCGGCTCATCATCTCTGGATTCAAGTGTGAATACCATAGTCTCTTGAGTAGATGATCTGGCCTTTGACATAGGAACTCTCTTGACAGGGATCTTCTTTTTCTGACCTGGCTTAGTTGCCTCAGTTGTGCCATACTCCTTCCTGGGCACCTTCTTCTTTGAAGTGGCCTCATTAGCCACAAAGTCCTCATCATCACTGTCAGCGGCCTTCTTATTCCTGGTCTTGGTAGCTACCTTGGGCAAGTTGCTAGGTGTGCTCCTACTACCCTGATCAGAGCTGCTAGAGGGACTAGTGCCCTCACTCAAGTTGACTTGCTCCTTAGACAAATTCTGGCTATCACTCTGGTCAGACATCTCGGCACTGTAAACTGAAAAGCTGACCCTGTGAATAGATGTAGATGAGGTAGAGTGGATGAGCAGCACAAAGCGGATAATTTTTGCAAAACAGATGACAAGAAAAACTTAGTTTTAGTTCTCTATAGAAAGCATTTCGGTGCTACCGATTTGTTAAACTCGTTGATGCCGAAGCAATTTTGGAGCCTGAACTAGTGAACTCGGTCAGACCAAGTCACAGTTCAGTGGCACCGATATTGCTAGGGTTTCACAGAGAGCCGAACTCGGCCGCACCGATTTGCAATTTTCGGTCAAACCGAAAATCACTTGTGCAATGGCCTAAGCCAAATCGGTGAGGCCGATTTCTACAACTCGGTCGGTCCGAGATGAGTTTGGCGGAGACCTAACCCTAAGTTTTTGAATCAAAACTACTTTCTACGGAGTTTCTGCTGGATAGGAAGATTTCAAACGTGGCAAGAATCATGGCAAAGCAATGTGCTACGAATTGGAGTTAAAGAATAGCACAAACTGTCAAGTTCATACCCTAACTCGGCGGTGAACTTGCTACGGCGGCAACGGCGTCGGAGATTGCCATTGACGGTAATGGAGACCAGCGGCGGGTGGTCACTCGCGACGAGGAGACGATCCGAGGACCCGATGAGGTAGAGCAGGTTATGCATGTGCAAAGAGTTTCAGAAAGTTTTCCAAAATTCGACCCATCGGTATATACAACCTGACCCTGTCGGTGTGACCGAGTGGAACGACTCGGTGGCACCGAGATGCAAAATTGCTAGCAGTTACTGCAACTCGGTGTGACCAAAAAGTTCAAATCGGTTGCACCGAGATTGAAAACCTAGATCAACTTAGTAAACTCGGTGTCACAGAAATGGATGACTCAGTCATACCGAAATGCACAAAGAGGTTTTGTAAGTTTAAGTCTATGATGAATCGGGGACTCCGAGTGCTCCTCACACATAGTGGTTCGAATCTGACTTGATCAAACTTTGTGATGTAGCATGAATAGAGTTTGAGATGAGAAAAGCATAGATAGCTAGAGGGTGTTCTTAGGCATTCTTGTCCATCCATTTGGTGAAAGAAAAAGATCCAAACAATCAAAGCAACAAATGGATGTCCTTGAATGAGAAAAATATGGAGTCAACATCCTCACACAATAAGATAGCAAATGAATCATGTGGCAAAGCTTGCACAACCAATCCAGCATCTATCAAGCAATTGGCGATGACTAGATCATCTATACATGAGTATATTGACTTAGTTGTCAAATGAGAACATTTGATCATAGGTCATACTCATCGTTTAAGCACAAGTGGGATTACCACTTTTACATAAAGCATTGTTGTGTTCACATCATTAGAGTTGCTTTAGCTCAATTAATCAGAGCAAAGCTCCCCCTAGATGTGATATCCCCCCTAAGAGGGATGAACTAACCTTGGTTTTTGTCGATGATGACTTCATGTAGGTGTTGAAGATGTAGATCATTTGGAGCAATCCATTGGAGTGAGTTGCACTTTCAATACCTACACGGGTTAGTCCCACAAGGAACAAACAAGGATATCCATAGACATAGAGTGAATGGCACACATGATGATGTCCATGAAAGCATTAGGTTACCTTGTCCCTTGTCTTACCAACAAGAGGGTTTGTGACTCCTTTAACTAGTGCAAGATATGGAAGTTGTTTGCACTTGTCCTCGCCAAAATGATATGAGTGAAGTATGTTGGCGGAGTCACCCTCAAGAACTTTCTAGTTCTTCTTCTTCAGGGTCCACACCATCTTGATGGGAATCCTTGGAGTTGTAGTCGTACTTGATGAAGTAGAACTTGAAGTAGTCTTGGGAACCCACTTGACCAAGGCCTTAGGAACTTCTTCAAATGCATCAATCTCTTCTTGAAGCTTGTCCTTGCCCTTTAGCTTGTGGTCTTGTGGTGGAAGATCATCTTGTGCTTGTGTCCCTTGAAAAGAAGTAGGATCATACTTCTCTTGTTGAGGAACAAACTTCGTCTTGGGGTATTGTTCTTCCTCCCACTCAACTCCATTGCATTGAACTTTCCTTCAGAACCAACACCTTGATTCTTCCGGTGTCTTCCTTATTTGCGTACAATTTCCTCAAATTGCTTACTCCCGGCAAGACTCTTGTAAACACCTTTCTCTATAATTCCCTTCAATTAGATATTTTCTTGCTCAAGTGTAACTTGGCTAAGAGAATCATTAGTGGAATCAAGAGAACTACTAGAAGCAACATCATTGGATTTAGCATGATTGTTGTTACTACTAGAGGAAGAATCTTTCTTGTTCTTGTTGCTAGATTTTACTTGTGGCATGTAGGTAGACAAGAGTAAATGCTTGGCAATGTAAGAAGAACTTTTCTTGCGAAGATCATCATTGATTGCTTTTAAGAACTCATGCTCTTGCTCAAGGTTGAGCTTTTCAAAGCGTAACTTCTCATGAGTCCTTAAAAGTTATCGATGATCTTCCAAGGTAGTTTCATGAGCTAACTTAAGAGAGTTTAATTCTTTAGTTAGACGCTGAATCTTCTCCTTATCATTATGATTAGTTTTATCTTGATTAGCATGATTAATAGCAATTTTATCATAGTTTTCATCAAAAGTTTCATCACTATTGCTACCAACAAGTAAATCATCATCTCCTAGCAAGTCATCTTCATCACGACTGAAATCAAGATACTCGGGGTGTGATACCTTAGGGCCTTTAGCCATGAAGCATCTTCCAATTCCTTCATTTGGTGAGTCAAATATGTCGTAGGAGTTGGTTGACACAAGAGCAATTCCGGCAACACCTTCATCTTGAGTATCTTCGGAGTTGGATAGTAGCTTCTCTCGGAGTGGTCATTAGAGTCGGAACCGGATACCCATTCACCAACATGAGTTTGATGTCTTCGTGTTGTATAGCTCCTTGATGATTTGTCCTTCCTTTTCGAATATTTGCTTCTCCGAGAAGGTCTTCGTCCATAACAATCATCTCTACTCCTTCTCTCTCTTGGTGGTGAATCTTCTCTTCTACTTCTCCTCTTAGGTGAGTCTTCTCTTCTCTTGTGGGGAGCCGTACACTCATTGGAGTAGTGTCCGGGTCTTCCACAATTGTAGCAATTCCGATCACGACTTGAAGATCTCTTGTCATTGTAGGACCTTGACTTGGAACTTCTTTCTTTGCTTCTATTCTTGTAGAACTTGTTGAAGTTCTTCACCATTAAGCCTCAATTCTTCATTGAAGACTTGTTTCTCACTTGATGATGTAGGAGCGTCACATGAGGCTTTGTAAGAACCACTAGACTTGTTGTGAAGCTCTTCTTTATCTTTGAGTGACATCTCATGAGCAACAATTCTTCCAATGACTTCCGTTGGCTTGAGATCTTTCTAATTGGGCATCATTTGGATCAATGTGCACACGGTGTCATATTTTCCATTCATGGCTCTTAGGATCTTCTTGATGATGAATCTGTCGGTCATCTCTTCACTTCCTAAGCCGGCAATCTCATTTGTGATGAGAGCAAGCCTAGAGTACATTTCAGCGACACCTTCACCATCCTTCATTTTGAACTTGTCAAGTTGACTTTGAAGCACATCCAACTTGGATTCCTTGACGGAGTCGGTACCTTCGTGCACATCAATCAAAGTATCCCAAATTTCCTTTGCATTCTAAAGATGGCTGATTTTGTTGAATTTTTCGGGGCACAATCTGTTGAAGAGGATATCGCAAGCTTGAGCATTGTATTGCAGAATCTTCAACTCTTCCGCGGATGCTTCACGATTCGGTTCCTTCCCATCAAAGAATTCACCTTGCAAACCAATACACACAATAGCCCAAACGGCAGGGTTATGTCCAAGAATATGCATTTTCATCTTATGCTTCCAACTAGCAAAATTACTACCATCAAAGTAAGGACCTCTACGGTGGTAACTTCCCTCGCTAGACGCCATATTCTCCTAGGTTGTGAAACCAAGGCCATGATCACCAAAGCTATGGAAATCACGACAAATGGAAGAAATCACGGCAAATGGAGACCAAACCTCTGATACCACTTGTAGGATCGAAAGTATGTCTAGAGGGGGGGGGGGGGTGATTAGACTACTTGACCAAATAAAAATCTAGCCTTTTCCCAATTTTAATTCTTGGCAGATTTTAGCAACTTAGCACAAGTCAAGCAATCAACCTACACATGCAATTCTAAGATTATACCGGCGGAATGTAAAACAATTGCATATGAAGGTAAAGGGAGGAGTTTGGAGGGAGCAAACGCTAGTGTAGACACGGATGTTTTTGTCTTGGTTCCGATAGGTGGTGCTATCGTACATCCAAGTTGATGGAGACATCAACCCACGAAGGGTAACGACTGCGCGAGTCCACGGAGGGCTCCACCTGTGAAGGGTCCATGAAGAAGCAACCTTGTCTATCCCACCATGCCCATCGCCCACGAAGGAATTGCCACACTAGCGTAGATCTTCACGAAGTAGGTGATCTCCTTGCCCGTACAAACTCCTTGGTTCAACTCCACAATCTCATCGGAGGCTCCCAAGTGACACCTAACCAATCTAGGAGACACCACTCTCCAAAAGGTAATAGACGGTGTGTTGATGATGAACTCCTGGCTCAAATGCTTCAAATGATAGTCTCCCCAACACTCAAACAACTCCTCACATATTTGGATATGGTGGAAGAAAGATTTGAGTGGAAAGCAACTTGGGAAGGCTAGAGAACAAGATTCATATGGTAGGAATGGAATATCTTGATCTCAGCACTTGAGTAGGTGGTTCTCTTCTCAGAACATGTATGATGGAAGTGTAGGTATGTTCTGATGGCTCTCTCCGCGAATGAAGAGTGGGTGGAGGGGTATATATATAGCCTCCACACAAAATCTAATCGTTACATACAATTTAACAAACTTGGTGGGACCGATTCGGAGAACTCGGCCAGACCGATTTAGTTCATCATGTGACTGTTAGGTATTTCGGTGGGACCGATATAATCAACTCGGTGGGACCGATTTCATTAGGGTTAGGGCATAATGTAATCTTGGTGAGACCGATTACGCAAACTCGGTGGGACCGATTTTGGTAATAAGTACACCAGAGAGTTGGTCAGGCAAACTCGGTGGGACCGATTCGCTCGTTTCAGTGGGACTGAAACGTTACGAAGAGGAAACAAAGAGTTTGCATTGCGAAATTGGTGGGACCGATCGCTCATCTCGGTGAGACCGAAATGTTACAAAGGGAAACAGAGAGTTTTAAATCTCATCTCGGTGAGACCGAGATCCCTTTCGGTGAGACCGAAATGATTAGGGTTTAGTGGCAGTGGCTATGTCAAATGAACTCGGTGGTGCCGGATAGAACTTTTCGGTGGGGCCGATTTTGACTTTTGGTTTGGGACATATGTGGATGTGAGAAAGTGGTTGAGGGTTTTGGAGCAAATCACTAAGCATTTTGAGCAAGAAACCCATTAAGCAACACCTCATCCCTTTTTAATAGTATTAGCTTTCCTATGGACTCAGTGTGATCTTGGATCACTAAAATGGAAAATGTAGAGTCTTGAGCTTTAGCCAATCCTTTGTCCTTACCATTTTGAGGGGTCCATATTCCTAGTCCATGCCATGCCAATCATTGAAATTTCCTGAAATATTTATCTTGTAGTAGGATTAGTTCAATGAGCTATATGTTGTTAGGAATTACCAAAACCATCGAGGGATAGTTGCACTTTCAACATTTGACTGCATCAACCGCGTCACTAGACGCTTCCTCTTTTGGCCTACGAGGGTACGTAGACTCACTCTCCCCACTTGTTGCTATGCTTCTCCTAGATAGATCTTGCGTGATCGTAGGAATTTCTTTGAAATACAACGTTCCACAACAGTGGCATCATGAGCCAGGTCTATGTGTAGATGATATGCACGAGTAGAACACAATGAGTTGTGGGCGATAATAGTCATACTGCTTACTAGCATGTCATACTTTGATTCGGCGGTATTGTGAGATGAAGCGTCCCGGACCGACATTACGCGTACGCTTACGCGAGACTGGTTGCACCGTTACGAGCACTCGTTGCTTAAAGGTGACCGATGGGTGTCTGTCTCTCTCACTTTAGTTGAATCGAGTGTAACTATGCCCGGTCCTTGTGAAGGTTAAAACAGCACACTTGACGAAAAATTGTTGTGGTTTTTGTATGCGTAGATAAGAACGGTTCTTGCTAAGCCCGTAGCAGCCACGTAAAACTTGCAACAAGAAAGTAGAGGACGTCTAAGTTGTTTTTGCAGGGCATGTTGTGATGTGATATGGTCAAGACATGATGAGTTATACGTTATTATATGAGATGATCATGTTTTGTAAATTATCGGCAACCGACAGGTTTCTTATGGTTGTCTCTTTATTGTATGAATTGCGAAGGCCATGTAATTGCTTTACTTTATCACTATGAGTTAGCGATAGTAGTAGTAGCAATAGTTGGCGAGATGACCACGACGCTACGATGAAAATCATGGTGTCAAGCCGGTGACGATGGAGATCATGACGATGCTTTGGAGATGGAGATCAAAAACATAAGATGATGATGGCCATATTATGTCACATATTTTGATTGCAAGTGATGTTTATCTTATTATACTTCTTATTTTGCTTAGTACGGCAGTAGCATTATAAGATGACCCCTTACAAAATTTCTAGGTACAAGTGTTCTCCCTGAGTATGCACCGTTGCAAAAGTTCGTCGTGCCGAGACACCATGTGATGATCGGGTGTGATAAGCTCTACGTTCAAATACAACGAGGGTAAGACAGTTTTGCACATGCAGAATACTCGGGTTAAACTTGACGAGCCTAGCATGTACAGACATGGCCTCGGAACACTGGAGACCGAAAGGTCGAGCGTGAATC
Source organism: Secale cereale (assembly GCA_902687465.1). NCBI lineage: Eukaryota > Viridiplantae > Streptophyta > Magnoliopsida > Poales > Poaceae > Secale > Secale cereale. The sequence goes on along the minus strand of LR738712.1, from coordinate 186,892,907 downwards.
ATATAGTAGATATGATCAACATAAGATGTTCACCATTGAAAACTACTCCATCTCACGTGATGATCGGACATGGTTTAGTTGATTTGGATCACGTGATCATTTAGATTACTAGAGGGATGTATATGTAAGTGGGAGTTCTTTAGTAATATGATTAATTGAACTTTAATTTATCATGAACTTAGTCCTGATAGTTTTTGCATATCTACGTTGTTGTAGATCAATGGTCCGTGCTACCGTCCCCTTGAATTTTGATGCATTCCTAGAGAAAGCTAAGTTGAAAGATGATGGTAGCAACTACACACACTGGGTCTGTAACTTGAGGATTATCCTCATTGATGCATAGAAGAATTATGTCCTGGAAGCACCGCTAGGTGACATGCCTGCTGCAGGAGCAACTCCGGACGTTATGAACGTCTGGCAAGCTCGTTCTGATGACTACTCGATAGTTCAGTGTGCCATGCTTTACGGCTTAGAATCGAGACTTCAACGACATTTTGAACGTCATGGAGCATATGATATGTTCCAAGAGTTGAAGTTAACATTTCAAGCAAATTCCCGAATTGAGAGATATGAAGTCTCCAATAAGTTCTATAGCTGTAAGATGGACGAGAACAGTTCTATCAGTGAACACCTGCTCGGAATGTCGGGGTACTACAATCATATGACTCAACTTGGTTGCAAAGTTGACGAAGATAGTGTTATTGATAGAGTTCTTCAATCACTGCCACCAAGCTATAAAGGCTTCATGATGAACTATAATATGCAAGAGATGCAGAAGACAATTCTCGAGCTCTTTGCTATGCTCAAAGCTGCGGAGGTAGATATCAAAAAGGAGTATCAAGTGTTGATGGTTAAGAAGACCACTAGTTTCAAGAAAAGGGCAAGGGAAAGAAGGGGAACTTCAAGAAGAATAGCAAGACAGTTGCTACTCCCGCGAAGAAACCCAAGTCTGGAGCCAAGCCTAAAACTGAGTGCTTCTACTGCAAAGGGAATGGACACTGGAAGCGGAATTGCCCCAAGTATTTGGCGGATAAGAAGGATGGCAAAGTGAACAAATGTATATTTGATACATGTTATTGATGTGTACCTTACTAATGCTCGTAGTACCACCTGGGTATTTGATATTGGTTCGATTGCTAATATTTGTAACTCGAAATATGGGCTACAGATTAAACGAAGATTAGCTAAGGACGAGGTGATGATGCGTGTGGGAAATGGTTCCAAAGTCGATGTGATCGCTGTCGGCATGCTACCTCTACATCTACCTTCGGGATTAGTTTTAGACCTAAATAATTGTTATTTGGTGCCAGGGTTAAGCATGAACATTATATCTGGATCTTGTTTGTTGCAAGACGGTTATTCAATTAAATCAGAGAATAATGGTTGTCCTTTTTATATGAGTAATATCTTTTATGGTCATGCACCCTTGAAGAGTGGTCTATTCTTGTTGGATCTCAATCGTAGTGATACACATATTCATAATATTGAAGCCAAAAGATGCAAAGTTGATAATGATAGTGCAACTTATTTGTGGCACTGCCGTTTAGGTCATATTGGTGTAAAGCGCATGAAGAAACTCCATGCAGATGGACTTTTGAAATCACTTTGATTATGAATCACTTGGTGGTTGCGAACTATGCCTCATGGGCAAGATGACCAAAACTCCGTTCTCCGGAACAATGGAGCGAGCAACAGATTTGTTATAAATCATACATACTGATGTATGTGGACCGATGAGCGTTGAGGCTCGTGGCGGGTATCGTTATTTCCTTACCTTCACTGAAGATTTGAGCAGATATGGGTATATCTACTTAATGAAGCACAAGTCTCAAACATTTGAAATGTTCAAAGAATTTCAGAGTGAAGTAGAGAATCACCGTAACAAGAAAATAAAGTTTCTATGATCTGATCGTGGAGGCGAATATTTGAGTTATGAGTTTGGTCTTCATTTGAAACAATGTGGAATAGTTTCACAGCTCACGTCACCCGGAACACCACAGCGTAATAGTGTGTCCATACGCCGTAACCGTACTTTATTAGATACGGTGCGATCTATGATGTCTCTTATCGATTTACCACTATCATTTTGGGGTTATGCTTTAGAGACAGCTGACGTTAAATAGGGCACCATCTAAATCCGTTGAGACGACGCCTTATGAACCGTGGTTTGGCAAGAAACCAAAGTTGTCGTTTCTTAAAGTTTGGGGCTGCGATGCTTATGTGAAAAAGCTTCAACCTGATAAGCTCGAATCCAAGTCGAAGAAATGTGTATTCATAGGATACCCAAAGGAAACTATTGGGTACACCTTCTATCACAGATCCGAAGGCAAGGTATTCGTTGCTAAGAATGGATACTTTCTAGAGAAGGAGTTTCTCTCGAAAGAAGTGAGTGGGAGGAAAGTGGAACTTGGCGAGGTAATTGTACATTCTCCCAAATTGGAAAGTAGTACATCACAGAAACTAGTTCCAGTGATTCCTACACCAATCAGCGAGGAAGCTAATGATGATGATCATGAAACTTCAGATCAAGTTACCACTGAATCTCGTAGGTCAACCAGAGTGCGTTGCGCGCCAGAGTGGTACGGTAAACCGGTTCTGGAAGTCATGTTACTAGACCATGATGAACCTATGAACTATGAGGAAGCAATGATGAGCCCAGATTCCACAATATGGCTTGAGGCCATGAAATCTGAGATGGGATCCATGTATGAGAACAAAGTGTGGACTTTGGTTGACTTGCTCGATGATCGGCAAGCCATTGAAAATAAATGGATCTTTAAGAGGAAGACTGACGCCGATGGTAATGTTACTGTCTACAAAGCTCGACTTGTTGCGAAAGGTTTTCGACAAGTTCAAGGAGTTGACTACGATGAGACTTTCTCACCCGTAGCGATGCTTAAGTCTGTCCGAATCATGTTAGCAATTGTCGCATTTTATGATTATGAAATCTGGCAAATGGATGTCAAAACTGCATTCCTTAATGGATACCTCAAAGAGGAGTTTTATATGATGCAACCAGAAGGTTTTGTCGAGCCTAAAGGTGCTAACAAAGTATGCAAGCTCCAGCGATCCATCAATGGACTAGTGCGAGCATCTTGGAGTTGGAATATATGCTTTGATGAGGTGATCAAAGCATATGGTTTTATACAGACTTTTGGAGAAGCCTATATTTACAAGAAAGTGAGTGGAAGCTCTGTAGCATTTCTGATATTATATGTGGATGACATATTGTTGATTGGAAATGATATAGAATTTCTGGATGGCATAAAGGGACACTTGAATAAGAATTTTTCAATGAAAGACCTCGGTGAAGCTGCTTATATATTAGGCATCAAGATCTATAGAGATATATCAAGACGCTTAATTGGACTTTCACAAAGCACATATCTTGATAAAGTTTTGAAGAAGTTCAAAATGGATCAGTCAAAGAAAGGGTTCTTGCCTGTGTTACAAGGTGTGAAGTTGAGTAAGACTCAATGCCCGACCACTTCAGAAGATAGAGAGAAAATGAAAGTCATTCCCTATCCTCAGCTATAGGATCTATCATGTATGCAATGCTGTGTACTAGAACTGATGTGTGCCTTGCTATAAGTGTAGCAGGGAGGTACCAAAGTAATCCAGGAGTGGATCACTGGACAATAGTCAAGAACATCCTGAAGTACCTGAAAAGGACAAAGGATATGTTCTCATTTATTGAGGTGACAAAGAGCTCGTCGTAAATGGTTACGTCGATTCCAGCTTTGACACTGATCCGGATGACTCTAAGTCACAAACCGGATATGTATTTTTATTGAACGGTGGAGCTGTCAGTTGGTGTAGTTCCAAGCAGAGCGTCGTGGCAGGATCTACGTGTGAAGCGAAGTACATAGCTGCTTCGGAAAATGAAGGAGTTCATATCCGATCTAGGTGTAATACCTAGTGCATCGGGTCCAATGAAAATCTTTTGTGACAACACTGGAGCAATAGCCTGGGCGAAGGAATCTAGGTTTCACAAGAGAACCAAGCACATCAAGAGACGCTTCAATTCCATCCACGATCAAGTCAAGGAGGGAGACATAGAAATTTGCAAGATACATACGGATCAAATGTCGCAAACCTGTTCACTAAGCCTTCCACGAGCAAAACATGATCAGCACCAAGATTCCATGGGTGTCAGAATCATTACTATGTAATCTAGATTATTGACTCTATTTCAAGTGGGAGCCTGAAGAAAATATGCCCTAGAGGCAATAATAAATTTGTTATTTGTATTTCCTTATATCATTATAAATGTTTATTATTCATGCTAGAATTGTATTAACCAGAAACTTAGTACATGTGTGAATACATAGAAAAAACAGAGTGTCCCTAGTATGCATCCACTAGACTAGCTCGTTAATCAAAGATGGATATGTTTCCTAACCATAGACATGAGTTGTCATTTGATCAACGGGATCACGTCATTAGGAGAATGATGTGATGGACAAGACCCATCCGTTAGCTTAGCAACTTTATCCTTAAGTTTTACTGCTATTGCTTTCTTCATGACTTATACGTGTTCCTATGACTATGAGATTATGCAACTCCTGAATACCGGAGGAACACCTTGTGTGCTATCAAATGTCACAACATAACTGGGTGATTATAAAGATGCTCTACAAGTGTCTCCGAAGGTGTTTGTGGTGTTGGCATAGATTGAGAATAGGATTTGTCACTCCGAGTGTCGGAGAGGTATCTCTGGGCCCTCTCGGTAATACACATCATAATAAGACTTGCAAGAAAATGAGTAATGAGTTAGTCACGAGATGATGTATTACGGAACGAGTAAAGAGACTTGCCGGTGACGAGATTGAACTAGGTATGATGATACCAATGATAGAATCTCGGGCAAGTAACATATTGATGACAAAGGGAATAACATATGTTGTTATGCGGTTTGACCAATAAATATATTTGTAGAATATGGAGGAACCAATATAAGCATCCAGGTTCCGCTATTGGTTATTAACCGGAGATGAGTCTCGGTCATGTCTACATAGTTCTCGAACCCGTAGGGTCCGCACGCTTAACGTTCGATGACGATCGGTATTATGAGTTTATGTATTTTGATGCACCAAAGGTAGTTCGGAATCCCAGATGTGATCACGGACATGACGAGGAGTCTCGAAATAGTCGAGACGTAAATATTGATATATTGGACGACTATATTCGGATACCGGAAGTGTTCCAGATGAGTTTTGGATTAAAACGGAGTGCTAGAGGGGTATCGGTACCCCTCGGGGGAACTAATGGGCCACTTGGGCCCTTAGTGGAGAGAGAGAGAGGGCCGGCCAAGGCTGGGCCGCGCCCCCCTCCCCCTTGGTCCGTATAGGACAAGGAAAAGGGGGGGGGGGGCGCCCCTTCCTTCTCCCTCTTCCTCTCCCTCTCCTTCCTTCCCCCTCCTTCCCTCTTGGTGGACTCCTACTAGGAATAGGATCCCTATTGCTAGTAGGAGTGGCCCTCTTGGGTGCGCCTATAGGGGCTGACCGGCACTCCCCCTTGCTCCTTTATATATGGGGGCAGGGGGCACCCTAGGACACACAAGTAAACATCAGTTTTAGCCGTGTGCGGTGCCCCCCTCCACAGTTACACACCTCAGTCATATCGTTGCAGTGCTTAGGTGAAGCCCTGCGCCGGTAACTTCATCATCACCGTCACCACGCCGTCGTGCTGACGAAACTCTCCGATTACTCTCAACTAGATCAAGAGCTCGTGGGACTTCATCGAGCTGAACGTGTGCTGAACACGAAGGTGTCGTACGTTCGTGCTTGGATCGGTTGGATCGCGAAGACGTTCGACTAGATCAACCGTGTCACTAGATGCTTCCACTTTCGGTCTACGAGGGTACATAGACACACTCTCCCCGCTCGTTGTTATGCTTCTCCTAGATAGATATTGCGTGATCATAGGATTTTTTTTGAAATACTATGTTCCCCAATAGTAAGTCTTCAAGGTAGACTTCCAAACCTTCACAGACTTCATTCACCGGCAATCCACGATGAGTCTTGGATGGTCAGAACGCGACGCCTAACCGGCTAGAGGATACACAGTCCTCAAGTGTAACAAGTCTTCAGATCACACAGACAGAAAGACTTCAGTGATGCCTAACACTCTTTGGCTCTGGGTGTTTTGGGCTTTGTCCTCGCAGGGATCTTTTCTCTCAAAGGCTTCGGAGGTGGGTTGCTCTCAAACGACAAAAGCCGTGCACTAACTCTCAGCAGCCACCAATTTAAGGTGTAGGGGGTGGGCTATTTATAGCCAGGAGGCAACCCGACATGATATGTCCGAAATGACCCTTGGTCACTAAGGAACTGACACGTGTCCATCGGTCGGATTTTGAGCACACGCGGCAACTTAGCTTGGGCTCCAAGCAAAGCTGACTTATCCAACTCTGGATAAGATTTGCTCTCATTGTCTTCACTCGAAGACACAGGATTTTTGGTTGAGCATCACATCAGTCATCTGACTATGTTTAGTGGGACCCCAGTTAACAGTACGGTGGTTCCTATGACTCAAGAAAGAAGAAAAGGAACTACGAAAGAAACTATGTCTTCGCACTCCATAGTCTTCAGTGAATGTCTTCACATGTCATTATCTTCACGAGCCACCATTGTCTTCAATGTCTTCACACATTTTTAGGGGTCATCCCTGGAAGGTAAACCTAATCGGTAAGGGACTACTACCTGTGTTATCCTGCAATTCTTACAAACACGTTAGTCCGTCAACCACGTTTGTCGTCAATACTCCAAAACCAATCAGTGAGCACTAGATGCACTTACAATCTCCCCCTTTTTTGGTGACTGATGACAAACTGGTTTAAGTTTTCAACGGGGATAAAATATGTGAAAGTTACATAACACGGTCATTGGCTTCATCAGATTGAGAGGGCTCTCCCTGAAGATGTGCATATGGTAAATTTGCTTTTGAATGCAATGGCACATGGCAGGTTTTGCTTTGTGGAGATCTCCCTCAATCTTATGAAGACAATCCACAATGCAGACACAGATGTAGTGAAGATAATGATATGCATAATGAAAAATAGGCGTCTGCTGAATGATTTCATGCGCATAAGATAGATATTTAACCACGCAGAAGAAACATCAGCAAATGTAGCAGACGACCATCAAGTTTAAGTGTTACAACTCAAGAGCCAAATTGTGTCAACACGTGAGTTGTAAGAACTTAGCAAAAAAAAATTGACCCATATATGGACTCGCTTGAAGACCATCAACTCATATGCTTCTCCCCCTTTTGTCAATAAGGAACAAAAAGGTTTGAAGACATAGAGTATCTATGCGTTCCCAGGTGGTGGAGATGCTGGGGCGGCTGGTCCGACGTTGGAGTTGGGAGGTGCAGACGGGCCTGATGCAGAGTCGTGATGCAGTGAAGCTATTGCGGGAGAACTAGTGTCGTCTTATTCATCTATGACACAAGCAACAACATTTGCAGCCGAAGATGAATACTCAGAGTCTTTGATTGATGGGGTAGGATGCTAACTCTCAGATTGTGAAGGCCTGGAGTCATACTTGAAGCGCCCGGTGAAGCCATCTGCTTGAAGATCATCTTTAGATCAAAGTAATGTGAGGCTCTTCCAGGACTGCCGACAAGCTTCATGGGCAACAAAAGAGTTCTTGGCCGCCAGGTTGCGAATGCGATTGACATCAGTGAGAAGACTTTGCATCTGGCACTTCAACCAATCATGATGCCTATCCTGCTTTTGGTGAAGGGATACAATAAGCTCTCTGTCATTGATGACACGGGAACGCTTCTTAGGCCTTGGTGCAATTGTGCTGGCGGTGGCCTCAGTATTGGCACGATGCAGTAGGCGCAGATTTCCAGCCAGAGGATAAGCAATGGTTGCAACATTGGGCACATGAACACTTGCAACATGCTGAGTGAAACTGTGATGTTCAGCGTTGAGCAGTTGAAGTGGTTTCTTGGCAGGCTCAGGATAAATGGCTTCATAAGACATATCAACCTCAGGCAGAAATATGACATGATTGCGTGCTGAAGCTTGATAATTGATAGTGGAGTGAAGGTTAATGAGCCGCATAACCCATGAAGCATAAAATTTGAGGCCAAACAGATCAATACCAGATGCAACCAATTGACGAATGAAGAAGTCATGAGTATTGAATCTGATGTCAATGAGGATGTAAAAGACCAGAGTCTTCATGGCGCCCTCCAGTTTGGCTTCAGAAGAGTGTCCCTTGATTGGCCATAGAGTACGCCTCAGAATGTGGTAGATGGTGCGAGGCAGATACTTGAGGTCCTTGACGAGAAATTCCTTTGGATATTCAGCATCCAGGGGCAATGGCTTCGTTATACCGAGCATTTGACTCATGTTTGGCTCAGGCTTCTTGAAGATGCTTTGCAGTTCATTCTGATGCAGCGTACAACCTGGTTCGAATAACTCACCAGGACTGGCAGGGAAGTAAGCTCGAGAAGTGTTTGAGCTTTGGCTTCCTGATGAATGTGACATATCATCCACTCAAGGACCCATGTCTTCGGATCCCTGTTGTAGCCTCTGATATGAAGTGTAGCATAGAACTGAAGCAGAAGCTCTTCATTCTAGTGTTCTTTCGCAATTACGAATGGGAGCAGCCCAACATCTCTGAAGCAGTCAAGTGCCTCTTCAAGGCATGGCAGCCTAGCAATGGCATCACAATCAAGACGTTGGTGTGGAAAAATCCAGTCTTGGTTGTATAAAATGCATGAGTAATAGTTGTGTTGCTGGTAGCTCCAGAACCTATCAAAGGTCATCTTGGGCTTCTTGTATGGGTTCTTGTCAGAATCAAATAATATGTTGTGCTCCCTGAAGCTTCTCACACTGAAGGAACCCTGGGTAGTTACAACGCTTGGAAGCCTTGGCATTCTGGGCTTTGGCTTCTGTGTCTGAGGCCTTTGCTCCACATGATAGTCATATTGTGGTCCTGGAGCAGTGCGAGGCATCAGTGTTGGCCACCTGACAATGACGATCTCTCCATCACAATTGTAGGCTTGGGCCATGGTGTGAGGCACATGGGGAGGAACATTTACTTCGGGGGCAACAATGACTTCATGCTGCACATTGTCTTCAGCCATGACTGTGTCATTGGCTTCAACAGTAGTTTGAGTGGCAGCCACAAATGCTTCACCATCAGTGGCTTCTCGGAGAGGGGGTTCTGGCACAACGGACATTTCATCTTGCACAACGGTTTCAACAGCAGAAGGAGTAGCTTCACATTCTTCTTCCTTCTCTTCATCAGCTGATGCAGCCAGAATATCTTCAGCCGCTTTGGCTTCATATTCTTGAGGAGACACTGAAGGGATGGCTTCAGGGAACACTTGACGTGCTACTGAGCTTGTGTTTTGCATATCATCTTCAGGAATGCTTGACATGGAGACCTGAGGCCCGGGGCCTTTGCGAAGCCTTCGGAACTTGGGCGACGCCATTGGTGATACATTGGTCTGCTCCATGTCATCTTTAGGTGTATCTTTTGGAGTCTCCAGCACTGGAGTGGAGACAATAGACGGTGGAGTGCGGGGAATAACTTCATGAAGGGGGGTATTTGGGTGTTGCTCTTCCCAAAATTCATCTTGAGCAATTGGCATCATGGGACCACCAATGCTAATGAGTTCATTGCTCGTGCGAGTAGGCGATGGTACTTGTTGGGGATCGAGGTGAGGAAGGACTTCATCATCAACAACATTGTCATCATGACCAATGTCTTCAGCTGTGGGAGAGTCAGCAGCTGGAATCTCTTCAGACTGATGAGCCTCTGTGGTAGAAGGCTCATGCACAACAAGATGGCGATCACGGTTCGAGGAGGCAGACAGGGCAACAGAGATAGGTTCAATGACCAGAGGTTCTTGGGAGGAGGCGCGAGGCTTATGTGAAGTCTTTTAAGCTTTTGTCTTCAGCTTCTTTTTGAAAGGAGCAGCATCAGAAGCATCAAGATGCTTTCTCTTATTGGCTTCAACTTCAGCCTGCCTAGTCTTCTTTTGTTCAAAAGCCGCATACATGACCTTTGGCTTCGAGCTAGTCATACTGGCAGGGAAGACAATACTTGGTCTCTCCTGCCTTGGAGCTTCAGTGTCTTTAGCAGAAGGCTTCTTCTTCTTCTTCTTCTTCTTTAGCTTCTTGGCGGCCAGCCTCGGATCAAAGCCTGGACGGCCAAGAGCTTTTCTCTTTACGGCTTCATTGTGGGCATGGACACATTTCTCATCATAGTGCTTGAGATGTTCCCTTGAGCCCCTTGCAACATCACGACGCTTGGCAAATTCAGCCTTGAGGTCTGCCATCATGGTCTTGAAGTTTTGAACTTCTTGAGCACTGAGATTGGCCATATGCTTCTTGAAAAAAGCCTTTTCATGATCAATTTTGTTCTTCTGCTCAATGACTTTTTGAGCAATGGTCAATTCATGGGCAATGTATCCTTGAAAGGCCACACTTATATCAATAGGCAGTTGAAGATTATCAAGAGATAGTGATGTATCCTCAAACCACTCATCAATGAAGTTGTTGATGATATCAGCATCAAAGAGAGGTAAATCATTGAAGATTTCAGCCTGTTGCTTGCTCTTGATCAACATCTCAAGGGCGTCATCAGCAAGATCTTCATCACTGGACAGATCAATAATATCATCATCATTGCACAGAATGCTGCCAGGAGTGAGCCCTTGACCAAATGGCTTCATGAGCTGCTTGGACCTCTGGGAGATGTGAGAATGGTCCTCAGACTGCACACTGGATTCAGGAGGTACAGTTTTCAAAGGCTTCACACCTGAAGCTTTTGGAGCAGCAGAAAGTTTAGAAGCCTTTGTCTTCTTCTTTGGTTTCATAGGCTCAGGAACATCTTCAGGTTCCACATCTACAACAACATCCTCCACAGTCGCCCTTTGAGCAGCGATGTGGGAGAGCAATCCATCAAGGCCATTGAAGGGGCCAACTTGATTTTCATTGGCTTCACGGGTTCCATCAAAACGAGATCGAGATGGACCAGGATTGAAGTTGATGCCAAATTCCTTCTTGTTCTGCATTGCAGAGTTCTTAACAAACTTTTAGTTTTCTTCAAACAACTCACCATCGCGACACCATCGAAGACTAGATGGGTCAGCATTTTGAGGCATATGTCCTCTGACCATGCAAGGGTAGAAATTTTTGGCGATGGCTTCATATATGTTTTTGGGCTGAAGTTTCTTGTAGATGATATCGCCCCAAGGAGGACGTATAGCATTCTTGGTTGCATATTCAGGAGTCATGAAGCGGTATAGAAACCATTGTTCTTCCCAATATCTTTGAATCCATTGGATTCGAGATTTGCGTTCTCCATAGGTTTCTTCTGGGTTAGACTTGTATATCGTGAATAGATCAGGAGGAAGATCCTTGGCAGTGTCAGTGCGTCTCTGTCTGCCACCCTTCTTGGACTGTTTCTCAGAAGCCATTGGATTCAGACAGAAGGGCTTCACAAAACTGTTTGTCTTCCGACGACTGGACAAACATGAACTGGCTTCAGGAGATTCAATATGACGATGTAAGAATTCTGCAAATGAATGCAGACTATGAGAACCAAGGGATTCTCCCATGGACATGTACCTGTGACAGCATTAGAGATGCGATGGAAGGGGAAGGGGAAGAGGTCATATGCATTCTCAGAAGATTTTGAAGAAAAAACAGTTTGAAGACATTGACCTCATAGTGCGAAGATATTCACTTATATGGAGTGAGTTGGTTCCAGATTTGTATGAATCCAAGAATAGGTACAAGTGAGGAATCTAACTAGTAATGAGGCATAAGTGAATATACTTGCATGATATGAGATGAAGATATAGAGAGAAACAACTTTTGGAAGGTCAGAAACCACTTGTGGTGAATTTACATGGTTTCAATGGATCAAACGATGGTAAAAAGTGAGATTTATTTACCGCACAGAGGAACTGCTAGACGGTACAAGATGGATGCCAAGCAGATCGATCTTCTGTGCCCTAACTTGGCAGCGGAAGACACCTACGGCGGCGGCAGAGAAGACGAGGTCCGCGGCCGGCGGGAAGACGGTGTCAAAGAAGTCGCGGCAGCTAAGTGCTTCGTCTCCGGCGTCGACTGCAGCTAGCGGAGGCGCTAGGGTTTGAGCGAGATGTCAAGAGTTGGGATAAGAGATTATGACCGCGTGGGTGGAGTATTTATAAGGAGAGAGGGCGGCTCAGCGCAATTACGTAGGTGCCCCTGGCGGTTCACATCTGAAGGACACGTGGCGAGCATGCAACTTATGGAGAGTTGATCCACGACCCCACGCACGCCTGGTTTGTTAGATATACATTCCGGCTTCTCCGGTTTTCAGGTAAAAAGGATAAGGCATTAAAACAGTTTTAAATGTGTGTCTCTATATCTTCTGCTCACAAGGACAAAGTGAAGACATTCGACAGGTGTAAACAGAATGCGTATGAAGAGATAGAGAGAGTTGGAGGGATAAGCATAGAGGGGTTAGGGTCCGATCACATTCACTTAGTTCTGAAAAAGGTTTGAAGAGATAGCTATAAGTGAATGCTGTAGAGGACAGAACACATATGTATATATCTATCAGAGAAGCCAAAATCAACATTGTGAAGATGAACCTTAAAGTCAAACAATGTTGAAGACAAACCAAGTATGAAGATAATGCAGTCAAGACGCCAAATGAAAATCTTCAAGAAGGTTTGGTGGTGGCGTTACCCACCGTATAGGAAGTATTAGATCAGGACACGACGCACAATTATCGTGGCACTCTAGAGTCGAATTCCACATTAATGTATTCACACTTAGAGTGTATGTCTTCATGAATTGAAGACATATGTTACTGCGTGTGTTGCACATCTAAGTCATCAAAATGCATAAGCGTTAGGATGTGTGTCCAGTGACATGACATTCGAGGATTCTAGGATATTTAGCTCACACCGTAGCTTGCAAAACCTTTTCTCATCCAAGGGCTTAGTGAAGATATCTGCCAATTGATCTTCAGTGTTGACATGAATGATCTCAATGTCCTTCTTGATCACATGATCCCTGAGAAAGTGCTGACGAAACTCAATGTGCTTTGTCTTCGAGTGCTGAACAAGATTGTGAGCAATCTTGATTGCGCTCTCATTATCACAGAAGAGAGGCACCTTCATCATGTTGATGCCATAGTCCTTAAGTGTTTGCTTCATCTATAGGCGTTGAGCGCAACAAGATCTAGCAGCAATGTATTGAGCTTCAATTGTGGAGAGAGACACCGAGTTCTTCTTCTTTGAAGACCAACATACAAGAGATCGTCCAAGAAAGTGACATATGCCTGATGTGGACTTGCGATCAACCTCGTCACTAGCATAATCAGCATCTGAGAATCCAACTAGATCAAATATAGAGCCCTTGGGATACCATAATCCTAGTGTTGGGGTGTGAGCCAAGTATCGAAAAATTTGCTTCACAGCGAGGTGATGCGATTCCTTTGGTGCCGCTTGGAATCGGGCACACATGCAAATGCTAAGCATTATATCAGGCCTAGATGCACATAAGTAGAGTAAAGAACCAATCATGGAGCGGTATACCTTTTGACCGAACTCTTTACCATTGTCGTCGGAGCCCAATTGACCTTTGGTTGGCATTGGCGTCGTGTACCCTTTGCAGTCTTGCATTCCAAACTTCTTCAGGCTATCTTTGAGGTATTTTTCTTGAGATATAAAGATGCCATTCTTCTGCTGATGAATTTGGAGTCCAGGGAAGAACTTCAGTTCACCCATCATGGACATTTGATATTGCTCTTGCATCATGTATCCAAACTCATCACTATATCTTTTGTCAGTGCATCCGAAGACAATGTCATCCAAATAGATTTGGCATACGAACAGTTCACCGTCATATGTCTTCATGAAGAGTGTGGGATCTAGTGAACCAGGTTTGAAGCCTTTGCTTTTCTGGAAGTCTTTGAGTGTGTCATACCAAGCACAAGGTGCTTGTTTGAGGCCATAAAGTGCCTTGTTGAGCTTGTATACCATGTCAAGATGCTTTGGGTCTTCAAAGCCAGGAGGTTGTGAAACATACACTTCTTCTTCAATTTTGCCCTTCAGAAAGGCACTCTTTACATCCATTTGATACAGAAAAATGTTGGTGGTTGGCATAGGCTAACAGTATGCGAATGGCTTCAACTCTAGCCACAAGAGCTAAGGTTTCATCGAAGTCAATTCCTTCCACTTGAGTATAACCTTGAGCAACGAGACGAGCCTTGTTTGTGACAACTTGACCATGCTCATCTTCTTTGTTGTGATAGATCCATTTGGTGCGAATGATATTGTGTTTCCGTGGATCAGGACGCTTAACAAGCTCCCATACATTGTTCAGCTCAAACTGTTGAAGCTCTTCTTGCATTGCTTGAATCCATTCAGGTTCCATAAAAGCTTCATCAACTCTCTTGGGTTCAGATATTGAAATGAATGCAGAGTGTCCACAAAAGTTTGCTAGCTAAGATGCTTTTGAACGAGTAAGTGGACCAGTTGCATTGAGGCTATCAAGAATCTTCTCCACTTGTACTTCATTTGCTACCCGAGGATGAACTGGGCGAAGACTTTGCTCATGTTGTCGATCATCTTCTTGTTCAGGATTGGCTTCAGGTTGAGCATTGTCTTCAGGTTGATTAGATGCAGAGATGGTGATTTCCTCTGCAGTTGGTTCCTCGGTGGGTATAATTTCTCCTGTACCCATTTGTTTGATAGATTCACTGGGAGAAGCTTCATCTAGCACATTTGACATGTGCTCTCTTTGCGAGCCGTTAGTTTCATCAAACCACACATCTACGGTTTCAACCACTTTGTAGTGAAAGAGGTTGAAGACCCGATAGGTGTGCGAGTCCCTTCCGTAACCAAGCATAAAACCTTCATGTGCTTTCAGTGCAAATTTGGAAGTGTGATGTAGATATTTGATCCAGCACCTAGCACCAAAGACTTTGAAATAGCTGACGTTTGGCTTCTTACCAGCCAGAAGTTCATAGGATGTTTTCTTGAAGAACTTGTGAAGATAAACTCTGTTGATGATATGCCATGCGATATCAATGGCTTCAGGCCAGAACTTTCTTGGTGTCTTGTATTCATCGAGCATAGTACGTGCCATCTCAATGAGAGTCCTGTTCTAGCGCTCCACGACGCCATTCTTCTAAGGTGTGTATGGAGCGGAGAACTCATGTGTGATGCCCAATGTATCTAGGTAAGTGTCGAGCCCTGTGTTCTTGAACTCAGTTCCATTGTCACTTATGATGTGCTTGATCTTGATGCCATAGTTGTTCATGGCTTGATTGGCGAATCGTCTGAAGACATCCTGCACTTCAGTCTTATAGAGGATTATATGAACCCAAGTATATCTAGAGTAGTCATCAACAATCACAAAGCCATACAAACAAGAAGTAGTGGAGAGAGTAGAGTAGTGAGTAGGGCCAAATAAGTCCATGTGAAGCTGCTCGACGGGACATGATGTAGTCATGATTGTCTTCGAGGGATGCTTGGCCCTTGTCATATTTCCAGCTTCACAAGCACCACACAAATGATCCTTCTTGAACTTGACGCCCTCGATTCCTATAACATGCTTCTTCTTGGCGAGAGTGTGCAAGTTCCTCATTCCTGCATGACCTAGTCTTCGATGCCAAAGCTAGCACTCTGAAGCTTTTGCAAGAAGACAGACGGCGAGTTGTGGCCCCGCAGAGAAATATACCATATACAGATCGCATTTTCGATGTCCTTCGAAGACTAGAGGCTTGTCAGATTCCATAAGCACAAGGCAACGATATTTTCCAAATATCACAATCACGGTTAGATCACATAGCATAGAGACTGTCATTAAGTTGTATCCAAGGGATTCAACGAGCATTACTTTATCCATGTGTTGATCCTTGGAGATATCAACTCTACCAAGACCTAATACCTTGCTTTTACTAGTATCTGCGAACGTGATGTGGCTTTTGGGAGAAGGACGTAGGTTTGAGTCCATGAGACGACGTCGATCACCAGTCATGTGGTTGGTGCATCCACTGTCAATTATCCATTCAATGGCTTCCGATGCAGTACCCTATAGTTTAGTTAGCGGCATAGTCTTCACAAAGGGAAGTGTGAAGCATAAACATTTGACGAACAAGCATGCTATCAAAGTTAAGGTCCTTGTTAGGCATGATAGGAAGCTTGTCAAGCAACCATGGGACCAAATACATGGTAAGACCATTTTGACATTTAATCTTGCGTCCCACAAGATGTTTTAGGTCCCCAGCATTGGCGTCTGAAGTCTTTGATTTTTGGTTGGAGACCTTTCCCTGCAAGAGAAGTTAATCCTTCTTAACCACCCAAATCTTTAGGGGTGGCTTAGAAGCAATAAGTCTAAGTGCAGCATCTGAGAACTTTGGCTTGGGAGCCCTAGCAAATATCTTTGCAGGTGGTGAATAATACTCATATGAATATGTAGAGAAGTTCTTTGTTTTATGAACAAAGCGGTTAGATGAAACATGCTCATATTCATGAGTCTGATGACAATCTCCCTACAAAATATTTGCGTTAGGGTGACCTAGTGAGGTCCTTTGTCTCTATGAAGTCTTCGGACCATATGAAGCCTTTGGTCTGGGGTTGATCTTCTTTCCAGGTGGTGTCATGATGACATTCACTGGAAGCTTTTCGAGACGACTTCTCGGAACCCATGTCTTCTTCATAGGTGACCCATTCCTGCAGTTAGTTCCAATGAACCTAGCAAACACTTTACCATTCTGATCCTTGAACAGTTTATAGTTTGAGTCAAATGACTCGTCAATGACAAAAGGGTTAGCACAAGTGAAGCCAGATAAGGTAGATGGATCTACTGGTGGGCCCTTTGCAGCAACCCATGCGGTTTTGGGGTACTACTCAGGCTTCCAGTATGAGCCATCAACATTCATTTTCCTTTCGAACCCAACACCCTCTTTCCTAGGGTTTTGCTTCAAAATATGTTTCTTGAGAACATCGCACAGTGTCTGATGCCCTTTTAGGCTTTTGTACACACCTGTTTCAAGCAATGTCTTCAACCTAGCATTCTCATCAGCAATAGCAATGGTTTCCTCAGCAAAGGGGTTAGTTACCACATCAACAATTGAAGATATTGCAATTTCAAAAGCAGTAGAGCATTCAGCAATAGAGACAGCTTTGTCACGCTCAAGACATTTTAGACAAGGTGGCACAAAGTCTTCCTGAGCGAAACTAATCTGTTGGGCGAGTAGTGAATCATTTTTCTTTTGAAGATCATCATGAAACGCTCTAAGTTTCTCTAGATCTTGCTTCCTTTGAAGATAATCATAGGAAAGCTTTTCATGAGTAGCTGAGAGGGTTTCATGACGACTTTCAAGCTCAGTGTACTTAACGTGAAGAATTCTTATGTCTTTAATTAAGGACTGGGTTTGATTCATTTCCGCGTCCAACAGATCATCACTTTTTTCTAGCAGTTTTTGGATATGTTCCATAGCATTTTTTTATTCAGTTGCAATTTTAGCAAGGGTTTTATATGTGGGTTTGGATTCACATTCAGAGTCATCTTCACTGGAAGTCTGAAAGTAGGTATTGCGTGAGTTTACCTTTGCACCACGCGCCATGAAGCAGTAGGTTGGAGAAGAGTCGTCCTCATCATTTGCTTTAGCATCGGCGGAGTGACCATTATCGTCAGTGTTGAAGATGGACTTGGCGACGAATGCCGAGGCTAGAGCTAGGCTAGCCACGCCTGAATCAGACTCCAACTCTGCCTCCTCAGAAGCAGAATCCTCCTCTGAATCCATTTCCTTGCCAATGAATGCACGAGCCTTGCCAGATGAACTCTTCTTGTAAGATGAAGACTTTGATGAACACTTGGAAGAAGACTTTGAAGATTTCTTCTTCTTCTTGTCGTCAGAATCATATTCCTTGCTCTTCTTCGTTTTCTTGGATTCATTGTCCCACTGAGGACACTCGGATATGTAGTGGCCAGGCTCTTTGCACTTGTGGCATGTTCTCTTCTTATAGTCTCAAGAGGAAGCCTCATCGTTTCTTGAGATGGATCTTGAAGACTTTCCGAAGCTATTCTTCTTTGAGAACCTTTGGAACTTTTTCACAAGCATAGCTATTTTTCTGCCAATGTCTTCAGGATCGTCAGTATTGCAGTCAGAGTCTTCTTCAGATGAGGGCACAACTTTTGCCTTCAAGGCTCTGGATCGACCATAGTTGGGGCCATAGCTATCTCTCTTCTCAGATAGCTGGAACTCATGTGTGTTGAGCCTCTCAAGTATGTCAGACGGATCAAGACTCTTGAAGTTAGGTCATTCTTGAATCATCAATGCCATGGTGTCAAACGAACTGTCAAGAGACCTCAATAGCTTCTTCACAACTTCATGCTTGGTGATTTCAGTGGCGCCAAGAGCGTGAAGCTCATTGGTGATATAAGTGAGGCGATCAAATGTGAGCTGGACATTTTCATTGCCATTTCTCTTGAAGCGATTGAAGAGATTACGAAGAACGTCAATCCTTGAGTCTCTCTGATTTGAGACGCCTTCATTGACCTTGGACAGCCAGTCCCATACCAGCTTGGCGGAATCCAGTGCACTCACACGTCCGTACTATCCTTTGGTCAGATGACCACATATGTTGTTCTTGGCGGTTGAGTCCAATTGAGCGAATTTCTTGACATCAGCAGGGGTGACACCTTCACCAGCCTTGGGAACACCAGTCTTGACGACATACCAGAGATCATTGTCGACAGCTTCAAGATGCATGCGCATCCTATTCTTCCAGTAGGGGTAATCAGTCCCATCAAAGACAGGGCACGCAGCGGAGACTCTGATTATCCGTGCAGTCGACATAGCTAAAACTCTAGGTGGTTAAACCGAATCACACAGAACAGGGGAGCACCTTGCTCTGATACCAATTGAAAGTGCTAGCTATCAACTAGAGGGGGGTGAATAGGCAATTTTTATGAAAGTCTTCAAAACATGATATATTTTGAAGACAAACAGATGAAATGAACCTATTCGATATGCAGTGGAAGATAAACGACACTAGACAAGCAATAGTCAAGTAAGCAGTACAGTGAAAGTATGAAGACTGTTGATAACTATGTAACATGGATCAAGGTGGAAGACATAATGAAGCTAAACAGGGAACAGTCTTCACATAGTGAAGTCACATAGATAAGACAGGTAAGCAATGACTTCACGAAGAAAAACTCGAATGTAAATGGGTTGGAAGATAGAACCAGCAGCTTGGAGATGAGGGGAATTTGGCAGACCAGTTCCAGTTGCTGTCACAACTGTACGTCTGGTTAGGGAGGCTGAGATTGAACTATGAAGACCGTGTCTTCACCTTATTCTCCTTGAGTTAAGGACACCCAGTCCTCGCCCAATCACTCTGGTAAGTCTTCAAGGTAGACTTCCAAACCTTCACAGACTTCGTTCACCGGCAATCCACAATGACTCTTGAATGCTCAGAACGCGACGCCTAACCAGCTGGAGGATACACAGTCCTCAAGTGTAACAAGTCTTCAGATCACACAGACAGTAAGACTTCAGTGATGCCTAACACTCTTTGGATCTGGGAGTTTTGGGCTTTGTCCTCGCAGGGATCTTTTCTCCCAAAGGCTTCGGAGGTGGGTTGCTCTCAAACGACAAAAGCCGTGCACTAACTCCGAGCAGCCACCAATTTATGGTGTAGGGGGGTGGGCTATTTATAGCCAGGAGGCAACCCGACATGATATGTCTGAAATGACCTTTGGTCACTAAGGAACTGACACATGTCCAACGGTTGGATTTTGAACAAACACGACAACTTAGCTTGGGCTCGAAGCAAAGCTGACTTATCCAACTCTGGATAAGATTTGATCTCATTGTCTTCGCTCGAAGACATAGGATTTTTGGTTGAGCATCATATCAGTCATCTGACTATGTTCACTGGGACCCTAATTAACAGTACGGTGGTTCCTATGACTCAAGAAAGAAGAAAAGGAACTACGAAAGAAACCATGTCTTCGCAGTCCATAGTCTTCAGTGAATGTCTTCATAGGTCATTATCTTCACTCTAATGTCTTCACGAGCCACCATTGTCTTCAATGTCTTCACACATTTTAGGGGTCATCTTTGGAAGGTAAACCGAATCAGTGAGGGACTACTACCAGTGTTATCCTGCAATTCTCACAAACATGTTAGTCCCTCAACCACGTTTGTCGTCAAAACTCCAAAACCAATTAGGGGAGCACTAGATGCACGTACACCTTGTTGTAGTAGACAGTCGGAAAGTCGTTGTGCTAAGGCCCCATAGGACCAGCGCACCAGAGTAGCAACCATCGTCGATGAAAAAACTCGTAGATCAGAAAGAACAAACTTGTAAATACCCGAATGAAGATGACCGAAGACCCGATCCAAACAGATCCACCAATGACCAGCTGCGAATCCTGCGAGATCTAGCGGAGACACGCCTCCACACGCCTCCGACGATGCTAGACACACCATCGGGACGAGGATAGAACGTGTGAGACATTATTCCTACTAAGAGACATCGCCGCCACCACACGGCCCCAACTGAAACGTTAAACCAAACAAGAACGAGAACGAGGTCCCTCTCGCCAGCAGAGGGCTGAAATCCATCGCACCTCCATGGCCTAGAGGCCATCAAAGATGGGGCGGACTGGCGGCGGCACCGACGGAAGGAGAAGAGCTTTTCTTGTGGAGGAGGAAAGAGCACATCCCCGTATATAACTTGTAGTGAAATCTCTAAAAAGACTTATATTTAGGAACAAAGGGAGTATTTTTCTTTCTAAGGACATATTAGAGGCATTAAATTGAATTTGTATACGGGGATTGGAACTAGACATTGTTGAGTATATCGATTATTAGGAAAGAGGAGATAGACTAAGATTTGTTCTGGCTTGTCTTGTACTCCAAGTTGATCATTGCACTCCTATATATATGCCCATGAGGCTCAGGCGATACAACAACTATTCCACCAAATCCCTCTCTCCCTTCTAACATGATATCAGCTTAATCGATCCTAAACCCTAGCCACCGCAGCTTCCGCACCCGCGCACCGCCCCTGGGGCGGTCAGCCTCCATGACCGCCACCGGGGGCCACGCCGCTCATACCTAGGATTCGTCCACCGGTCGTGTTGACCGACTGCCCTAGAGAGTCTTTTCTTGAGCCCCTTTGAAAGTGCAACTATCCCCGGGTGGTTTTGGTAATTACTAACAACATATAGCTCATTGAACTTATGCTATTTCAAGATTAATATTTCAGGAAAGTTCAATGATTGGCATGGCATGGAGTAGGAATGTGGACCCCTCAAAATTCTAAGGACAAAGGATTGGCTCAAGCTCAAGACTCTACATTTCTCCATTTTAGTGATCCAAGATCACATTGAGTCCATGGGAAAGCCAATACTATTAAAAGGGGATGAGGTGTTGCTTAATGGGTTGCTTGCTCAAAATGCTTAGTGATATGCTCTAAATCCTCAACCACTTTCTCACATCCAAAACTGTCCCAAACCTAAAGTCAAACTCGTCCCCACCAAAATGATCTATCCGACGCCACCGAGTTGATTTGACATAGCCAATGTCAGAAACCCCAATCATGTCGATCTCACCGAAAGGGATCTTGGTCTCACCGAGATGGGATTAGAAACTCTCTGTTTCCCTTCATATCATTTCGGTCTCACCGAGATGAGCGATCGGTCCCACCGAGTTCGAAAGCAAACTCTCTGTTTACTCTTCGTAATGTTTCGGTCTCACCAAAACGAGCGAATCGGTCCCATCGAGTTTGCCTGACCAACCCTCTGTGTGCTCATTACCAAAATGGGTCCCATCGAGTTTGTGTAATTGGTCTCACCGAGATTACGTTATGCCCTAACCCTAATGAAATCTGTCCCACCGAGTTGATCATATTGGTCCCACCGAAATGCCTAACGGTCACATTATGAACTAAATCGGTCTGACCGAGTTCTCTGAATCGGTCCCATCGAGTTTGGTAAATTGTATGTAACTGTTAGATTTTGTGTGGAGGCTATATATACCCCTCCACCCACTCTTCACCCGTGGAGAGAGCCATCAGAACATACCTACACTTCCATCATTGACATTCTGAGAGAGAACCACCTACTCAACTGTTGAGATCAAGATATTCCATTCCTACCATATGAATCTTGTTCTCTAGCCTTCCCCAAGTTGCTTTCCACTCAAATCCTTCTTCCACCATATCCAAATCCGTGAGGAGCTGTTTGAGTGTTGGCGAGACTATCATTTGAAGCATTTGGGCAAGGAGTTCAGCATCAACACACCATCTATTACCTTTTGGAGAGAGTGGTGTCTCCTAGATTGGTTAGGTGTCACTTGGGAGCCTCCGACAAGATTGTGGAGTTGAACCAAGCAGTTTCTAAGGGCAAGGAGATCGCCTACTTCGTGAAGATCTACCCCTAGCGAGGCAAGTCCTTCGTGGGCGATGGCCATGGTGGGATAGACAAGGTTGCCTCTTCGTGGACCCTTCGTGGGTGGAGCCCTCCATGGACTCGCGCAACCATTACCCTTCGTGGGTTGAAGTCTCCATCAACTTGGATGTACGATAGCACCACCTATCAGAACCAAGAAAAAAAATATCGTTGTCTTCACTTGCGTTTGCTCCCTCCAAACTCCTCCCTTTACCTTCATATGCAATTGTTTTACTTTCCGCTGCTACACTCTTAGAATTGCATGTGTAGGTTGATTGCTTGACTTGTGCTAAGTTGCTAAAATCTGCCAAGAACTAAAATTGGGAAAAGGCTAGATTTTTATTAGTCAAGTAGTCTAATCACCCCCCCCTCTAGACATACTTTCGATCCTACAAGTAGTATCAGAGCTTTGGTCTCCATTTGCCGTGATTTCCATAGCTTGGTTGATCATAGCCTTGGTTTCACAACCTAGGAGAGTATGGCGTCTAGCGAGGGAAGTTACCACCGTAGAGGTCCTTATTTTGATGGTACTAATTTTGCTAGTTGGAAGCATAAGATGAAAACGCATATCCTTGGACATAACCCCACCGTTTGGGCTATTCTGTGTATTGGTTTGCAAGGTGAATTCTTCGATGGGAAGGAACCGAATCGTGAAGCTACCGCGGAAGAGTTGAAGATGCTGCAATACAATGCTCAAGCTTGAGATATCCTCTATAACGGATTGTGCCCCGAAGAATTCAACAAAATCAGCCGTCTTGAGAATGCAAAGGAAATTTGGGATACTTTGATTGATATGCATGAAGGTACCGACTCCGTCAAGGAATCCAAGTTGGATGTGCTTCAAAGTCAACTTCACAAGTTCAAGATGAAGGATGGTGAAGGTGTCGCTGAAATGTATTCTAGGCTTGCTCTCATCACAAATGAGATTGCCGGCTTAGGAAGTGAAGAGATGACCGACAGATTCATCATCAAGAAGATACTAAGAGCCTTGGATGGAAAATATGATACCGTGTGCACATTGATCCAAATGATGCCCAATTACAAAGATCTCAAGCCAACAGAAGTCATTGGAAGAATTGTTGCTCATGAAATGTCACTCAAAGATAAAGAAGAGCTTTACAAGAAGTCTAGTGGTGCTTACAAAGCCTCATGTGACGCTCCTACATCATCAAGTGAGAAACAAGTCTTCAATGAAGAATTGAGGCTTAATGGTGAAGAACTTCAACAAGTTCTACAAGAATAGAAGCAAAGAAAGAAGTTCCAAGTCAAGGTCCTAATGACAAGAGATCTTCAAGCCGTGATCGGAATTGCTACAATTGTGGAAGACCCGGACACTACTCCAATGAGTGTACGACTCCCCACAAGAGAAGTGAAGACTCACCTAAATGGAGAAGTAGAAGAGTAGAATCACCACCAAGAGAGAGAAGGAGTAGAGATGATCGTTATGAACGAAGACCTTCTCGGAGAAGCAAAGATTCGTAAAGGAAGGAGAATTCATCAAGGAGCTATACAAAACGAAGATATCAAGATTATGTTGGTGAATGGGCATCCGAATCCGACTCCGATAACCACTCCGGGAGAAGCTACTACTCCGACTCCGAAGGTACTCAAGATGAAGGTGTTGTTGGAATTGCTCTCATGTCAACCAACTCCTACAACATATTTGACTCACCAAATGAAGGAATTGGAAGATGCTTCATGGCTAAAGGCCCTAAGGTATCACACCCCAAATATCTTGATTTCAATAGTGATGAAGATGACTTGCTAGGAGATGATGATTTACTTGTTGGTGGCAATAGTGATGAAACTTTTGATGAAAACTATGATGAAATTTCTATTAATCATGCTAATCAAGATTAAAAAAATGACAATGATAAGGAAAAGATTGAGCGTCTAACTAAAGAACTAAACACTCTTAAGTTAGCTCATGAAATTACCTTGGAAGATCATCGAGAACTTTTAAAGACTCATGAGAAGTTCCGCTTTGAAAAGCTCAACCTTGAGGAAGAGCATGAGTTCTTAAAAGCAATCAATGATGATCTTCACAAGAAAAGTTCTTCTTACATTGCCAAGCGTTTACTCTTGTCTACCTACATGCCACAAGTAAAATCTAGAAACAAGAAAAAGAAAGATTCTTCCTCTAGTAGTAACAACAATCATGCTAAATCCAACGATGTTGCTTCTAGTAGTTCTCTTGATTCCACTAATGATTCTCTTAGCCAACTTACACTTGAGCAAGAAAATAGCTTATTGAAGGGAATTATAGAGAAAGGTCTTTACAAGAGTCTTGCCGGTAGTAAGCAATTTGAGGAGATTGTACGCAAGCAAGGAAGACACCGGAAGAATCAAGGTGTTGGTTTTGAACAAAAGTTCAATGCCAATGGAGTTGAGTGGGAGGAAGATCAATACCCCAAGACGAAGTTTGTTCCTGAACAAGAGAATTATGATCCTACTTGTTTTCAAGGGACACAAGCACAAGATGATCTTCCACCACAAGACCACAAGTTAAAGGGCAAGGATAAGCTTCAAGAAGAGATTGATGCATTTGAAGAAGCTCCTATGGCATTGGTCAAGTGGGTTCCCAAGACTACATCAAGTTCTACTTCATCAAGTACGACTACAACTCCAAGGATTCCTATCAAGATGGTGTGGATCCCCAAGAAGAAGAACTAGTGAGTTCTTGAGGGTGACTCCGCCAACACACTTCACTCATATCATTTTGGCAAGGACAAGTGCAAACAACTTTCATATCTTGCACTAGTTCAAGGAGTCACAAACCCTCTTGTTGGTAAGACAAGGGACAAGGTAACCTGATGCTTTCATGGACATCATCATGTGTGCAATTCACTCTATGTCTATGGATATATTTGTTTGTTCCTTGTGGGACTAACCCATGTAGGTATTGAAAGTGCAACTCACTCCAATGGATTGCTCTAAATGATCTACATCAACATTGAGCATCTACATCTTCAGCACCTACATGAAGTCATCATCGATGAAACCCAAGGTTAGTTCATCCCTCTTAGGGGGGATATCACATCTAGGGGGAGCTTTACTCTAACAATTGAGCTAAAGCAACTCTAATGATGTGAATACAACAATGCTTTATGTAAAAGTGGTAACCCCACTTGTGCTTAAACGATGAGTATGACCTATGATCAAATGTTCTCATTTGACTCCTAAGTCAATATACTCATACATAGATGACCTAGTCATCGCTAATTGCTTGATAGATGCTAGAATGGTTGTGCATGCTTTGCCACATTTTTCATTTGCTATCTTATTGTGTGAGCATGTTGAATGCATATTTTTCTCATTCGAGGACATCCATTTGTTGCTTTGATTGTTTGGCTCTTTTTCTTTTGACAAATGGATGGACAAGAATGCCTAAGAACCCCCTCTAGCTATCTATTCTTTTCTCGTCTCAAACTCTATTCATGCTATATCACAAAGCTTGATCAAGTCAGATTCGAACCACTCTGTGTGAGGAGCACTCAGAGTCCCCGATTCGTCATAGGCTTAAACATTCAAAACCTCTTTGTGCATCTCGGTATGACCGAGTCATCCACTTCGGTCACACCGAGTTCACTAAGTTGATCGAGGTTTTCAATCTCGGTGCAACCGATTTGAACTTTTCGGTCCCACCGAGTTGCAGTAACTGCTCGCAGTTTTGCATCTCGATGCCACTGAGTTGTTCCACTCGGTCACACCGATAGTGTCAGGTTATATATACCGACGGGCCAAATTTTGGAAAAAAATTCCAAACCCTCCAGGCCACGCGTGACCTGCTCTGCCTCTGCGGGTCTCCGGATCGTCTCCTCGCCGCCAGCGACCTCCCGCCGCTGGACTCCGCCGCCGTCAACAGCAATCTTCGCCGCCGTTGCCGCCGTAGCAAGTTCAGCGCCGAGTTAGGGTATGAACTTGATTCTTTGTGCTATTCCTTCACTCCAATTCGTAGCACATTGCATTGCCATGTTTCTTGCCACGTATGAGATCTTCCTATCCAGCAAAAACTCCGTAGAAAGTAGTTTTGATTCAAAAAAATTAGGGTTTGGTCTCCGCCGAACTCATCTTGGACCGACCGAGTTGTAGAAATCGGTCCCACCGATTTGGCTTAGGCCAGTGCACTTGCTCTTTTCGGTCTGACTGAAAGTTGCAAATCGATGTGACCGAGTTCAACTCTATGTGAAACCCTAGCAATATCGATGCCACTGAACTGTGACTCGGTCTAACCGAGTTCACTAGTTCAGGCTCCAGAATTGCTTCGGTGTTACCGAGTTTAACAAATCGGTAGCTCCGAAATGCTTTCGGTAGAGAACTAAGACTAAGTTTTTCTTGTCATCTGTTTTGCAAAAATTCTGTGCTTTGTGATGCTCATCCACTCTACCTCATCTACATCTATTCATAGGGTCAGCTTTCAGTTTGCAGTGCCAAGATGTCAGATCAAAGTGATAGTTAGAACCTTTGTTAGAGGAGCAAGTCAACTTGAGTGAGGGCTCTAGTCCCAATAACTCCAGCTACTATGAGAGCAGCAGAAGCACTCCTAGTGACCTTCCAAAGGCTACCACCAAGTCAAGGAAGAAGAAAACTTCAGACTCTGAGGATGAGGACTTTGCGGCTGATGCGGCCACTTCTAAGAAGAAAGTGCTCAGGAAGGAGTACGGCGCAGTTGAGGCAACTAAGCCAGGTTAGAAAAGGAAGATCCCTGCCAAGAGGATTCCCATGTCTAAGGCCAGAGCCTCTACTCAAGAGACTATGGTGTTCACACTTGAATCTAGGGATGCTCAGCCTGGAGGTACAAAGAAGAGAGCTAGGAAGACAACAGCTAGAGTGATTGGCAAGCCATCCACGAGGGATGATGATGAGGATGAGGATGAAGCTGAGGAAGGAGAGGTTGCTGCACTAGTTCCTAAATCTCAAAAGCTTATGGGAGATGCTATCAAGTCTGGGGCTGCTCCTTCTAAGCCCAAGACTGCTCCCAAAGCTGCTCAAGCCACCAAGTCTGCACCCAAGAGGAGCAAAAGAAATATTCCTGCTTCAAAAAAGAACAAGGTCCCAGTGCTTGAAGTTGCTGAGGAAGCTGAGGCCCAAGTGCTCAGAAAGTTGAAACCCAAGATCCCTGACCATGACAACACTCACATTGTTGCTGAGGACATGAAGCTGAGGAAGGATGCATGTCTCAGGTTGTGGAGAAAGACCGATCCATATGCTATAAGGAGAAGTACTGTTGTGGACTACAGGTTTCACACCAAGGAACAACAAGACTTCTATGAGACAGTCCTGCTTAATAAGAAGCCCATTGTGTGTGATATGAGAAGGGTGGACTGGAAATTCATTGATGACAATGAAGATTATTTCCCCAATGTGCATGAGAGCTTCAAAGCATATGGAGTTGACAAGTTTGTGGCTCAAAAGTTGACGAACTGGAACGATGAACTCATCATGCAATTCTACTCCACAGCTCACTTCTATCTGATGGTAGAATTGTATGGATGTCTGAAGGTACAAGGTACCAGTCAAATGTTGATGAGTGGGCCAAGCTGATCAAAGCCCCTGAAGAGCATGAGGATGATCTGGATGTCTATGCCAAGAAGAAGCAAGACCACAACTCCATGGCAAATATGTACAAAGTGATCCCTGATGATGATTTGGAAACACACAAGTTTGGATCTGTACATCACTTGCAGTCTGGTCTAGCCACCATCAACATAATCTTGAGGCATACACTGTTGCCTAAATCTGGAGATGCAAAGATGATAAGAGGACATACAATCAACTTGCTGCATATATTTGATGAGCCTCAGAAGTTTAAGGTCATGAGTCTCATTGTTGAAACAATCAAGAGGACTGCTGCAGATCAGAAGAGATCATGTGAGTATACTCCACACCTCCAGATGCTCATCAACTCTAAGATGGGCACATGCACATACTCATTGGACAGAGAATATCTTCCCTTGGTGCCTGACTTTGAGGACAACATAGTTGTCATGGATGAGAATGAACCATCTTCAGTGCAAGCACATGAAAGGAGAGAGAAAGCCAAAGCAAAGAAAGCTGCCAAGATGCCAAGTGCAGAAGAAGCATCTCAAATGACTCACAAGTCCAAGCAATACAAAATGGAATATCTGATTCAAGCAACCATGAGGATTGAGAAGGGCTTTGCCACCCTGACTCAGAATCAGGAGAGCTTGAAGAGGATCATTGAGACTAAGTTCTATGGTCTTGATCTGAAGGTGACAGAGATCCAGTCTACAGTTTAGCAGCTCCAGGAGGAAGCAGAGGAGAGGAGAGGACGTGCTACCATGGATGCATTTCAGCGAGTGCCTCGAGGTCAGAGATCTGCTGTAGTGCCAGTTCCAGACACCAGAGCTACTACATAAGCACCATCAGCCATAGCTTCAGTGCCACCTCCAGTAGCCACTCCACCAGCTCCAGCTACTTCATCTGAAGCCTTCGTCCTTGGAGTTCTCTCTACACCACCTGCCGAATGCCGAGCCTGAGTGACGCATAACACTATGCATTTTCAAACTTTTTGGTAACTTGTTGCCAATGGGGGAGAAATATGTATATATCATAGGCTTCGAGAGAGAGTGTTTGCCTCTTTGGTCTCTCTTGCTTTTGGTTGAACTTTTTGCGCGTTTGCTTTATACTCTATGTCTGTGTGTGAGATACTTGTGTGATCATGTAATTGATCATATGCTACCTTAATGTTTCCTTGGATGATATTATCTCTATATTTCATATGATCATTCACTTTGCTTGGTGATGAGTGCATGTTTTCAGTTATATATCATTTTGAGCGCTCCACCAAGATGTATGTGACATGGAAGAGTGACCCATGATCCTAATCGATTGTGCATTTGCATTCAAACGCAAATTTCAAAAAATGCACAAATTTAGGGGGAGCTCTTGTTTATCACATACTTCTCAAAGCAACGATGTATTTCAATCTTATTCATTTGTCGAAGCTTTGATCTATATGTTGTCATGAATTACCAAAAAGGGGAAGATTGAAAGTGCAACTATCCCCGAGTGGTTTTGGTAATTCCTAACAACTTATAGCTCATTGAACTTATTCTATTTCAAGATTAATATTTCAGGAAATTTTAATGATTGGCATGGCATGGACTAGGAATGTGGACCCCTCAAAATGCTAAGGACAAAGGTTTGGCTCAAGCTCAAGACTCTACATTTCTCCATTTTAGTGATCCAAGATCACATTGAGTCCATGGGAAAGCCAATACTATTAGAAGGGGGTGAGGTGTTGCTTAATGAGTTGCTTGCTCAAAATGCTTAGTGATATGCTCCAAACCCTCAACCACTTTCTCACATCCACAAATGTCCCAAACCAAAAGTCAAACTCGGCCCCACCGAAAAGATCTATCCGGCGCCACCGAGTTCATTTGACATAGCCACTGCCAGAAACCCTAATCATTTCGGTCTCACCAAAAGGGATCTCGGTCTCACCGAGATGGGATTGCAAACTCTCTGTTTCCCTTCGTAACATTTCGATCTCACCGAGATGAGCTATCGGTCCCACCGTGTTCGCAATGCAAACTCTCTGTTTCCTCTTCGTAACGTTTCGGTCTCACCGAAACGAGTGAATCGGTCCCATCGAGTTTGCCTGACCAACCCTCTGTGTGCTCATTACCAAAATCGGTCCCATCGAGTTTGTGTAATCGGTCTCACCGAGTTTACGTTATGCCCTAACCCTAATGAAATCGGTCTCACCGAGTTGATCATATCGGTCCCACCGAAATGCCTAATGTCGGAGATATTGACCACGGGTGTCCTCATCGACCACCCATGGTATTTTAAGATAATTTGGGGCCGCCTGTTACCCCCCAGCCATCTTCTCATCGGGCCGCCTTCTAGGACAGTTTACCCTAGGAGCCGGCTGCCAGTAGGCGGCTGGGGCCCAAACATGCGGCAACTCCACAACCAGCAGCTAGCAGACGGTACCACGCCTCTCCCTCGGGATGCGTGCTAGGGGACCACCGCGCAGCTGAGGCATGGCTACAGTTGAGCACATACTTAGAGAATCTATTGGGGCGTGGCTACAGTGAATGTGTACCCTATGGCCGCCTCTTAAGCGGCGTGTCACTGTAGCCACGTTGCCAGTGACCAAGCTTCGGTCAGAGGAAGCCACAATCCCACTACCCACAGACGGCGAGGCGAGTGGGTAAGTCAGAAACAAGCCGCCCCTGGCAGACGGCCGGGGGAGGTAGCCCGCCTGGTAGCAGACGCCGAACCCTACCCTAGAAGTCTGAACCTCATCAAGATGACATGATAGGACGTGGTGGTAGCGTACGACAGGGGACGGCGGCACTGTAGCTACTTCCCTCCTGACGATGCTGCCGTCAGCGGAAGCACGCCTACAGTGAAAGGCAATCGCAGACAGGCGGTGAGGCAGGCACCAGAAGACGCTGACAATCGGGGGCCGCTCCGCCGAGATTACAATTGTACCCCTAGGGGTAGGCCTATATAAACCCCCCAGGGTCCTCCATGAGGAGGGGTTGGAACGTTGAACTCTAGAAGGAAGAGAGACACGTGGAGAGAGACAGAAACTGTAGCCACCATCCCAATTCCCTAGAGAAAAGGTAGTGAGCTAGCCTTACTCTTCTTCCTCCTCTAGACGACACAGCTCAAGGAGCAACCTTGTAGCTACCCTAGTGACATTAGTCATGATGTGGAGTCCCCGCAGAGCAGGACTAGGGGTGTTATCTCCACGGAGAGCCCCGAACCTGGGTAAGATTCATAGGCATCCTAAGTTCCGCCTTATCCCGCTTCCAGGACCCGGTGACATTCTATTGTCCCCATGCATGATAAGCTACCCGTTGGCATATGTCGCCCCAAAACCCCGACATTTGACGCCCACCGTGGGGCTAGGTGCACCGTCGTCCGGAGACATGTTCTGGACGGGAACTTTGTTCCTCCCTGGCGAGCACAGCCAGCCTGGCACGCCCACAGGCATGGATACCGGGATGCTTCACGGCGCTGAGGCCGCAGGCACTGCGAGCGGACTCGCCGACCTTCTTAGCGGCGTCCACATTTATGACGAGCCCTCTCCGACGGTAAAGCCAGTAGCTCCGGAGAGCTGCCTCGTCGAGCTCCTCGACAAGCTCCACATCGTCGATGAGAGCGCCTCCGACATAGAGTCAGTGGGCTCTTCTGACCCACCAGTAGACATGATCATCGACCTCGACGCGGAGCCCGTCGATTCCTTCCCCGAGCACGTGGTGATCATCGACGACCCCCTCCCTGCTCTAGCGGGCGGCAGCACCATCAGCACCGTCACGGAGGTGCTCGCCACCAACCACGACAAGCCGTCTGGCGGGTCGGGCCAAGACCCGCTCCAGGCCGCCCTACAGAACCTCACTGCAACCGTTGCGGCGGGGGCAGACGGCGCGGCGCTGGAGGCACTTCGCGTCTCGCTCCTCGACATCGCCAACAAGCTGGCCGCTTCCCGACGCCTCACAGAAGCCTACCGCCATGAGATGGACCATGGCATAGGCGGCACGCCGGCTGCTGGCGAACCTAGCCGGGCTGGTGCAGTTCGCGATTGCGGCTGGGTGCTGACAAACATGCTGGGGGGCCCGTGGCCCGTGTACCTCACTTCGTCGGAGAACTAAGGGCTGCCCAGGTGGCAGTCGATGAGATGGGCCACTTGGAGGGAGACGAGCTTCGCTGCATGACTCAGCGCGCCCGCCAGCTCCTCGACGCGGCTGCTGCGCAGCAGGAGGCCCGTTGCCGGGCATCAGAGGCCGGCGCGCAGGCAGATAATCGCCCCCTTCGGCGGGAGCAAGGAGCCACGTCCCGCCCTCCAACAGTCGGCGCCACCAACCAGCGAGACTCAGAGCCGGCTGCTAGCCGCAGCCGACAGACTCGCATCACCATTGAGCGCGACGAAGATGGCCGCCCCAGGGCCGTAGAGCGGCGAGAGGAACACTCGCCTCCTCCTCGGCGAGAGAGGCGTGTGTCTCCTCTTCCTGTTGACCACCCCTCTCTGGCAGGCCGCTTGGGCCGCCGCGAGGGAGTTGGGGAGAATGACGCCCGCCACCGCCTTGACCGACTGGCTCGATCCCAGGCGGTCGAAGAAGAAGATGACCTCGGCCCGGCCTGCTTCGGCCCTCGCATCTGTAACGAGCCTTTCCCCAAGGGTTTCTCGCTCCCCAAGATACCCCCAAGTATAATGGATCAGTGAAGCCAGAAGACTGGCTGGTGGATTACTCCACAGCTGTCAGCATAGCAACCGGCAACAGGTGTGTTGTGGTGAAGTACGTGCCACTCATGCTCCAGGGCACGGCCCGGACGTGGCTGAACAGCCTCAAACCCAACAACATCAACGGCTGGTTGGACTTCACCGACGCCTTTACTCGCAACTTCACCAGCACCTACAAGCGTCCTCCCAAGTCGCGCTAGCTCTCCTTATGTGTTCAAGGCCAAGATGAGTCAACCCGCAATTATCTGACGCGTTGGGCAGAGCTGCGAAACTCTTGCGAGGGAGTGCACGAGTTACAAGCCATCGAGTATTTTATGTCCGGGTGCAAAGAAGGCACCTTGCTCAAGCACAAACTCCTCTATGACGAGTCTGCCACGCTGGACGAGCTGCTGAGCATAGCAGACAAATACGCCACCGCTCACTCCTCCATGAAGACCGAGCTACAAGTAGATGCTTCTGGGAAAATGACTCCCCCAACTCTCAAAACGCCGGCCGGAGAGTCCAGCCGACGCCAGCAGCCGAACGATCACAAACGCAAGACCCACGCGCCGGCTACCAACAGCCGGCTGGTGGCAGCAGTTGATGGCCAGCAGCCAGAGGCACAAGCATGACCCAAGCGCCAGAAGGGCGGCAAGCCAGCTTGGCAGCTAGCTTTCTCCTTCGACCAAGCCCTGGACGCCCCTTGCAAGTTCCATAGTGGCGCGAAGCCTTCCAATCACACCACACAAAAGTGTCACTGGCTCACACGAATTGCCAGAGGAGAAGCTCTACCACCTCCGCCTGCTGGGCAGGCGGCCCCGCCTCCCAACCCACCGGTTGCTCATCCGGGTGGCCAAGTCCAGGACGTGTTCCCAGAGGAAAACGGAGCCTATGTCGTCTTCACAAGCCAAGCGGACGATAGGCACAGCCGGCGCCAGCAGCGCAGAGAAGTCAACACCGTTGCCATTGAAGCCCCATAATTCATGCACTGGTCGGAGAGGCCCGTCAGCTGGAGCCGTGAAGATCACCCGGCTGTCATGCCTTCACCAGGGTCCTATGCCTTGGTTCTGGATGCAACTCTCTCCACCGACAGGCGGGCCTGTCGTTTCTCCCGAGTGCTGGTAGACGACGGCAGTAGCATCAACATCATGTACCGTGACACCATGGAGAAGTTGGGCATAAAAGAAAAATAGCTTCAGCCTACCAGGACTGTGTTCCACGACATTGTTCCAGGCCTCTCTTGCTCACCAATCGGCAAGGCCAAGATTGATGTCCTGCTTGGTGACAAGAAGCATTTCCGGAGGGAGCCAGTCTGGTTTGAAGTGGTGAACCTGGAAAGTCCCTATCACGTGATCTTGGGCCGGCCTGCTCTTGCAAAGTTCATGGGAGTACCCCATTACGCCTACCTCAAGATGAAGATGCCAGGCCCCAAGGGAATAATCACCATAGCCGGGGACTATGAGAAGTCCATCGCATGTGCAACTGCCAGCAGCCGTCTGGCCAAGTCCCTTGTCGTGGCTGAAGAAAAGCGCCGCCTGGAACGGCTGGTGGCAATGGCCGGCGAGCAGCCAGCCATACCAGCCGACCCCAGGGAGGCGGAGCCGCATGGCTCGTTCCAGCCGGCCAAGGAGACAAAGAAGATTGCCTTGGACCCATCTCACCCAGGGCGATTTGCTGTCATAGGGTCAAACCTAGACAGCAAATAGGAAAGCGAGCTCGTCGGTTTCCTCCGTGAGAATCGGGACATCTTTGCATGGTCCCCCAAAGACATGCCGGGTGTCCCGACGGATTTCGCCGAGCACGAGCTACATGTGAGAGAAGATGCAAAGCCTGTCAGGCAGCCGCTCCGCCGCCTGTCAGAAGAGAAAAGAAGAGTTGTTGGAGAAGAGGTCGCCCGCCTGCTAGCAGCCAGCTTCATTATGGAAGTTTTCTACCCAGAGTGGCTCGCAAACCCAGTCCTAGTGTTGAAGAAGAACAACAAATGGCGCGTGTGTATTGATTACACCAGCCTCAACAAAGCCTGCCCTAAAGATCCGTTTGCTCTGCCGCGAATAGATCAAGTGATTGACTCCATGGCCGGATGCGAGCTGTTGTCATTCCTTGATGCCTATTCCGGGTACCACCAGATCAAACTTGATCCGGCTGACTGTCTAAAGACCGCCTTCCTCACGCCATTTGGGGCCTTCTGCTACCTGACCATGACGTTCGGCCTGAGAAACGCCGGTGCCACCTTTCAGTGTTGCATGCAGAAGTGTCTCCTCAAGCAACTTGGCAGAAACGCCCACGTTTACGTGGATGATATCGTGGTGAAGACTGAGAAGAGAGGAACTGTTTTGGAGGATCTCCAAGAGGCGTTTGAAAACTTGCGCCGCTTTCAGATCAAGCTAAACCTGGAGAAATACGTCTTCGGGGTACCAGCAGGCCAGCTCCTTGGTTTCCTGGTATCTTAACGCGGCATCGAGTGCAACCCTGCAAAGATCAAGGCCATTGAGAGAATGGAGCGGCTGACTCGTGCGCAAGATGTCCAGAAATTCACAGGGTGCCTGGCATCCCTCAGCCGTTTCATCAGCCAGCTGGGAGAGAAGGCACTCCCCCTATACCAACTGATGAAGAAAACCACTTGCTTCGAGTGGAACGACAAGGCGGATGAAGCCTTCCAGCAGCTCAAGAAATTGATGTCCACCCCGTCTGTCCTGGCGGCGCCAACAGACAATGAACCCATGTTCCTTTACATAGCCGCCACCAGCTGGGTGGTCATCACGGTCATTATGGTCGAGCGCCCAGAAGACGGCAGAGCCTTGCCCGTCCAAAGGCCAGTCTACTATTTCAGCGAGGTGCTTTCTGTCTCCAAGCAGAACTACCCCCATTACCAGAAGATGTGCTATGGCGTGTACTTCACCGCCAAGAAACTCAAGCAGTACTTCCAGGAGCACCCGATCACGGTCGTTTGCACGGCTCCGCTTGCTGAGATCATGGGCAACAGAGATGCTTCAGGAAGAGTGGCCAAGTGGGCCATCGAGCTGGCCCCCTTCACCATCTTCTACCAGCCCCGCACCACCATCAAATCGCAAGCATTGGCCGACTTCCTCGTCGACTGGGCCGAGACCCAGTACCTGCCACTTGCTCCAGACTCAACCCATTGGCGGATGCACTTTGACGGGTCAAAGATGCACACTGGCTTGGGAGCCTGCATCGTCCTCACCTCTCCCAAGGGCAACAAGCTCAAGTACACCCTGCAAATCCACTTTGCCGCCTCTAACAATGTGGCCGAGTATGAGGCACTCATCCACGGGCTCCGAATGGCCAAAGAGATTGGCATCCGCCGAGTGCTGTGATATGGTGACTAAAACTTGGTTGTCCAGCAGTCATCTGGGGACTGGGACGCCAAGGACGCAAATATGGCAAGTTATCATTTCTTTGTCCAGCAGATCAGTGGGCATTTTGACGGCTGCGAGTTCCTCCACGTGCCACGAGCCGACAACATGCAAGCCAACACCTTGGCATGAATCGGCTCCACCCGCCAGGCAATACCAGCCGGCGTGTCCCTCCAATGCCTGCGCAAGCCGTCTATCAAGCCTTCACGAGAATCGGAGTCAAACTTCATACCAGCCGATCCTGGAGCAGACGGCCCGACAACTTTAGCAGCCGGCCCGAAGACTGCTCCAGCAGGCGGCCTTGATACTCCAACTCCAGCAGACGGCCCAGCAGTTGCTGCGCCGGTTCCTGGCCCAGGGACTGCTCCAGCACGCGGCTAAGAAGCGCCA
This sequence comes from Secale cereale, assembly GCA_902687465.1. Taxonomy (NCBI): domain Eukaryota; kingdom Viridiplantae; phylum Streptophyta; class Magnoliopsida; order Poales; family Poaceae; genus Secale; species Secale cereale. The sequence goes on along the minus strand of LR738712.1, from coordinate 186,856,498 downwards.
GCTCCAGCAGACGGCTCGGGGACTGCTGCAGCCGGCCCGGGGACTTCAGAAGCATAACAGGCGGCTCATTCCAGCCCTCTGCCTCCCAGCCCAACCGCCCTGGTCTCTTTGGCAGAAACAACAGGAGTCTCAGCGCCGTCTTGGGCACAGCCAATCCTCAGCTTCCTACTCAGAAGAGAGCTGCCAGCAGATGAAACTTTGGCACGGCAAGTTCAACGCCGAGCTTCAGCGTACACAATAGTCAACAGAGAGCTTGTCAGAAGAAGTGCAACAGGCGGCTTCCAGCGCTGCGTGGAAGCAGAAAAGGGTCTGGCTATTCTGAAGGGCATTCATCAAGGGGAGTGTGGCCACCACGCGGCCTCTAGATCTCTCGTCGCCAAAGCCTTCCGCCACGGTTTCTTCTGGCCGACTGCTTTGGACGACGCCAAAGACTTGGTAAAAAAGTGCAGTGGCTACCAGCGCTTTAGTTCCAAGCAACACTTGCCGACTTCTGCACTCAAGACCATTCCGATCACTTGGCCATTTGCCGTCTGGGGGCTGGATATGGTGGGCCCCTTCAAGACAGCCCAAGGCGGCTTGACGCATTTACTCGTGGCAGTGGACAAGTTCACCAAGTGGATCGAAGCAAAGCCAATCAAGAAACTCAACGGCCCAACTGCTGTGACATTCATCGCAGACATCACAGTCCGGTATGGCATACCGCACAGCATCATCACCGACAACGACACAAATTTTGCCAAAGGTGCATTGGCCCGTTTCTGTGCAACCCAGGGCATCCGACTGGACCTAGCGTCCGTTGCTCACCCACAGTCCAACGGCCAAGTTGAGCGCACTAACGGCCTTATCATGTCTGGCATCAAGCCCTAGCTGGTCGAACCCTTGGAATGATCAGCCGGCTGCTGGATTGAAGAGCTACCGTGTGTCATCTGGAGCCTCAGAACAACTCCGAACAAGTCAACCGGCTTCACTCCTTTCTTCCTCGTTTACGGGGCCGAGGCCGTCATCCCAACAAATGTTGAGTTTAACCCGCCTCGCGTCACCATGTACACAGAAGCCGAAGCCAAAGAAGCACGAGAAGATCGTGTGGACCTGCTAGAGGAGGCCCGGCTGGTAGCACTCAGTCGGTCCACCATTTATCAGCAGGGTCTCCGCCGCTATCACAACCGATGAGTCAAACCATGCTCCTTCTGCGAGGGGGACCTTGTGCTCCGGCTGATCCAGCGAACAGCCGGCCAGCACAAGCTCTCGGCTCCTTGGGAAGGACCGTTCATCATCAGCAAGGTACTAGGCAATGATGCCTACTACCTCATCGATGCCCAGAAGCCAAGAGCACGCAAGAGAGACGACTCGGGCAAGGAGTCGGAGCGACCGTGGAACGCAAACCTACTTCGTCGCTTTCATAGCTAAAAGACTGTATGTGTCGCGCTATCTACTTTATTTTGAGAACCAATGGGACCCCCGAGGAGTTCTCGAGGACTGCCCAACCCTTTATCTATAGGGATAAGTATATTTTTCGTCCTCGAATTCTTTTGAGAGTTTAGAAATCGTCCCTCAACTCTAATCCGGAGAGTTTTCGTCCCTCAACTATCAAAACCGGAGAGTTTTCATCCCTCGTGCCGCTTTGGACGGTTTTCGTTCGAAGTGAACAGTAAATCGATGAACAATAGATCTGAAAAAAAGGAAAAAAAATCTGAAAATTCGTGGGATCAAATTTTTCAGTTTTCTTTTTTCTTTTTTCCTATTTTTTCGAATTTACTGTTCACCGATCTACTGTTCATGTCGGACGAAAACCGCCCAAAGCGGCACGAGGAACGAAAACTCTCCGGTTTTGATAGCTGAGGGACGAAAACTCTCCGGATTAGAGTTGAGGGACGATTTCTGAACTCTCGGAAGAGTTCGAGGACGAAAAATATACTTATCCCTTATCTATATGATAAGAATTATGCCTGTGAATGAGTGTTATTCATTCCTTTGTCCCGCACCGGAGCCTAGCAGACGGCCCGGGGACTGGCCGCCTAGCCCTATGTTTAAAAGTTTTCCTTAAAACAGTCGGACAAGTAACGTGATGGCATCCAAGCCCTCTCCCGCCTTCAGTCATAGACTTGCAGAATGCGGCTATCCGACTGGCGGGAGTTAAAGGCAAGAAGCGGTGCCCACATGAAAAATGGCCAAGGAAAATAAACATAGGGCAAGACGGCCCTTCATACAAATTAGTCGGCTGTTATGCAGCCGACCAGCCGGCTTCTGGCTTAGCTAGGCCGCCTTCCAGAGGGCGGGATAATTGCCTATCCAGAAAGTAGCTAAGTACCCGACCCAGCCATAGAACCACAGAGTGGCTGTTTGGCTGGCAGGACGGCGGTTAAAGGAGACAGCAAAAGAAAATCGTCCTAAGGAACAAAGGACGGTGCTAATCCTAGAACCCGGCCAAATTGCGTAAATTGCATAAACACATGCAGCATTAAAGGAATATCTACAGCAAAAAGGCCTCAAGGGCCGCCTTCCAGCAGTAGCTTACTAATACACCCAGCGGGTGGAATTGTTCGGACTAATCCTACCAAGTCTTAAGAAAAAAATGAATCAAACGATACAAGAATAACGCCTAAGGCGCAGCAGGCGGAGCGGGTGGCACGACGGAGCCGGTTGCTGGGGGAACCGCCTGATGGGTCTCGGCCTGGCTGCCTCCTGCAGCACGCGGCGCCGCCCCGCTGGGTCCGCTTGTCGAGGTTTGGTCAGGCTGATGACCAGCAGACGGATCCGCCTCCTGGGAGCTGGCCACCTCGTCGTTGTCTCCCTCCTCCTCGCCTTCATCACTGGAGGCGATCTCTTCGTCCAGCTCCTCCGACGCCGCCAAGTCCAGCCCGAAGTTGCTGGGTGGCACCACATGACCATTCTCATCCAGCTCTGGGACGAAAATGGTGGTGTCGGCATACTCAGCAAGGGCGGCGGCGCATATGGCGAGATCTCCTTGCACCATGGCCAGCTCGGGCTCAGCCTCCCCGCCGAAGGTCTTCAACTGGGCGAGATTCAGGTCTGGGTACCAGCCCTTGGCAAACTCCAGGGCGGTCTGCGCACCAGCCCTCGCCGCGGCACCCTTCCAGGCCTCGAAGCGGTGGCCGGCTACTTCCAACCAGTCGGCAGTCCGGCTGGGAGTGCGGAGTACTGGAACGCCTGGCTAGAGGGCGGCCAGCACTTGAGCACCAACACGTTGCAGGCGGCGAAGCAGACGGTGGGTCGACTGGAGGCGCGCCTTGACAGCAAGAAGCTGCCCGGTTGGAGTCCTGGGTGCGTTGGGCGCAATCATCCGGCCCACCTTGCGCCTCTCGTCATACTGGGCCTCGATGGCCTGGCTGGCAGCCACAGAGTGGCCTGGGAAGAACTCTGCAAGAACTAGATAAAGAGTCAGAAGAAAGAGAGACGTCTGTAACAGACGGCAAGCACAAGAAAGAGGGGCAGGCATCTTACCGTCGAGCATGTCTGCAATGGCCCCATAGCCGTCTTGCAGAGCCGCCCCCTTCTCGGCCCAGTTCGAGCGCTCGGTCTCGAACTCTGCCCGAAGGAGCATCTCGGCGTCCGACAACTTCCCAAGCTCCGCCTTGTGCGTTGCCGCCTGGTCTGCCAGTTCCTTGGCCAGGCGGTCATGGTCCTGGGCGGCAAGATTGCGCTCCCGCTCCTTGGCGGCGAGCTCTGACTCGACCTCGCCCAGCTGGTTGCGGAGGTTGGCTGCGACCGCTGGCAAGGGGAGAAGAAGAACATCAACATCAGTAAAAAGATAACCTTGGAGTTCCAAGCCGCCTGCTCAGCAGCCGGCTCGGAACTCGGGGACTACACCCAGCGGGTGCCCTGACGCGCCCCCGCAAGGAGGAGAGGAACACTCACCCTGACTGTCTGCCAGGGCAGCCCGTAGCTGCGCCAGTTCCTGGCGCTGGGCGTTGAAGGATGCCACCCGGAGGTTGTGGTAATCCTACAGCAAGACACAAGTTAGCCCGCAAGGTACACTTTGGAGTTCCAAGCCACCTGCTCAGCAGCCGGCTCGGAACTCGGGGACTACACCCAGTGGGTGCGTTGACGCGCCCCCACAGAAGAAATTGAAGGAATAAAAGCAAAAAACACGGAGTCAACGTACCCGAAAAGAAGTCCGCGTAGCCACGAACTCCCGCATCACCGTCTGCACGACCTTGCTCAAGGAGTTGAAGCGGTCGAGGACGTCCCACGACGCGACAATCAGCGCACCGCCGCCTCCAGGCGTCCAGCCTAGTGGCGCCGCGCTGGTGGCATCGCTCTCCGGCGTGGACGAGCTGGCGCTGCTGGCCTCTACCCACCGTGGCGCGAAGACCGCCAACACAGGGCGCAGGCGGGCAGGAACTTGGGGGGCCGGCTGCGGACCTGTCACTAACACGCCCTTAGCCGGTGGCACCTCCGCTTGTGCAGGCCGGCTGCCTTGCGTCCCAGCAGGCGGCGCGGGGTGCGGCGCTTCTGTCTCCATGGCAACGCGGCCGTCCCCCTCGTTGTTTAGAGCCGGCTGCTCGTCAGCAGCCGGCACTTGGATAGACGGCTCCAGAGAGCCCGTCACTTGGGGGATGGTGCGGCCCGCCGACTGCTGAGAGCCCGCCTCCTGCTCCTGGGCTCGGGTGGCGGCGTCCGCCTGAGCCTTGGTGGCTGTCTCGGCCTCCGCCCTGGCAGCAACATCAGTTGCCACCCGCTCACGGTCCGCGGCCTCCTGCTCCTCGCGTGCCTCACGGGCGTTTCTCTCCGTTGCTTCCCGGAGCGCGGCGGCGGGATCCATGCGGCGGGCGCAGGGGGGACATCCGTACTCTCCACAATGGAGCCCACTCGCGCCCGTGGGAGGGAGAGCGGCGCGCTACGTGGGCATCCCAAGGAGGGCAGGGAGTCAGCCAAGTTGGGGTCGACAGAATGAGATAAACATCAAAGAAAAGGAAGAAACAAGGTACTTACCCGGATACGACCGGCCTAGGCTTGGGGAGCTTAGGAAGGACCGCCTTGGAGGCCGCCTCCCGGCGCTTGGTGGCGGCGGCCGACAACAGGAGCCTCTTGGGCTGGGTGCCAGACGGCCCCACAGAGGACCGACGCTTCACGCCGCCGGCTGCGACTGACGGCCCCGCCTGCTGGCTGCCACGCCCAGGCGGATCTGCCTCTCGGGCGTGGGTTGGCGCTTCCTCCACCTCCTCGTCGTCGTCCGGCCAACTCTCGACGCCGCCTTCTGACAGGCCGCCTGCTGGCTGGCCCCCGCCGCCTTTCACCTCTTCCTCCTCCATGACGACGGCCCCAAGATCGGGGTCACTCGTGTCGCTCTGGGAGCGATCTGGTTCCAAAGGGTGGCCTGGTTGGTCAGAACCCGGCGCCGGCTGACCGGGGAAGATCTGCACACAGCACTGAGATCAGACGGCTGTGACAGACGAAAAAAGAAGAAAGAAGAATTGAGAAAGGAGAAAGCTCACCGCAGGCGGCTGGTTGTTGCGGCTGTACGGCGGCTTGCCAAAGGCCAAGCCGGAGTCGGAGACCTTGCAGTTGGATACATAGTTCACCAAGTAAGCCACCTCCTTGTATGGCATTAACTTGGTGCACGTCCGACTCGGGTCCCAGTGCCCGCTCATATCACAGATCAAGTGTGGACGGGCCTGCAGCGGCAGCATCCGGCGCTGTGCGAACGTGAGCAGGAGGTCCGCAAACACCAAGCCTTCACTGTCCCTCAGCTCCCGGAGATGCCGCACGACGATGGAAGCACCTTCTGTGAGCAAGGTGGGCCGGTGATACGTCCAAAACGTATCTATAATTTCTGCTTGCTTCATGCTTCTTTTGTGTGATATTGCTATGATATTTATGCACTTCCATACACTTTTGATCATATTTGGACTAACCTATTAACTCAGTACACCACAGTGCCAGTTCCTGCTTTCTGCTGTTTTTCTATTTCAGATTTCCCCCATATTAAAAGTGCTCCAAAAATTCCGGGAAAAATACAGAAAAAAATCAGCGTACAGGAAGCTTCGAGAAAAACCAAAGTGGGGCCAGAGGGGAGCCAGGGGCGGCCCAGACGGCCACCCGGGGCGGCCCCACCCTGGCCGCCCTGGGGAGGGCGCCTGGGGCCCCCTCTCCGCCTCTGGTGACCCCCCTTTGCATATATTTATCTCCCGTCGCGAAAACCCTGATTACAGAACCCTTTTCTCTAGAAGCAATTCTGATCTCCGCCGCCATCGCCACCAAGTTTCGGGGGACCAGAATTCCTGTGCTGGCATCCTGTCGGGACGGGGAAGTGCCCCCGGATTCATCTCCATCGACGTTGCTTCCTCCCTCCATGATGCGGGAGTAGTTCCTCCTCGGGGCTGAGGTTTCTACCAGTAGCTATGTGGTCAATTCTCTCTCCCATGATGTGATCTTCATTGTGATCATAGGCTATGTCAATCTAGGGTGATCCCATGATAGTCCCCCTTCCTCTATGTATTGAATTGATGTACTCACTTGTCTTTATCTAGTATAATCCCCGAGACCAAGGTGACAGCGGTCTATTGGACATGGATTAGAAGAATATTTTCATGAGTGATTTCCTCTTTTGTGTGTTGATTGAAGATTGAGAGTCTCTTGGTGCTTGTCTTTGACTATCCTGGAGATATGTTGTGGTGATTGTGGTACTCTCTTTGGATGGCAGCGGTGACATTGGGAAATCCATAGATTGAGAACTACGAACTTTGAGGTGTGCTTTTGTAGCCCTACATAATTCTCGTCCTCTCTTGACCACAAAGGAATGACCTCCGAGTGCGTCCCCATTGCATGTTTTATGGGAAATATCATGTGATTAGATTATGTAAATGTTGTTGGGAGTTGCCACTAGTGAAAGTATGAAGCCTAGGCCTTGTTTCCACCATTGCAATACCATTTGTGCTCACGTTTACCACTTGTTTGCTTGCTGCACTTTTTATTACAGATTTATATTACTTTGCTTTGCCACTCCTATCATCCATATTTTACCATCTCTTCGCCGAACTAGTGCACCTATACATCTGACAAGTGTATTAGGTGTGTTGGGGACACAAGAGACTTCTTGTATCTTGATTGCAGGGTTGCTTGAAAGGGGTACGTTCAACCTCCACTTCCCTGAGTTCGATAAACCTTGGGTTACTCACTTAAGGGAAATTTGCTGCTGTCCTACAAACCTCTGCTCTTGGAGGCCCAACACTGTCTACAGGAATAGAAGCGTGTAGTAGACATCAAGCTATTTCTGGCGCCGTTGCCGGGGAAGTGAGGTAAGTGAAGGTACATTCTCTAGATCTTGCAATTAAATCTTTTTGTTTCTTGTTTTTATTTCACTAGTTTTGCTTAATGGAAAACAACAAAAATATGAGAGAGCTTTATAAGCTCTACCTTGAACTTGGACATGATGTGTTTGAAGAGAAAATTAAAAAACCTTTGGAACTTTATTATTTGCATAACAATCATGATGGTGGTGATGTTATTAGTATGCTTTCTTTGAATATCAATATTCCTAATGACATGGAAAGATCTAAACTTGGGGAGGTCGGTTTTGATGAACATGATATTTTTAGTCCCCCAACTTTTGAGGAGAAAATTTACTTCGATGATACTATGCCTCCTAAATATTATGATTACCATGATGGTTATGATTGCTTTACTCTCACTATTCCTAATAAGAAAGATTTTGCTTATATGAAGAGTAATGATACTTTTATGCTTTTGGATCATGGAAATAATGCCTTATGTGATAGTTATATTGTTGAGTTCATCCATGATGCCACTGAAATTTATAATGAGAGAGGGAGACATGGTTCTAAATATCTTAATAATAAGAAGTTTCCTCTCTTTATGGTGAATATTTTGAAGTTATGCTTGTTTTGCCTTCCTATGCTAGTTGCTTTATGCTTCAATAATTTATTTTCTTACAAGATTCCTATGCATAGGAAGCATGTTAGGCTTAAATGTGTTTGGTATTTGCTTCTTGATGCTCTCTTTTGTTGTTCAACTCTTATTCCTACGAGAGCATCATTAAAGTCTTAAGCCTATCTTTATGGCTATAAAGAAAGAGCTCTAGGGAGACAACCCTTGTTATCTTTGCTTTTAGTTTGTTCTTTCAGTTTTTAGTGGTCTTGATGTTTGTTACTATTGTAGCAACATCATTGTATCTTTATTTTTCAGCTTTGTGCCAATTTTAGCCGCTGATTGCAAGAAAGTTCAAAAGTTGTGACATGCTATCCAGAAAACAGATTCTGTCCTTGGACAGAAAAATTCGAATAAAATCACCAGATCATCTTTTTGATCTGAATTTTTTTGACAGCGTGCTCTATACAATTGGATTTCGAGCGTCTGTTATGAGTTTTTTCATTTGAGTTGCATAAGTGCCCCGAAAAAATTATTTACTACCTGCTGGTCTGTTTTTGACAGATTCTGTCCTGTTTTGCCTTTTCTTCGTTTTGCAAACCTTGAGCTTGCTTTTTCTTTGCAAAAACCTTTTGGCAATCTTGAGAAACAGTAGCTCTTCAAGATTATCCTTATTTCCAGTAGGGAAAAATATATTTTATTATGGGTACTAACGTCGCTAATCAGATTATGATGAGTTATGTATGAAGGGAGTTTTCAAGTGTGCGAGGGAAAATGATAAAAGAAGATTCGGGAGGGTCAAACGCTCAAGCTTGGGGATGCCCCCGTGCACCCCCAAGAAATATTCAAGAAGACTCAAGCGTCTAAGCTTGGGGATGCCCCCATGCATCCCCTTCTCCATCAACAATTATCAGTTCGTCTTTCGTTCCACTATATTTTAATCACTTCATGCGTTATGTGCTATGCTTGGAGTGTCTCGCTCTTAGTTTCCTTTTTAGTTTTCTTTAGCTTTGCTTGCTGTTCATAACAAGTTAGAACCCAGCTTTCTTTGTGTGGGAGAGAAACACGCTCCACTTCAACCTAGAACACAACATAGAATTTTCATACTTATCTTTGCTCTGTGTGTTCTTTGTCTTTCCATAGCTGCTGTCATGTTTAGCTCTTAGTTTTCATGCTTTTCTTTTTAAAGAGCTTTTGTTTAGTTGGTTGCTGAACTCTCTTGAGTTTTCATGTTTATCTTGTTAAGAGAGTTTGCCTGTTGCACTGAGTTGTGTGTCTTAACTTAAAGTAGGTAATTGAGGTTGTTATTTAATTTTAGTAGTAACTTGCAATAGTTTTGAGGTATTGCCATGAGTAATGTCTGAACTTTTGGTGTCAAGAGCTTTAGCCTATTAGTGATAGATGTCATATTTTGGGCAATCCGTGTTTATTTTCGAAAAACTACAAATAGTTGAGAACTTTAGCTACTAAATGGATCACTAATCTTTGGAGGGATCGAATATTAGAGTACACTCACGTATCATGAGTCGAGGATGCGCAAGGATAACCAAACCCCCATACACTCCTCCTCGGGGTACTTGTCTCTTTGTGAACCTCCTAATTAGATTGAGAGTTACCGATAATAAGTGCATGAGTTCTTCGGACTAATGTGAGTATTCGAAAGTTGACACTTCCCCCTAGCCATATTTTTCTAGCCTCTTCGGTACCGTGCATTGCCCTTTCTCACCTCGAGAGTTGGCGCATACTTCGCCGGTGCATCCAAATCCTTGGCACGATACGCTCTGTCATCATAAGCCTCATTATATCCCTCCTCAAAACAACCACCATACCTACCTATCAAGGCATTTCCATAGCCTTTCCAAGATACATTGCCATGCAACATCCATCTTCTCATGACTTGATCTTCATGTCATACATACTTTTTGCTTGATCGATGAGCCGCATGCTAGTTGGGCCTTGCCCTAATCATTGCTACATGATGCGCTAGTATCATTGCATATCCTGCTACACCGGCAGAGGCATACATTTGCATACATCATGATAGTTTCATTTTCTTTATGTTGAGTACTTTTGTAAAGTGTGAAAGATCTTCTATACTTCTTGTAATACATAGAGTGTTGCCCCTAAAGTGAGGAAAAGATCCCAAAGAGGACAAAATCAAAGGATCCCAAAGAGGACAAATGAGAGTTAAATAGAAAGAGCCATTGAGGCCACGAAAAAATAAAAAAATAGAAAAAAAAGAAAAAAAAGAAATAAAAAGAGAGAAGGGGGCACACTACTATTCCTTTTGAGAGATCCACACTCGTACTTCATCTTATACCTTGTACTCCATAGAGATTATCATTCATGCATATAGCTATGTGGGGACCTTCACACTATAGAACTTGGCTTGTATATTCCAATGATGAGCCTCCTCAAAAGAGCTCTAGGTCTTCTTGAGCAAGCAAGTTGGATGCGCCCCCACTAGTTCCATTGGAGAGCTTACCTTAGCTTATATGTGCATCCGTTGCATGGCAATCCCTACTCCTCACATCATATCTATCATTTGGCTTTCTCTCGCCGATGATTGTCCTCATTGATGTGAGCCTTTCACACCTTTTTTGTCTTCCCCCTTCATCATTTTTCTCTCTTTGCCATCCTAAGTGTCAACTTTCTTGCTTACGCTCATCCATTGCATGAGTGCTCAAAATATCGAAAGGGAGTGGATCATTTTGACTTGTACCTGGCTGACGGTCTGGGGATGAGTCAAGATAAGATTCCAAAGAAGACCAAGTGTGAAACTTTAGTAGATTAAGTTCTCAACAATACAAAAACTATGTTTTACTCTCTCGTATATCCCTATCCCCTTTCTTGCACGCAAACACCATTTGGAGACATTCGAGTCACGGACAGCGAGAGCTCTTGCACCTTTATGTTCTTATGTTGCTTGTTACAATGCTAATATAGACTCTTGCCTGTTATGACTTGAATTGAATTACATGCCTTGATTGCTTTACTTAAAAAGTTCTTATATGATTGGTAGCATGTCACCACAGAAATTATTCTTGTTATCATTTACCTACTCGAGGACGAGCAGGAATTAAGCTTGGGGATGTTGATACGTCCAAAACGTATCTATAATTTCTGCTTGCTTCATGCTTCTTTTGTGTGATATTGCTATGATATTTATGCACTTCCATACACTTTTGATCATATTTGGACTAACCTATTAACTCAGTGCACCACAGTGCCAGTTCCTGTTTTCTGCTGTTTTTCTATTTCAGATTTCCCCCATATTAAAAGTGATCCAAAAATTCCGGGTAAAATACAGAAAAAATCAGCGTACAGGAAGCTTCGAGAAAAACCAAAGTGGGGCCAGAGGGGAGCCAGGGGCGGCCCAGGCGGCCACTCGGGGCGGCCCCACCCCTGGCCGCCCTGGGGGGCGCCTGGGGCCCCCTCTCCGCCTATGGTGACCCCCCTTCGCATATATTTATCTCCCATCGCGAAAACCCTGATTACAGAACCCTTTTCTCCAGAAGCAATTCCGATCTCCGCCGCCATCGCCACCAAGTTTCGGGGACCAGAATTCGTGTGCCGGCATCCTGCCGGGACGGGGAAGTGCCCCCGGATTCATCTCCATCGACGTTGCTTCCTCCCTCCATGATGCGGGAATAGTTCCTCCTCGGGGCTGAGGTTTCTACCAGTAGCTATGTGGTGAATTCTCTCTCCCATGATGTGATCTTCATTGTGATCATAGGCTATGTCAATCTAGGGTGATCCCATGATAGTTCCCCTTCCTCTATGTATTGAATTGATGTACTCACTTGTCTTTATCTAGTATAATCCCCGAGACCAAGGTGACAGCGGTCTATTGGACATGGATTAGAAGAATATTTTCATGAGTGATTTCCTCTTTTGTGTGTTGATTGAAGATTGAGAGTCTCTTGGTGCTTGTCTTTGACTATCCTGGAGATATGTTGTGGTGATTGTGGTACTCTCTTTGGATGGCAGCGGTGACATTGGGAAATCCATAGATTGAGAACTACGAACTTTGAGGTGTGCTTTTGTAGCCCTACATAATTCTCGTCCTCTCTTGACCACAAAGGAATGACCTCCGAGTGCGTCCCCATTGCATGTTTTATGGGAAATATCATGTGATTAGATTATGTAAATGTTGTTGGGAGTTGCCACTAGTGAAAGTATGAAGCCTAGGCCTTGTTTCCACCATTGCAATACCATTTGTGCTCACGTTTACCACTTGTTTGCTTGCTGCACTTTTTATTACAGATTTTTATTACTTTGCTTTGCCACTCCTATCATCCATATTTTACCATCTCTTTGCCGAACTAGTGCACCTATACATCTGACAAGTGTATTAGGTGTGTTGGGGACACAAGAGACTTCTTATATCTTGATTGCAGGGTTGCTTGAAAGGGGTACGTTCAACCTCCACTTCCCTGAGTTCGATAAACCTTGGGTTACTCACTTAAGGGAAATTTGCTGCTGTCCTACAAACCTCTGCTCTTGGAGGCCCAACACTGTCTACAGGAATAGAAGCGTGTAGTAGACATCAGCCGGGTCTTCCAGGAGGCGCGGGGCTCGGCAGGCGGGCCGGGTGCTCAATCCGGCAGACCAATGAAATCTTGGGCGGAGTCGACGTTGGAGATGTAGAAATACGTCTTCTGCCACAACTTCACCGACGGCACGAGCTGCGGCGCCGGGAAATAGTTTCTGGCCCCACTGCGCTCCATCGCGATACATCATCCGCACTGGGCGGCCACGCTTTGGACTGCGGTACCGAGCTTCATGTAGAAAAGCTTGGTCCACAGCTCCATCGTGGGGAGGATGCCGAGGTACGCCTCGCACATGATGACGAAGGAGGATAACATCACCACCATGTTCGGCGTGAGGTGGTGGGGTTGGATGTTGAAGAACTCTAAAAAGGACCAGAAGAAGCCGCTAGCAGGGAGGCCGAAGCCGCACGAGAAGTGCGAGCGGAAGATGACCCGCTCGCCGAACCGCAGCGCCGGCCTAATCTCTGCCGCCGGCGCTAGGCGCACGGCGACCTTGTCGGCGGGAGGCAGTTTCCGCGCTCGGCGGAGGTAGTGGATATGCTCCTTGAGGATGTCACTGCCGTCCCATTCGCCGTGATGGCGGACTAGCGCTACGGCGGCCATGGCTCGGGGCGGCGGCTCGCTGCGGAGGTGGCAAGAAGAGCGGACGGGAGCAAGGAAGAAGAAGAGGAATGGAGAGGGGCGGGCGCGAGAACGGCGCTAACCCCCTCCCCCGGCCTACTTATAGGCTTGGGGGGGGGGGAAGCCGAGGGGGCGGGCGTGGGATTAACTGCTCCACGCCCCGCATGACCCCTCCTTTTGCGTGCCTAATCCGCGCGCATTAACTGCTCGTGGGGAGGGCAATCAATTTCCCCTGCCACACTGGATCCGTGCGCGGACCGAGGCCCTGTAGTGGCGGGCCCCGGCCCACTGCTATGTCTCGTCACGCGCGTGGGCTGGCAGGCTGACGCGATGGGGCGACGACGCGTGGAGAGCCACCAACGGTCGGCAGACCTACACAACAGCCTGCTGACCAGGCGGTGTCTTCCCCTCGATGATTTGAAGACGGAGGTCCGGCTGCCAGGAGCCGGCCCCCTTTGCAGAGGTTCGGCTGCCAGCAGACGGCTCTTTTCGGAAGATGGACGAAGGACGCTGGTCCTATTTAGGGGGGAAGCTGCTGGAACACAACAACCCTAAAAAACAAACCGCAGAGTTCCACTAGCTTCGGGGACTACTGTCGGAGATATTGACCATGGGTGTCCTCATCGACCACCCATGGTATTTTAAGAAAATTTGGGGCCGCCTGTTACCCCCCAGCCGTCTGCTCATCGGGTCGCCTCCTAGGACAGTTTACCCTAGGAGCCGGCTGCCAGCAGGCGGCAGGGGCCCAAAGAGGCGGCAACCCCATAGCCAGCAGCTAGCAAACGGTCCCACGCCTCTCCCTTGAGATGCGTGCTGGGGGATCACCGCGCAGCTGAGGCATGGCTACAGTTGAGCACGTCCTTCGAGAATCTGTTGGGGCGTGGCTACAGTGAATGCGTATCCTATGACCGCCTCTTAACCGGTGTGTCACTGTAGCCACGCTGCCAGTGACCAAGCTTCGGTCAGAGGAAGCCACGATGCCACTACTCACAGACGGCGGGGCCAGCAGGCGGCTGGCCCCACCGGCCAGTGGGTAAGTCAGAAACAAGCCGCCCCTGGCAGGCGTCCGGGGGAGGCGGCCTGCCTGGTAGCAGACGGCGAACCCTGCCCTAGAAGTCTGAACCTCATCAAGATGACAAGACATGACGTGGTGGCAGCGTACGGCAAGGGACGGCGGCACTGTAGCCACTTCCCTCCTGACGATGCTGCTGTCAACGGAAACACGCCTACAGTGAAAGGCAATCATGTGGGCCCGCAGACGGCGGGCTCCAGCAGACAGGCGGTAAGGCCGGCACCAGAAGACGCTGACAACCGGGGGCCGCTCTGCCGAGATTACAATTGTACCCCTGGGGGGTAGGCCTATATAACCCCCGAGGGTCCTCCATGAGGAGGGGTTGGAACGTTGAACTCTAGAAGGAAGAGAGGCACGTAGAGAGAGAGAGAGAGAAACCCTAGCCACCATCCCAATTTCCGTAGAGCGAAGGTAGTGAGCTAGCCTTGCTCTTCTTCCTCCTCTAGACGACACAGCTCAAGGAGCAACCTTGTAGCTACCCTAGTGACATTAGTCATGATGCGGAGTCCCCGTAGAGCAGGACTAGGGGTGTTATCTCCACGGAGAGCCCCGGACCTGGGTAAGATTTATAGGCGTCCTAAGTTCCGCCTTATCCCGCTTCCAGGACCCGGCGACGTTCTATCATCCCCATGCATGATAAGCCACCCGTTGGCATATGTCGCCCCAAAACCCCGACACCTAACGGTCATATTATGAACTAAATCGGTCTGACCGAGTTCTCTGAATCGGTCCCACCGAGTTTGATAAATTATGTGTAACAGTTAGATTTTGTGTGGAGGCTATATATACCCCTCCACCCACTCTTCACTCGTGGAGAGAGCCATCAGAACATACCTACACTTCCATCATTCATGTTCTGAGAGAGAACCACCTACTCAAGTGTCGAGATTAAGATATTCCATTCCTACCATATGAATCTTGTTCTCTAGCCTTCCCCAAGTTGCTTTCCATTCAAATCTTTCTTCCACCATATCCAAATCTGTGAGGATCTATTTGACTATTGGGGAGACTATTATTTGAAACATTTGAGCAAGGAGTTCATCATCAACACACCGTATATTACCTTTTGGAGAGTGGTGTCTCCTAAATTGGTTAGGTGTCACTTGGGAGCCTCGGACAAGATTGTGGAGTTGAACCAAGGAGTTTGTAAGGGCAAGTGGATCGCCTACTTCGTGAAGATCTACCCCTAGTGAGGCAAGTCCTTCGTGGGTGATGGCCATGGTGGGATAGACAAGGTTTCTTCTTCGTGGACCCTTCGTGTGTGGAGCCCTCCGTGGACTCGCGCAGTCGTTACCCTTCGTGGGTTGAAGTCTCCATCAACTTGGATGTACGATAGCACCATCTATCGGAACCAAGACAAAAAAACATCGTTGTCTTCACTTGTGTTTGCTCCCTCCAAACTCCTCCATTTACCTTCATATGCAATTGGTTTACTTTCCGCTGCTACACTCTTAGAATTGCCTGTGTAGGATGATTGCTTGACTTGTGCAAAGTTGCTAAAATCTGCCAAGAACGAAAATTGGGAAAATGCTTGATTTTTATTTAGTCAAGTAGTCTAATCACCCCCCTCTAGACATACTTTCGATCCTACACCCTTGCTTCGAGTTTTTCTCTCTCCCTCCGGTCATTTTGATCGCCGTTTTGTTTTTGGTTTTCCGATCTATACTTGATCGGTTTGCGTCGCCCCCCGCCCCATCGACCCCCGTGCGCCTATACTCCGACACCGTCGCGACTGGTCGGCTTCTTCACCGACCCGACGGCCTCGCGCGATAGGCGTCCCCTCATGTCCGTCGTCTGCGCGCCGGTCCGCCGCCCGTTGATCTACGCCGACCGTCTCCGCCCTCTTCGACCGGGACACCTGCATCGCTTCCACCCGGCGGCCTCGTGCCATGCGGCGGCCAATCATAGCTGTTGCTCGTGCGCCGGCCCGCCAATCGATGCACGTCACCCGCCTCAGCCGCGTCTACACGGTGGCCCTACGGGTGGCCTCGCCGGCTTCGTACCTGGCTGCGTCGGGTCGGCTGCGTCAGGCCCGTCGGCTGCCTCGAGCTTCTGTAGGATCGAAAGTAGGTCTAGAGGGGGGGTGATTAGACTACTTGACAATATAAAAAATCTGCCTTTAGATCATGCAATGTTTTTGGCAGTTTCACAATTAAGATCAACACAAGTATCACCCTACACATGCAATTCTAGAGTATAAGCAGCGGAAAGTAAATTGCACATGTAAAAGAGAGGTGGAGAAGATCAAACGCAGTTTGGTGACACGGAGATTTTTGTCGTGGTTCCGATAGGTGGTGCTATCGTACATCCACGTTGATGGAGACTTCAACCCACGGAGGGTAACGGCTGCGCGAGTCCACGGAGGGCTCCACCCACGAAGGGTCCACGAAGAAGCAACCTTGTCTATTCCATCACGGCCTACGCCCACGGAGGACTAGCCTTACTCGGGGTAGATCTTCACGAAGTAGGCGATCTCCTTGCCCTTACAAACTTCTTGGTTCAACTCCACATCTCAAAGACGGAGGCTCCCAAGCAACACCTAACCAATCTAGGAGGCACCACCCCCCAAAAGGTAATAGACGGTGTTGATGATGATGAACTCCTTGCTCTTGTGCTTCAGATGATAATCTCCCCAACACTCAACTCTCCTCACTGATATGGCTGTGGTGGAAGAAAGGTTTGAGTGGAAAGCAACTTGGGAAGGCTAGAAATCAAGTTTCATATGGTAGGAATGGAATGGCTTGATCTCAACACAAGGGTAGGTGGTTCACTTCTCAGAAAGTGTATGGTAGAAGTGGTGGTACTTTCTGATGGCTCTCCCCACGAATGAAGAGGGGGTGGAGGGGTATATATAGCCTCCACACAAAATCCAACCGTTACACACACATTTGACCAATCTCGGTGAGACCGAAGTGAAAACTCGGTCAGACCGAAAGTTCAAATATAGTGAACGTTGGGATTTTCGGTGGGACCGAAAATACCATCTCGGTGTGTCCGAAGTGAGTCAAAGGTTGGAGCTTGCCATCTCGGTGTGACCGAAAACAACAACTCGGATATTCCGAAATGCTGTCAATTGGTTACAGAAGGTTGGCAGTCCATTTTCGGTGAGACCGAAACTCAGAATCGGATGGACCGAGAATTTAGGGTTTGGAGGAATAACTGAGGTGGTTCATCTCGGTGGGACTGAGTTTGCAGAATCGGTTTGTCCGAGATTACTTATGAGTGTGTTGAATAGTGAAGAGTGCTGATAGTTGAGGGAGCTAGATCACCAAGCACTTGAGCAACTAGATCATTAACACAACCTCATCCCCTTTTAATAGTATTGGCTTTTCCTATGGACTCAATGTGATCTTTGATCACTAAACCAAAAATAGAGTCTTGAGCTTTTGCCAATGCTTGTCTTAGCATTTTGAGGGGTCCACTTCTTCAGACATTTCCATACCCATATCATCGAACTTTTCTGAAATGATTCTCAGGTGAATATTAGTCCAATGATATATATGTTGTTATTAATTACCAAAACCACCCGGGGATTAGTTGCACTTTCAATCTCCCCCTTTTTGGTAATTGATGACAACATATAGATCAAAGCTTCGACAAAAGATATAATCAAGGAATAATATCGTCGCTTTGAGAAGTATGTGATAAACAAGAGCTCCCCCTAAATTTGTGCACTATTTAAAATTTGCGTTTGAATGCAAATGCACAATCGATTAGGATTATGGGTCACTCTTCCATGTCACATACATCTTGGTGGAGCGCACAAAATGATAAGAATGAATAACATGCACTTAATCACCAAGACAAGAGTAAATAGCCATACAATAAGGAATAGCATATGATAAGCAATAAGCACACATTAAGCATAGTATGACTAAGCACTCATTAAGGTAGCATCAAACGTGGTAGCAAGCACACATAAAGTATCAGGAACCAAAAGAAACCAATGTATCACAAAGAAAAACCGGCAAAAGAACGAAAGACGAAAGAGCACTCTCTCTCTCGAAGCCCTATGATCTATAACAATTTCTCCCCCTTTGGCAACAAGTTACCAAAAAGTTCGAAAAGGTATAGAGATAAACGTCACTGCGGGCTCTGCTGGCGGCTCCCGTCTGGGTAGATGTCGGTGTAGAGATAGCTGCATCGGCGAAGACTTCTGCTGAAGTCTGCGGTGGAGGAGTGGATGCTGGAGCTGGAGGAACTGCTGGAGCTGTAGCTGGTGCTGAAGTGGTAGCCCTGGAGTCTGTCACTGGGATAGCTGCAGATCTGGATCCTCTGGGAATCTGAGCGGTCTGGCGATGAGAGTCCTGGACTAGATCATCCTGCATAAGCTCTGCTCTCTCCTGCCTCGTCTCCTCCATGTCTGCCTCAAGCTTGTTGACAGACACCTGAATCTCAGTCAGCTTCACGTCCAGAGCGTGGATCTTGTCCTCGACAATCCTCTCAAGGCTCTCCTGAGATTGCTCAATGCTGGCCAGGCGTTGTTCAATCCTCTGGGTAGCTTCAAGAATTTGTTCTCCAAAGCTCTTTGGCTTAGCTGCTGCTGCTGCTGCCTCTTTGTCAGCTTTAGCCTTCTTTGCAGCTTCGATTTTGGCTTGTCCTTCAACTGAGGTAGGATCCTCTTCATCCATCACAACTACGTTGTCCTCATGCTCTGGCTGCAGTGGCAAGTGCTTCCTATCCAGCATGAATTTGCCCGTGCCAAACTTGGCGTTGATGAGCATCTGTATCTGCGGTGCAAACCCACACGACCTCTTCTGGTCAGCTGCAGTCCTCTTAATGGTCTCTACCATCAAGTCCATCACCTTAAAAGGTGCCTTCTCATCGAGAATGTGCAGCATGTTGATAGAATAGCCTCGTATCATCCGGTGGTCTCCAGACTTAGGCATCAATGTATGCCTCAGAATAGTGTTAGTGGTGGTCAGACCTGCCTGGAGATAATACACTGAGCCAAGCTTCCATCCTTCCAAATCAGCAGCTGGGATCTCCTTGTACATATTCTTCATGGAATCATGACTCTTCTTAGGAATCCCATAGACATCAATGTCGTCCTCTCTCTGCACTGGAGCGTTCAGAAGTTCTGCCCATTCTTCAACAGTCGAAGAAAACCTTTGACCTTCAGTCATCCAGGTGATCTTGCCATCAGGATAGAAGTGGGCTGTGGCATAGAACTGCATGACCATCTCGTCATTCCAAGCTGTCAGCTCTTGACCCACAAAATCAGCAACTCCACATGCAGTAAAGCTCTCATGCACATGGGGAAAGAAGTCCCGGTGCTCTTCACTGTCAATGTACTTCCAGTCAACATACCTGGTGTCAGCAACAATGGGCTTCTTATCCATTAGCACGGTCTCATAGAAATCTTGCTGCTCTCTGGTGTGGAATCTGGGGTCCACAGCAGTCCTTCTCCTTACAGCATATGGATCAGACTGTCTCCATAGCCTGAGACCTTTGTCCTTCCTTGCCTTCATGTCCTTAGCTTGAGGATGAACATCATTGTGGAGTGGCAACTTGGGACGGAGCTTAAGCAACACATGCTCTTCATCTGATTCAGACGGTGGCATCTCACCTTTGTTCTTCTCAGAAGCTGTAATGCTTCTGGTTGTTCTCTTGGGCTTGGCTGGAGCTGCCTTGGATGGAGCAGACTTCTTGGGCTTAGAAGAGGCTTGAGCCCGAATAGCATCACCCATGAACTTAGCTTTCTGAGGAGGAGGCTGGGGTGCTTCTTCTTCTTCTTCAGCATCAACTTGAGGTTCAGCATATACTACCCTCTTCCTTTTGGAAGTCTTCTTCACCTTGCTTGGAGCAGGTTCTTCCAAGTTGAGCTTCTTAGCAACTGCTGACTGCTTCACTTTGCTTGTGCCTTTCCTTGGCTGCTGCCCTTGGTGCTCTTTGGCAACCACATTCCTCTTGGGCTTGGAGGTAACTTCCTCAGCAACAAAGTCAGAGTCCTCATCATCAGAAGTTCTCTTCTTCCTGGTTCTAGTGGCTCCAGGAGGCAAACCACTAGGGGTGCTCCTCTCACCATCATCACCAGAGCTGCTCGCAGGACTTGTGTCTGCCTCTGGAATTTCAGCAAACGGTGATTCAGACCTGTTCTGGCTGTCACTGACATCTGACATGGCTGAAAAACCTGTGAAAAGATAGGGTATAGGCAGAATAGAAGAGTTATCACAACTGCAGAGGTTTTTGCAAAAAAAATGAGTTCAAAACTTAGTTTTGAGTTTTCACAGAATGTATTTCGGTCAAACCGATTTCAGGTTTCGGTGCAACCGAAGTGCTCAACAGAAACCTACACACCACTTTCGGTCAGACCGAAATGGGTTTCGGTCCTACCAAAAACTTAGGGTTTCACTGAAACTACTTTTCGGTCGTTCCGATTGGCACAACTCGGTTAAACCGAACTATGCAGTGCAATGGCCAGAGGCCAAATCGGTCATTCCGATTTTCAAAATCGGCTTCACCGAGATGCATTCCGTGGAAACCTAAACCTAAGAATTTTCCTCAAGACTAGAAGATCTGAACTATTGTATGGGGAACATATCAAACATGGATTGAATCATGGCAACCTATCGTGCAAGAATCGGAAGTGGAGCACGAAAAGGGGTCGGGACACACCCTAACTTGGTGGTGTCCCTCTACGGCGGCAACGGTGGAGATGATTACCGTTGACGGCGGCGGAGACCTGCGGCGAGGGCGCACAGGCGACGAAGGCGACGATCCGTAGACCAGGGCGGCGGCAGCAGGGGTCTTGGGGGCGAACGGTTTGAAGAAAGAAATCGCGCGCAGCCCCTCAGGTATATATAACCCCGTGCTGTCGGTGGGACCGAGTTGAAAAACTCGGTGTCACCGAGATGTATAACTGCTGTGCAGTTGCACATATCGGTCAGACCGAGAGTTTGAACTCGGTTTCACCGAGATGAAACCTAGATCAGTCTAAGCGTTTCGGTTGGACCGAGATTGAGAAACCGGTCAGACCGAAATGGACTTAGAAGGTTTTGGAAGTCAGCCTTAGACGAATCGGTGGTTCCGAGTGCTCCTCACTCGGACTGTCCGAAAAAGACTTGTTCAAAGTTGTGATATGAGCATGAATAGAATTTGAGACAAGAAAGCATAGATAGCTAGGGAAGGTGCTTAGGCATTCTTGTCCATCCATTTGGCCAGAAAAATCAAAACAATCAAAACAACAAATGGATGTCCTTGAATGGATGAAATCATGCATTCAACATGCTCACACAATAAGATAGCAACTGAAATATGTGTCAAACATGCACAACTAACACTCTAGCTACTAGCACACAATTTGTCGATGACTAGGTCATCTATATATGAGTATATTGACTTAGGAGCCAAATGAGAACATTTGATCATAGGTCATACTCATCGTTTAAGCACAAGTGGGGTTACCACTTTTACATAAAGCATTTATGTGTTCACATCATTTGGAGATGCTTTAGCTCAATTTTTAGAGCAAAGCTCCCCCTAGATGTGAGAACCCCTTTTAAAGGGTCAAACTAACCTTGGGTTGTCGTAGTAGACTTCATGTAGATGTTGAAGATGTGGATGCTCAATGTTGATGTAGATCATCAAGAGTTGAGAGCTATCCTTGGATTAGGGCACTTTCAATACCTACATGGGTTAGTCCCACAAGGAACAAACAAGAATATCCATGGACATAGAGTGAAGTACACAAAAGATAATGTCCATGAAAGCAATGATTACCTTGTCCCTTGACTTACCGACAAGAGGGTTTGTGACTCCATGAACTAGCGCATGATGTGGAAGTTGATTGCACAAGTTCTTGCCAAAATGAATATGAGTGAAGTTTGTTGGCGGAGTCACCCTCAAGAACCTACTAGTTCTTCTTCTTTGGGATCCACATCATCTTGATGGGAATCCTTGGTGTTGTAGTTGAGCTTGACGAAGTAGAACTTGATGTGTCCTTGGGAACCCACTTGACCATGGCTTGGGGTGCTTCAATGAATGCATCAATCTCCTCTTGAAGCTTGTCCTTGGCCTTTAGCTTGTGGTCTTGTGGTGGAAGGTCATCTTGAGCTTGTTCCACATTGGAAGAAGTAGGATCATACTTCTCCTTTTGTGAGACAAACTGTGGAGTAGGGTATTGACCTTCTTCCCACTCAACACCTTTGGCGTTGAACTTTCGCTCAAAACCAATCCCTTGATTCTTCCGGTGTCTTCCTTGTTTGCGAACAATCTCCTCAAAGTTCTTGCTTCCGGCAAGACTCTTGTAGACACCTTTCTCTATGATTTCCTTCAATAGGCTATTTTCTTGCTCAAGTGTAACTTGGCTTGAAACATTGTTAGTGGAATCAAGAGAACTACTAGAAGCAACAATATTGGATTTAACATTGTTATTGTTACTACTAGAGGAAGAATTTTTCTTATGCTTGTCATGCTTAGTCTTAATAGGTGGCAAGAAATTAGACAAGAGAAGTCGTTTGGCAAGATATGAAGAACTCTTCTTTCGAAGATCGTCATTGATTGCTTTTAGAAACTCATGTTCTTGCTCTATAGTGAGCTTCTCGAAGCGTAGCTTCTCATGAGATCTTAGGAGCTCTCTATGATCTTCTTGAGTTGTTTCATGAGCTAACTTAAGAGTGTTTAGTTCTTTAGTTAGACGCTCAATCTCCTTCATAGCATTGTCATTCGACTCTTCTCGACTGTAAAGACTACTAGCATTTTCATCATTACTAAGCTCACTAGATTTATCATGCAAGAGCTCATCTTCACCAAGCAAGTCATCCTCATCACTATCAAAGTCAATGAATTCAGGGTGTGTTACCTTGGGGCCTTTAGCCATGAAGCATCTTCCAATTCCCTCATTTGGTGAATCAAATAAGTCGTAGGAGTTGGAGTTGGAGGATACTAGTGCAAGTCCGGCAACACCTTCATCTTGACTATAGTCGGAGTCGGAGTGATAGCTTCCATCGGATTGATTGTCAGAGTCGGAGCCGGAGACCCATTCACCAACATGAGCTTGATGTCTTCTTCTTGTGTAGCTCCTTGATGACTTGTCTTTCCTCTCCGAATCCTTGCTTCTCCGAGAGGGTCTTCGTTCATAACGATCATCTCTACTCCTTCTCTCTCTCCGAGGTGACTCATCGCTTGCTCTTCTTCTTGGAGATTCTTCTCTTCTCTTGTGGGGAGCCGTACACTCATTTGAGAAGTGTCCGGGTCTTCCACAATTGTAGCAGTTTCGATCACGGCTAGAAGATCTCTTTTCATCATATGATCTAGACTTTGAGCTTCTTTCTTTGCCTCTATTCTTGTAGAACTTGTTGAAGTTCTTGACCATTAGGCTTATCTCTTCATTGGAAATTAGCTTGTCACTTGAGGTAGTAGGAGCATCACTTGTAGCTTTGTAAGCACCACTTGACTTGTTGTGAAGCTCTTCCTTATCCTTAAGTGTCATCTCATGAGCAACAATTCTTCCAATGACTTCAGTTGGCTTGAGAGTCTTGTAGTTTGGCATCATTAGGATCAAAGTGCACACGGTGTCATACTTTCCATCCAAAGCTCTGAGAATCTTCTTAATGATGAATCGGTCGGTCATTTCTTCACTTCCTAAGCCAGCAATCTCATTTGTGATGAGAGCAAGCCTAGAGTACATTTCAGCGACTCCTTCACCATCCTTCATCTTGAACTTGTCAAGTTGACCTTGAAGAATATCTAGCTTTGATTCCTTCACAGATTCAGTACCTTCGTGCATTTCAACCAAAGTATCCCAAATCTCTTTAGCATTCTCAAGACGGCTGATTTTGTTGAACTCTTCGGGACACAAAGCATTGAAGAGAATGTCACAAGCTTGAGCATTGTTTTGCAACATCCGCAACTCTTCGGGTGTAGCTTCGCGATCCGGAACTTTTCCTTCTTCAAAGAAATCACCTTGCATGCCAACACAAATAATGCCCCATGCGGCTGGGTTATGACCAAGAATATGCATTTTCATTTTATGCTTCCAACTAGCAAAATTTGTACCATCAAAGTAAGGACCTCTACGATAATTACCCTCACTAGACGCCATACTCTCCTAGGTTGTGAAACCAAGCTTATGGAGTCCAATGCAATGGAAACCAAGGCAATGGAGACCAAAGCTCTGATACCACTTGTAGGATCGAAAGTAGGTCTAGAGGGGGGGTGATTAGACTACTTGACAATATAAAAAATCTGTCTTTAGATCATGCAATGTTTTTGGCAGTTTCACAATTAAGATCAATTCAAGTAACACCCTACACATGCAATTCTAGAGTATAAGCAGCGGAAAGTAAATTGCACATGTAAAAGAGAGGTGGAGAAGATCAAACGCAGTTTGGTGACACGAAGATTTTTGTCGTGGTTCCGATAGGTGGTGCTATCGTACATCCACGTTGATGGAGACTTCAACCCACGGAGGGTAACGGCTGCGCGAGTCCACGGAGGGCTCCACCCACGAAGGGTCCACGAAGAAGCAACCTTGTCTATTCCATCACGGCCTACGCCCACGGAGGACTAGCCTTACTCGGGGTAGATCTTCACGAAGTAGGCGATCTCCTTGCCCTTACAAACTTCTTGGTTCAACTCCACATCTCAAAGACGGAGGCTCCCAAGCGACACCTAACCAATCTAGGAGGCACCACCCTCCAAAAGGTAATAGACGGTGTTGATGGTGATGAACTCCTTGCTCTTGTGCTTCAAATGATAATCTCCCCAACACTCAACTCTCCTCACTGATATGGCTGTGGTGGAAGAAAGATTTGAGTGGAAAGCAACTTGGGAAGGCTAGAGATCAAGTTTCATATGGTAGGAATGGAATGGCTTGATCTCAACACAAGGGTAGGTGGTTCACTTCTCAGAAAGTGTGTGGTAGAAGTGGTGGTACTTTCTGATGGCTCTCCTCACGAATGAAGAGGGGGTGGAGGGGTATATATAGCCTCCACACAAAATCCAACCGTTACACACACATTTGACCAATCTCGGTGAGACCGAAGTGAAAACTCGGTCAGACCGAAAGTTCAAATATAGTGAACGTTGGGATTTTCGGTGGGACCGAAAATACCATCTCGGTTTGTCCGAAGTGAGTCAAAGGTTAGGGTTTGCCATCTCGGTGTGACCGAAAACAACAACTCGGATATTCCGAAATGCTGTCAATTGGTTACAGAAGGTTGGCAGACCATTTTCGGTGAGACCGAAAATCAGAATCGGATGGACCGAGAAATTAGGGTTTGGGGAAACAACTGAAGTGGTTCATCTCGGTGGGACTGAGTTTGCAGAATCGGTTTGTCCGAGATTATTTATGAGTGTGTTGAATAGTGAAGAGTGCTGATAGTTGAGGGAGCTAGATCACCAAGCACTTGAGCAACAAGAACATTAACACAACCTCATCCCCTTTTAATAGTATTGGCTTTTCCTATGGACTCAATGTGATCTTTGATCACTAAACCAAAAATAGAGTCTTGAGCTTTTGCCAATGCTTGTCTTAGCATTTTGAGGGGTCCACTTCTTCAGACATTTCCATACCCATATCATCGAACTTTTCTGAAATGATTCTCAGGTGAATATTAGTCCAATGATATATATGTTGTTATTAATTACCAAAACCAGCCGGGGATTAGTTGCACTTTCAGCTTCGACGCCGCTACTCCGTTGGTCGCTCGGGCCTCGTTGCCTGGGCGCCGGCGCTGCTTTGGCGGCCCGGGTGCCGCTGCTGACGCGCTCATCCGCACGTTGTCCAACGCGTCCATCATCACCGGCTTCATCTCGGACTCTGCCGCCACACCGCATCCATCGAGCGGTGTCCCCGACCTTGCGCGCGTTCGGATTGATCACCCGCCCACTGCCGTGATCCGCCTCATCTACGCCGTGAGGCCGACCTGGCCCGTCGGTTGTGCACGACTCTGCAGGCCCCGTGAAGATCGTCCCCACTTTAGCGCGCTCCTCTACCGATCGAGCAATGGGCTGCCACTGCATCGCCCCGTCGGGCCACAGCGCCACCGCCCCGTGGATCTTCTCCCGACTGCACCGACCCGCATCATCGTTGCGTCGCCCCTTCCGGCCGTTGTGCCGCGGCACGCGGTCCCCCGTCGCCGCGAGGCCTTCCACTCCAGGCCATCCCGTGGCTGCACCGGCCCTCGCACCACCGCCGCGTCGCCCCGTCGGGCCGTAGCGAGCGTGGCCCGCGGTCCACACTGTCATCCTGAGTCGTTCCCGCGGTTGCACCGACCTAGGTTCCGTTGCTGCGCTGGCCCTTCGGGTTGTCGTTCTGTAGCTCGCGGTTCCAGCCGCCGCCCCGAGGTCTTCCCGCCGTCACCTTGACCCGCCTGCCGCCGCTGTGTCGCCCCTTCGGGACGGAGCGCCGCGGCCCGCGGTCCATTTCATCGTCCCCGCGCGTCGACTTCCCGTGGTATGCGCCGCGCCGTCTCCCTTAGCGCTGGAATATCACCGTCCGCGTCGGTCTTCGTCACGCTGTCGGGTTCACCGCATACTTCGAGCACCGCTGCCGCGCTCCTAACCTAGCTACCGCCGCCGCTGCTACCCCCGTATATGCCCATGAGGCTCAGACAATACAACAACTATTGATCATTGTACTCCTATATATATGCCCATGAGGCTCAGACAATACAACAACTATTTCACCAAATCCCTCTCTCCCTTCTAAAAGACATATCAGGTAAGGCTTATACGTGTTGGACAAATATTTTCAACATACGTGACGTGTGGAAAGTGGAAACACATTCATGTGTGATTGTGTGGTGATGTGCAGCTATGGACTGTGATGACGACAAAGTACCAACTAAGTAGAGCTGATTAAGCGAGGGAGCAAATGGTTACACGAGACACGTAATTATCTCCATTCATTCAGATGACGTTGCATATCTCACGACAGCAACACCTTTGCTTTCAAGACCATGACAATGTGATGCATCTCAAGTTTGTTCAACTCAAAAAGTCAAAATGTTATTTAATGCAATTTCGACGTTGTGCATACGGTTACCAAAATAATTTGTGCATACCTAATGAGAAACGAGTCTAAAATACAAAGTGGAGCAAGTGTTTTTGTATGGACTTGTTTCTCCCATTTTTTGACTGTCTTACCAGCGGGGCAGTAAGAGTGCATATCAGCCATATAACCAGATCGGTGTTTTTCCCTCTCTTCCACGCTTCAGGGTGTGCAAAACCAACAAAAAAAAAGAATAAAAAAACTAAAACAAAACCAAAATTTTGGTTTTTTTTCAGGTTCTAGTTATGTTTTCAGTTTGCAAAGTAGCAAACCAAATCCATTTCGGTTTTTCTGTTTAAAACCGAATTAATATGGTTAAACCGGGTTAACTTTACTTGTGTTGACACAAGCTCTTTCCTCCTCTATAAGAAAAGATTTCCTCCTTCCATGGGGGCCGCCGCTGATTTGCCCCATCTCCGATGCCCTCTAGGCCATGGAGGTGCGGAGGATCTCGGCCCCCCGCCGGCAGGAGGGACCCCATTCTCGTTCTTGTTAGATCTAGCGTCTTTGTTGGGGCTGTGTGGCGGCGGTGATGTTCCTTAGTAGGAATAATGTCTCCCACGTTGTATCCCGTAGGGATGAAAACGGACGGAACTGAGCGCTGCCATATTTATTTTCATATATTTTTGCAGAAACGAAAACGAATACAGAAACCCCGAAAATGAATACGGAAACAGATACTACCGAAAACGGACACGGAGCGAATACAAAGCGGACACGAAAACAAAAGTGAAGGTTGACCGGAACTTAAAACCCCTTGAATCATAGATAAATACACACAAAAACAAACAAATTTTGTTAACATGGCTACAAGACAATACCATTATGTTAGCAACTTAGCATAGTATTGCAGTAAATAGTATTGGACAATTCGTATACAGTCAAACTGAGTACATGTCTAGTAGTAGAAGTTGGGCCTCAAATGATCCATTCTACTCGTCGTGTCATTGTGTTGTTTGGTGGTTGGACTATAAAGCAACCACAAGTCTATAGTAAAAGCGGAAATTCCATATTCACGGAAACGGAAAGTTCCGCTTCCATGTGTGTTCCACCGGAAACCACCATTCCGTTTTTGTTTCCGTTTCCGCATAAAAAAAATTTTCATTTTCACTTCCGTTTTGCAAATTTCCATTTTCGTTTCCATATTTCCTCACCATTTTCATTTTTGCTTCGGAAAAGTGAATCTTTTCCACGCCATTTTCATCCCTATCTATCCCCATCCCGATGGTGCGTCTAGCATCGCAGGAGGGCGTGTGGAGGTTTGTCTGTGTCAGATCTCGCGGAATTCAATCGACACTGGTCTTCGGTGGATCTGTTTGGATCCGGTCTTCATTCGTCTTCGTTTGGGTGTTTACATGTTTGATCCTTCTGATCTACGATTTTCTTCATCAGCGATGATTACTATTTTGGAGCGCTGGTCCTATGTAACCTTAGCACGACGACTTTCTGGCTGTCTACTATAATAAAATTTGCCCGGCTTTGGTGGCCGGTGTCATCACGCAAGGTTTACAAAGCCATCTAAACGACTGGACGGCAGCTGCGGTGAAGGGGCTAGCGTCGTATCATCTAGATGCAACCTAATCAACCTGAGCTTGTGGTCCGAAAACACAAAGTTCAGCTACACCGGTAGGCACTCCACCACCCAACTACATTAGTAAGCCACTAGGCATCTTCAAGACGGACCTACAAACCTCCCGCAACTGTCCAGATCACGGAAGTCATCCAACGCCTACAAACCTCCCGCAACTGTTCAGATCACGGAAGTCATCCAACGCCGACCTGTATTGGTTTGCAAAGCGCTCCAGACGCGATTTCTCCCGCAAACTCGAGACAAACATGGGGGGCTTTGCGGGAGTTTGGACCGCTCTCAAGGCCGCTTCTGACCACCCTGTCCCCCAACCCCCCCTCCCGCTCTCGCTTCTCACCCGAAACGGGCAACACCGCTTCTGAGTGCCAGTGTCGGCATTCATGTCTGGCCAGAGCGGACGTGACCTCTCATTGGCGCCAGTACTAAAACAGCGCGCCGACCGAGAGGCTGCTGCTGCCGACGCTTCCCGGTGCAGTCAACTACCGTGCGTTCAAATGACATCAAGGCCGCCCGTTTGTCCATATGTCGCTCACATTGATGGCACACGGTTGTCGAGGCATCTTCTCTAGCGCCACCCGTCCGTCCCTCTGTCGCCTACCCATGCTATGTAAACTGCTGCCCCGGTGCCCGATCATAGCCATAGTCATCCCTCACAGCACCACTCCCCACCATGGATCCCTCCGCCGCCAAAGCTCTTTCGGACGGGTTGATGTCCGAGCAGAAGATGGAGATGACCGCCATTGCTACTAGCAGGCAGGCCGACAGGCAGTCGGAGGATGCCTCCGACGACGACGTGCAAATGGAGAACGCCTCCTCCGACGAGCCAGTGCCACCCTCCTCTTCCTCCGTGAAATCCTCCTCCTCCTCCGCTCCATCCTCACTGATGCATTGCACCATGACCATCGGCGAGGCCCGTGCCCATTATACGGACATGGTGCGGGAAGAGCGGAAGGACAAGTCCAGGGAGGCACGGGCCGATGCCAACTACAACCACAATCTCCTCCAAGAGCACTTGCAGGCGGAGGAACAGGTCGCCGCCTGCAGGGCGGTCACGCCGGACGCGGACCTGACGGGGCAGGAGGCGCTGCTCAAGTCCTACCGCTCCGCCCGTGAGATCCGCATGGACTGCTGGCGGTACTTCTAGCGGGTGGCGGAGGTGGCGCCTGCCGGCAAGGAGTGCGACAACGAGGCGGGCAAGGCGTTGTTCAGCGAGACCGACGAGGATGACAACACAGAGGCCATGCCCCGGCGCCATAGCGACGAAGAAGCCGTCACGTCGGCATGCGCCGCCGACAACGAGGAAAAGTAGTGCACGGTAGGTCGCGGCCGCTCGTGTTCTAGGAAGGCCACCACTCCTCCCCTCTCATCGACGCAAAGCTCGGTGGGCTCAACATCGACGGCCAATTAGTCACTTGGCGGCGACGTGGAGGCGGATAACTTCAGTCTTTGGGGCTAGGTATTAATAATACTCCAGAGCACGACTAGTACCGCTTTGATGTAATTGTAATGAGATCCATTATGTTTATAAGAAATTCAGACTTGTTTAAACAAATTTCATCCGATTGGTTCGAGTTGTTATGAAAATGTATACGGATACGGTTGGATGGCTGCCTTCGATATCCGTGTCTACATACCGATTCTCCTGTTCGCGGACGGATACGGAAGGATTATTACGGTACAGTGTCATTGAAACTAACTCATTCTATTTCTGGGTTGGATTCAGGGAATTGCAACTACACAAATACGAGGAGGGTGCGTCAAGTGCAGGTGCACTAGAGCCACCATCAAGAAATATACATCCACTTCTAACCTACGGTTCATGAATTTTGATCAGCCTCTTGCCCTTCCAAAATTACAGCTCAAGTCGATCCTTCAAATTTCAGATTTTTTTAACCAATTCTAGCTTAATTATTAGTACTCTATCATAATTATGACAAATGTCCTCTTGAATTATACATATAACCTGACGCAAGCACGACTCTTCCTCTCACACAACTATGGGCGAGGCAGGACTCTTCCTCTCACACAACCGCGGCGCAAGCACGACTCTTCGTGAATTATTAGTAGTTCATCCAATGTCAAGCAGTATCGGTTTTGAAGCGTTCTGGATACGATTTCTCCCGCAAAGCGAAGACAAATGTGGAGAGGTTAGTAGGAGTCCGGAGCGATCCAAAGCCCGCTTCTGACCGACCTGGTCCACCAAAAACCATCCTCCCTCACCGGCGCGTGATCTCGCCCGGCGTCAGCTGCCCGCATTCATGTCGTTGTAGAGCGTGCTGCTCCACATTGAAAGCGGCTCAGGGCAGACGCGGCCTCTCATTGCCTCCGCCACTGAAGCGGCGTGCCGGCCGAAGGCGCCGCCCGCTGCACGCCCGGCTGAACACACCTCCTCGCCCCATTCATTCACCTCCATTAAACCCGCATGGAATCCGAGAAACCTACTCCGGCCTCATGTCCGTTCATGAGCGGACCGACATTAAACGCAACGCCGGCTAAGCTTCTCATGTCCGCCCTCTATTTAAACGAGGCCATACGCTGGAAAAGAATCGCACCCCTTCTCCTCTCCCCCATCTCCTCCTTCATCACTCTTCTGATGGCTTCCGAAGAGCTGTTCTCTGGCATACAAGCCGGCTGGGTGGCCGGCCGAGCCTGTCGGATACGAGTGAGGCAGCTTCCTGCTCCAACTCTCGCGCCTAACCTGATGGAGCAAGTTGCCGCCCCAAGCGACCGCATGGTTCAACTCACCGCTCCAGGCCTACTCGATGAGGAGTGGCGAGCCGGCGAGGAGCACGACGACACGGGCGTCATCGCTGCCGTCGACAATGGCGCGTCGTACCACGCTTCCTGCGTCTCGACCGCGCCATGCAGGCAGAGACAAAAGTTGGGTGTGTAAAAAGTGACGAGTCGGTAGCCAGCGCCTCCGTGTCCACCGCCATCATCGGGGAGAAGTAGAACACGGGAGGCCGCCGTCGCTTGGGTCCCATGAAGGGCAACGCCAAGGCAATGCCGGCGTACACAACCGGTGTCTTGCCCGGTTCATCTCTTGCGAGGACCTCCGTCGATCCCACATGGGATCACGGAGAAGCGGAGGCGCCGCCTTCCCCTCCCGCTAAAGCATCAGCGGGGGGT
The DNA here is from genome assembly GCA_902687465.1 of Secale cereale. Classification (NCBI taxonomy): domain Eukaryota; kingdom Viridiplantae; phylum Streptophyta; class Magnoliopsida; order Poales; family Poaceae; genus Secale; species Secale cereale. The sequence goes on along the minus strand of LR738712.1, from coordinate 186,824,690 downwards.
TCCACTCCGATGAGCTGTGAGGAAGCGAGTCATCCTTTGCGCTGAAGCATATACCTACGGGGCTCTCGGCAGTCCGGTGATCGGGCTACCGGACATGAGGAAGACAAAGGGATCTGCGCCATTTAGATTTGGTATTATTATACCTCCAGTGGCGGACTAACACCGCTTAGTTGATGTAAATGTACTAAAATTCAACTTGTTTATATGAAAATCCGTCATTTTATATGAAATTCGTTATGTTTATATGAAATTCAGCCGTGTTTGCACGGATTTCATCCGATTGGTTCAACTTGTTTCCAAAACGTATGCGGCTATGGTTAAATGGCGTCCTTCCGCATCCGTATTCGTAGACTGATTTCTCTTTATCCATGGACGAATGCGGGTGGTGGCCATTGAAGATGCCTTATTGCATCGCCAAGTTGGCTCGCACCTTGGCAAAGAAAAAAAAGGCTGACACCTAATTCGTGTACACTGCCTTAAAAAAATTGCGTACATGCCAAAACACTTCTGCATCACTGCATGGATCAGCCAAATGGCAAGATATGTGGTCGTTAAACCAAACGAAGGAAGAAGCAAGATGACGTACATGTCAACTAAAAGAAAACAGAAAAAAATGGATGCATCCTTAGAAAGCGTTAGGGCATCTTCAACACGGACCCGCAAATTGCAAGCATTTGTGCGGATCCTGCTTTCTGGACCGCAAAAAACATACAACATCAACCTATATCGGCTCGCAGAGCGGTCCAAACGTGTTTTCTCTTGTAAAACGGATGCGACCTCTCACTGCCTTCTTCATTGAAGCGGCGCGCCGGCTGAGGGCGCCGCTCGCTGCACGCCCGGCTGAATACTGTTGGGAAACGTTGCATGGGAAAAAAAATCTACGCACACGCAATGATCTATCCATGGAGATGCATAGCAACGAGAGGGAGAGTGTGTCTACGTACGATCGTAGACCGTAAGCGAAAGCGTTTCACAATGCGGTTGATGTAGTCGAACTTCTTCGCACTTCAACCAATCAAGTACCGAACGCACGACACCTCCGCGTTCTGCACACGTTCAACTCGGTGACGTTCCTCGCCTTCTTGATCCAGCAAGACGTCGAGGTAGTAAATGAGTTCCGTCAACACAATGACGTGATGATGATGATGGTGAAGTGATATCCGCAGAGCTTCTCCTAAGCACTACGAAAAGACGACCAATGATGCAAACTGTGGAGGGGGGCGCCGCACACGGGTAACAATAAATGTTGTTTGTTTCTAGGCGCCCCCTCCCTCATATATATATATATATAGGTGGGAGGGAGAGGGAGAGGCCAAGGCGCGCCCCAAGTAGGTCTGAATCCTACTTGGGCTTGCCCTAGGACCCCCTTTCCTTTTTTTGGCGCCAAGGGGAAGGAGGGGGGGGGGGGAGTGCCCCCCTTCCTTTCTCCTACAAGGAGGAAAAGGTAGGAGGAGGTGGCGTCCCCTTTCCTTCTTCTAGGTATGATGGCCAGTGAGAGGGCGCGCCAGCCCATCTATGGGCTGGTGTGTGCTTCTCATTGGCTCAATAGGCCCATAGACCTCTCGGGGTCTCCCAGAACCCCTTCAGGTGATCCGATGTTTACCCGGTGCACTCCGAAACTATTTCGGTGTCCGAATACCATCGTTCTATATATCAATCTTTATCTCTTGATTATTTATAGACTCCTCGTCATTTCCGTGATCTCATCCGGGACTCCGAACAATATTCGATCACCAAATCACATAACTCATATAATACTATGTCGTCAACGAACGTTAAGCGTGCAGACCCTACGGGTTCGAGAACTATGTAGACATGACCGAGACACCTCTCCAGTCAATAACCAATAGCGGAACCTAGATGCCCATATTGGTTCCTACATATTCTACGAAGATCTTTATCGGTCGGACCATTATGACAACATATACAATTCCCTTTGTCCGTCGGTATGTTACTTGCCCGAGATTTGATCATCGGTATCTCTATACCTAGTTCAATCTCGTTACCGGCAAGTCTCTTTACTCATTCCGTAATACATCATCCCGTGACTAACTCTCATTTGCTTGCAAGGCTTATTATGATGTGTATTACCGAGAGGGCCCGGAGATACCTCTCCGATACTCGGAGTGACAAATCCTAATCTCGATTCACGCCAGCCCAACAAGACACCTCAGAGATACCTGTAGAGCATATTTATAGTCACCCAGTCACGTTGTGACATTTGATAGCACACAAGGCAGTCCTCAGGTATCCGGGAGTTGCTCATAGTCAAAAGAATATGTATTTGACATACATGAAAGCAGTAGCAATAAACTAAACAATCAAATGCTAAGCTAACAGATTGGTCTTGTCCATCACATCATTCTCATAATGATGTGATCCTGTTATCAAATGACAACTCATGTCCATGGTTATGAAACCTTAACCATCTTTGATTAACGAGCTAGTCTAGTAGAGACTTACTAGGGACGCTGTATTTGTTTATGTATTCACACATGTATTTAGGTTTCCGGTCAATACAATTATAGCATGAATAATAAACCTTTATTATGACTAAGGAAATATAATAATAACCATTTTATCATTGCCTGTAGGGTATATTTCCATCAGTCTCCCACTTGCACTAGACTTGTCGAGTGTTTGGTGCGACATATGACAAAGGATGGCTTATCATAGTGGGGGTCAATAGAACATCGTTGGGTCCTGGAAGCGGGATAAGGCGATATCTAGGACGCCTACGGGATTTACCAAGGTTCGGGGCTCTCCATGGAGATAACACCCCTAATCCTGCTCTGCGGGGACTCCGCGTCATGACTATCGTCAATATGGTAGCTACAAGGTTGCTCCTTGAGCTGTGTTGGCCAGAGGAGGAAGATGAGCAAGGCTAGCTCTAGCTCCTCCTTCTCTAGATGAATATGTATAGCTAAAGTTCAGAACCCCTTGCATGGGGAGACCTAGGGGTTTATATAGGCCTACCTCCCAGGGGTACAATGGTAATCTGGCCGGGTGCAGGCCCCGCCCGTCAGCGTCTCTGGAAGCCGGCTTCTCCGCTGGCTGATGGGCCCCGCCGCTTGGTGGGTCCCGTCGGCTAATAGGGGCATGTCCGTTAAGTGAGGCCCGCCATCTGCGGGCCAGGGTGACTGCCTTTTACTGTTGCCTTGTCTCTGGTGATGGAGGCTTTGTCAGGGAGGGTGTGGCTACAGTCCCGCCGCCTGGTGGCCGCTCACTGTAGCCACGCCCCATCTTATCAGCTTAATGGCTCACAGACTCCAAGGGGAGGAGGGGCCGCCTGCTGGATGTCGGCCTGTCCTTGGCGCCGCCTGCTGGGGACTTGCTGCCTTCTGGTGGCTCGCAGACAGGTAGGACCCGCCGGCTGCAGGCCGTACCGCCCGCTCGTCATGGGAGCACGACCACCTCTGACATGGGCGATGTCGTGGGCCGAATGGTTACAGTGCCGTGCCGGACGAGGGGTGTCCGTATGGTACACTCGCTCTGTGGCCACGCTTGCCCTGGATTCCGGGGTGACATGCCACACTGTAGCCACGCCCTGTCTTGTCACGGTTAAGTGGGTGCAGACTTTGTGGAGGGAGCGGGGCCGCCTGCTAGATGCTTACTCTTTGGAGCCGCCTAATGATGGCACGCCACCTTCTGGCAGTCGGCTCGTCGGACCAGACGGCCCAACGAGGCGGCCTCGTATGCGGACGATTGGAGGGGCACAGTCGGCCCCGATGTCTTCAAACATTATTGGTTGTTGATGAAGACACCCGTGGTCAATATCTCCGACAGTAGTCCCCGAAGCTAGTGGGGCACTACGGCCGAGAGCAGAACGGTGGTGCTTCAGCAGCTTCATACTCCGCAAGATCTGACAACCTTTTCTTCGTTCGTCTTCTGGAGAGGCCGACTATCAAAAGCCGACCGTTGAATTTGGAACGTCGGGAAGACGCCGAGTGGTGGGTAGTGGGCATGCTGCCCGTTGCCCGCTCGCCATCCGGCGCCAGCAAGCAAGGCCGGCCTGCTAGCCCACGCGCGCGACGGGACGTCGCTGCAGGCTTGGGCCCACCACTACAGGGCCCCGGCACGCGCGCAGATCCGCTGCGGCCGAGGAAATCGATTACGATTCCCTCGCGCATTAAATGCGCGTGGTTATGGCGCAAAAAGTGCAAGGCGTGCGGGGCGTGGGCGTAGTTAATCCCACGTCCCGCCTCTTCGGCTCCGCCGCCCCAAGCCTATAAGTAGGGGGAAGGGGGCAGCGGAATACACGCGCGCCCTCCTCTCTCTCCTTTCATCTTCTTCTCTTTGCTCCCTCTTGCTCTCTTGCCACCGATGTACGTGCTGCCTCCGTGGGAGCGTGAAGCAACCCGCCGGAGCCAGAGCGTGTGGAGCCGTAGTTACCTAGATTTCCGTCCGCCGTCCTGCACCTCCGTCGATCCATGGGCACCGAGGTGCCGGTCAATCACTCCGGCGATTGGGACGGCAGCGATGTCCATGAGGACCACCTTGAGTTTCTTCGCCGGACGCGGTGACTCACCCACGCAGGGGACGTGGGGGTGCGCATCCCACCAGCGCCGGAGGACAGCAAGCGCGTCGTCTTCCGGGCGCACTTCATCCGCGACTTCGGCCTTCCAGCGAGCGGATTCTTCCACTCGTTCTTGGATTTCTATGGACCGCGGCCCCATCACCTCACTCCAAACACGGTGGTGCTGCTCTCCGCCTTCGTCAGCCTCTGCAAGGGGCACTTCGGAGTGCTCTCCACAATCAAGCTGTGGGGAGAACTCTTCTACCTCAAGCTCAGCACCGCCATCAAAAACGAGGCGGCCCAATGCGGAGCCTGCGTCGTGGTGCGACGCACCGAATCCGGCGTCCGCTTCCCGAAAATCGCCCTGCTATAGTCAGCCAAGCTGCGACAGAAGACGTATTTCTACGTCAAGTGCACCCATCCATCATGGGATTATGTCAACCTGCCGGCGTATGAGGCTGGTCCGCCTGCCAAGCCCCGCGTCGCCTGGAGGTATCGGCCGAAGACTCTGTCGGCCGCCTCTTCCACTGCTCTCGCCCGTCTTGAGGAGATGATGGCGTCGGAGGGCCTCAAGGCCTCAGATTTGTTGTCCACCTACGTGGATCGCCGGGTGCTGCCTCTTCAGTCCCGGCCTCATCTGATCAGTGACATGGGTGGGCGCCGAGACCCATGTCGGTTGAGTACCAAGGTGATGCCGGTTGTGGAAGTGGTCCGGCTATTGAACTATTTCTCGAACTGCAAGCTGTCGGAGACAGACTGGAGGTTCAGCAAGCCACCGTATAGCCGCGACAACCCACCGCCCACTGTAAGATTTTCTGGTTTTCTATTCCTTCTTCCCCTGTCCGGGTTCTTTCTTGCCGCCTGACCAGTCGGCCATGGTGCCGCGCTTCCCATGCTAGCCGGCGCCTATCCCGGGGACCCCAAGTCGTCCGGTCATGGTAGACCAGATGCACAGTGACACGAGCGATCCCGATTTAGGGGCAACCACCATGGAGGAAGATGACGCCACGGGCGGTGGTGGCAAGCGAGCAGACAACTCGTCTGGTGGCGGCCTTGGGGAGTGGCCGTATGATGATCAAGAGGACGACGTGCCGCGCCACACCCATGGGGCCGACGGGGCGGATGCCAGCTCCTTGGCAGCGCCGACTGCAGCAGGCGGTGTGCCGAAATGTCGGGCCACCGCCGGGTTGTTCGGCAGCGGGCCGAAGAAGCCCAAGGCCTCAGCCATCGCGACCAAGCAGTAGGAGGCTGCTGCAAAGGTGGCCCTCTTCCAGAAAGGCCCCAAGCCACGACCGATGGTGTCTGCGTAAGTATTTCGATCTTCTTTGCACTTCTTTTCTTCTTTTCTTGCAAACTCTCAGCAATTTTTCGTGCTTTGCTTGGACAGGGCCCCGCTTTCTATCTCGCGGGCCCCTGCTGCTTCTGTGGTCGGAGCGACGAAAAGCTCCACAAAACCCCACCGCGTGGACCCAGCCACTGCTCTCCGGGAAGCAACAGAGAGGAACAAGCAGGAGGCGCGAGAGGAGCGGGAAGCCGCGGCCCAGGAGGAGGCGGTGATACGTCTCGAATGTATCTATAATTTTTTATTGTTCCATGCTATTATTTATGATGTTTTGGATGTTTAATGGGCTTTGCCATACACGTTTATATTATTTTTGGGACTAACCTATTAACCCAAAGGCCTAGTCCAGATTGTTGTTTTTTTGCCTATTTCAGGGTTTTACAGAAAAGGAATATCAAACGGAGTCCAAACGGAATGAAACCTTTGGGAAAGATATTTTTGGAGCGATATCTTCACGGGAGACTTGAGAACCACGGAATAGGGCACACATGGCGTCCACGAGGGTGGGGGCGCGCCCCCCTACAGGGCACGCGCCCTGCCTCGTGGGCCCCACGTTGGTCCCCCGATGCCCTCCTTCCTCCTATATATACCCGTGTACCCCGAAAACATCAGAAGAGGAGAGAAACCCCTAATTCCACCGCCGCAACCTTCTGTTCCCGTGAGATCCCATCTTGGGGCCTGTTCCGGAGCTCCGCCGGAGGGGGGATCTACCACGGAGTGCTTCTACATCAACACCCTTGCCTCACCATGAGTTGTGAGTAGTTTACCACTGACCTTCGGGTCCATAGTTAGTACCTACATGAATTCTTCTCTCTCTTTGGATATCAATACCAAGTTCTCCTTGGTCTCCGAGGAGATCTATTCGATGTAATCTCTTTTTGCGGTGTGTTTGTCGAGATCCGATGAATTGTGGGTTTATGATCAAGATTATCTATGAGAAATATTTGGTTCTTTTCTGAATTCTTTTATGTATGATTATAATATCCTTGCAAGTCTCTTCGAATTGTTGGTTTGGTTTGGCCTACTAGATCTATAGTTCTTGCAATGGGAGAAGTGCTTGGCTTTGGGTTCAATCTTGCGGTGTCCTTTCCCAGTGACAGTAGGGGCAGTAAGGCACGTATTGTATTGTTACCATCGAGGATAAAAAGATCGGGTTTATATCATATTTCATGAGTTTATCCCTCTACATCATGTCATCTTTCTTAAGGCGTTACTCTGTTCTTATGAACTTAATACTCTAGATGCATGCTGGATAGCGGTCGATGTGTGGAGTAATAGTAGTAGTGCAGAATCGTTTCGGTCTACTTGTCACGGACGTGATGCCTGTATATAATGATCATGCCTAGATATTCTCATAATTATTCGCTTTTATATCAATTGCTCGACAGTAATTCGTTCACCCACTATAGAATTCTGCAATCATGAGAGAAGGCACTTGTGAAACCTATGGCACCCGGGTCTATTCTCAACATATCAATCTACAATCTACTTTACTTTACCGTTTTTACTTTCTGTTCTTATATCCAAAAATACCAAAAATACCAAACTATCATATTTATCAGATCTCACTTTCGCAAGTGACAGTAAAGGGATTGACAACCCCTTATCGCGTTGGCTGCAAAGTTCTTATTTGTTTGTGTAGGTGCAAGGGACTCGCGCGTGGTCTCCTACTGGATTGATACATTGGTTCTCAAAAACTGAGGGAAATAATCACGCTACTGTGCTGCATCACCCTTTCCTCTTCGAGGGGATACAATGCAAGCTCGAGAAGTAGCAAGAAGAATTTCTGGCGCCGTTGCCGGGGAGGCTTACGCAAAAGTCATATACCAAGTACCTATCACAAACCTTATCCTTCGCATTACATTTATTTGCCTCTCGTTTTCCTCTCCCCGACTTCACCCTTGCCGTTTTATTTGCCCTTCTTTTTGCCGTGTGTTTATCGTTCGCTTGCTTCTTGTTTGTTTGTGTGTTGGATTGCTTGCTTGTCACTATGGCTCAGAACAATACCAAATTATGTGACTTCTCCAATACCAACAACAATGATTTTATTAGAACTCTGATTGCTCCTATTACCGATGTTAAATCTTGTGAGATCAATGCTGCTCTGTTGAATCTTGTCATGAAAGATCAATTTTCCGGCCTTCCTAGTGAAGATGCCGCTACCCATCTAAATAACTTTGTTGATTTGTGTGATATGCAAAAGAAGAGGGATACGGATAATGATATTGTTAAATTGAAGTTATTTCCGTTTTCACTTAGATATCGTGCTAAAACTTTGGTTTTCCTCTTTGCCTAGAAATAGTATTGATTCGTGGCATAAGTGCAAAGATGCTTTTATCTCTAAGTATTTCCCTCATGCTAAGATCGTCTCTCTTAGAAACGATATTATGAATTTTAAGCAACTAGATCATGAGCATGTTGCACAAGCTTGGGAGAGAATGAAATTAATGACACGTAATTGCCCTACACATGGTTTGAACTTATGGATGATTATTCAAAACTTTTATGCTGGCTTGAATTTTGCTTCTAGAAATCTTTTAGATTCAGCCGCAGGAGGCACTTTCATGGAAACTACCTTAGGAGAAGCTACCAAACTCCTAGATAATATTATGGTTAATTATTCTCAATGGCACACCGAAAGATCTACTAGTAAAAAAGTGCATGCTATTGAAGAGATTAGTGTTTTGAGTGGAAAGATGGATGAACTTATGAAATTATTTGCTACTAAGAGTGCTTCTTCTGATCCGAATGATATGCCTTTATCCACGTTGATTGAAAATAATAACGAATCTTTGGATGTGAATTTTGTTGGTAGGAATAATTTTGGTAACAATGCTTATAGAGGAAACTTTAATCCTAGGCCTTTTCCTAGTAATTCCTCTAATAATTATGGCAATTCCTACAATAACTCTTATGGAAAGATGCCTTCTGAATTTGAAACTAGTGTTAAGGAGTTTATGAATTCGCAAAAGAATTTCAATGCTTTGCTTGAAGAAAAAAATACTTAAGATTGATGAATTGGCTAGAAGTGTGGATAGAATTACTCTTGATGTTGATTCTTTGAAACTTAGATCTATTCCACCTAAGCATTATATCAATGAGTCTCTCAAATCCATGAGAATTTCCACTGATGAATGCAAAGAAAGAACCGCTAGGATGCGTGCTAAAAAAGAGAGTTATATAAAAGCGTGTTCTTCTAGTTATCATGAAAATAAAGATGGGATTGAAGATGAGTTTACCTTAATTAAAAGGTGTCCCAATGATTCGGAGTTTTTAGAACTTGATGCTAAGATTGTTAAAAGTGGGATTGGAGAGATTAAAACTTTGCATAGTGATGAACCCACTCTTTGGATTTCAAGGAATTCAATTATGATAATTTCTCTTTGATTGATTGTTTTTCCTTGTTGCAATCCGTACTAAACACTCCGCATGCTTATAGTCAAAATAAAGTTTTCACCAAACACATAGTTGATGCTTTGATGCAATCTTATGAAGAAAAACTCGAATTAGAAGTTTCTATCCGTAGAAAGTTTTATGATGAGTGGGAACCTACTATTAAAATTAAAATTAAAGATCATGAATGCTTTGCTTTGTGTGATTTAGGTGCAAGTGTTTCCACTATCCCAAAAACTTTGTGTGATTTGTTAGGTTTCCATGAGCTTGATGATTGTTCTTTAAATTTGCATATTACAGATTCTATCATTAAGAAACCTATGGGAAGGATAAATGATGTTCTTATTGTTGCCAATAGGAATTATGTGCCCGTAGATTTCATTTTTCCTGATATAGATTGCAATCCTTCATGTCCTATTATGCTTGGTAAACCTTTCCTTAGAACGATTAGTGCAATTATTGATATGAAGGAAGGAAATATTAGATTCAATTTCGGTTAAGGAAAAGCACATAACACTTTCCTAGAAAGAAAATTAAAATACCTTATGAATCTTTTATGAGAGCCACTTATGGATTGCCTTCCAAAGATGGCAATACCTAGATCTATCCTTGTATCGTGCCTAGCTAGGGGCGTTAAAAGATAGCGCTTGTTGGGAGGCAACCCAATTTTACATTTTTTGTTTTTGCTTATGTTTAGGAATAAATATTGCATCTAGCTTCTGTTTAGATGTGGTTTTGTGTTTTAATTAGTGTTTGTGCCAAGTAGAACCTTTGGGAAGACTTGTGCGAAGTTCATATGATCTTGCTCTAAAAAATAGAATCGTTAGCGCTCACTAGAATAGTCACCAGATTTTACTGGAGTGTGCTATTTAGTTGATTCATTTTGCAGATGATTAATAGACAAATTCCCCACGTTTACCAATTTATTTCAATTTGTTTGAGTTACAGAAGTATGCGAAAGTTACAGATTACTACAGACTATTCTGTTTTTGACAGATTCTGTTTTTCGTGTGTTGTTTGCTTATTTTGATGTATCTATGAGTAGTATTGGAGGATATGAATCATAGAAAGGTTGTAATACAATAGGTTTAACACCAATATAAACAAAGAATGAGTTCATTACAGTACCTTTGAGTGGTGATTTGTTTTCTTATACTAACGGAGCTCACGAGATTTTTGTCTAAGTTTTGTGTTGTGAAGTTTTCAACTTTTGAGTATTGCTTTGATGGACTACGGAACAAAGAGTGGCAAGAGCCTAAGCTTGGGGATGCCCAAGGCACCCCAAGGTAAAATTTTAGGACAACCAATAGCCTAAGCTTGGGGATGCCCCAGGAAGGCACCCCCTCTTTCATCTTCATCTATCGGTAACTATACTCGGGACTATATTTTTATTCACCACATGCTATGTGTTTTACTTGGAGCGTCATGTATGATTTGAGTCTTTGCTTGTTAGTTTGCCACAATTATACTTGCTGGATACACCTTTTTGAGAGAGATAAATATGGCATAGGAATTGTTAGAACACTCTATGTGCTTCACTTATATCTTTTGAGCTAAATAGTTTGCTCTAGTGCTTCACTTATATCTTTTTGAGCACGGTGGTAATTTTATTTTGTAGAAATTGTTGATCTATCATGCTTCACTTATATCCTTTTGAGAGTCTATTAGAACAGCATGGTAATGTGCTTTGGCTATAAAACTAGCCTTAACATCATAGACATCCAAGATGAATGAAGTAAAAACTTTCATACAAAGTGCATTGAATATGATGAGAAGTTTGATACTTGATAATTGTTTTGAGATATAAGGATAGTGATATTAGAGTCATGCTAGTGGAGTTATTATGAAATTGAGAAATACTTGTGTTAAAATTTGTGATTCCCGTAGCATGCACGTATGGTGAACTGCTATGTGACGAAGTGAGAGCATGAGGTATTTGTAGAGTGTCATCCTTTGTGTGGAGGTCGGGGGCGCGCGATGGTTAACTCCTACCAACCTCCCCCCTAGGAGCATATGTTGATTGCTTTGTTTTGATGACTCATAAATTTTTGCTATAAGTATATGAGTACTTTATGACTAATGTTGAGTCCATGGATTATACGCACTCTCACCCTTCCACCATTGCTAGCCTCTCTTGTACCGCACAACTTTCGCCGGTACCATACACCCACTATATACCTTCCTCAAAACAGCCACTATATACCTTCCTCAAAACAGCCACCATACCTACCTATCATGGCATTTCCATAGCCATTTCGAGGTACATTGCCATGCAACTTTCCACCGTTCCATTCATATGACACGCTTCACATTGTCATATTGCCATGCATGATCATGTAGTTTACATCGTATTTGCGGCAAAGCCACCATGCATAATTTTTCATACATGTCACTCTTGATTCATTGCACATCCCGGTACACCATTCATATAGAGTCATACTTTGTTCTAGTATCGAGTTGTAATATCGAGTTTTAAATTAATATACGTGTGTTGATCATCATTATTAGAGCATTGTCCCAAAGAAAAAAAAAGAAGGAAATGCCAAGAAAAGAAAGGCCCAAAAAAAAGAAAAAAAAGAAAAAAGGGACAATTGCTACTATCTTTTTTTACACTTGTGCCTCAAAGCACCATGTTCTTCATGATAGAGAGTCTCATGTTTAGTCACTTTCATATGCTAGTGGGAATTTTCATTATAGAACTTGGCTTGTATATTCCAACAATGGGCTTCCTCAAATGCCCTAGGTCTTCATGAGCAAGCAAGTTGGATGCACACCCACTTAGTTTCTTTTATTGAGCTTTCATACATTTTTAGCTCAAGTGCATCCGTTGCATGGCGATCCCTACTCACTCACATTGATATCTATTGATGGGCATCTCCATAGCCCGTTGATACGCCAAGTCGATGTGAGACTATCTCACTCATTTTTTCTTCTCCACAACCACCACTCTATTCCACCCATAGTGCTATATCCATGGCTCACGCTCATGTATTGCGTGAATATTGAAAGGTTTGAAAGAATTGAGTATGAAAAAAAGTGCTTGGCTGAAACCGGGGTTGTGCATGATATGAATATTTTGTGTGATGAAGAGGGAGCATAGCCAGACTATATGATTTTGTAGGGATAACTTTCTTTAGCCATGGTATTTTGAGAAGACATGATTGCTTTGTTAGTATGCTTGAAGTACTATTATTTCTTATGTCAATATAGACTTTTGTCTTGAATCTTTCAGATCTGAACATTCATGCCACAATAAAAAGAATTACATCGAAAATTATGTTGGTTAGCATTCCACATCGAAAATTCTGTTTTTATCATTTACCTACTCGAGGACGAGCAGGAATTAAGCTTGGGGATGCTTGATACGTCTCCAACGTATCTATAATTTTTGATTGTTCCATGCTATTATTTATGATGTTTTGGATGTTTAATGGGCTTTGCTATACACTTTTATATTATTTTTGGGACTAACCTATTAACCCAAAGGCCCAGTCCAGATTGCTGTTTTTTTGCCTATTTCAGGGTTTTACAGAAAAGGAATATCAAACGGGGTCCAAATGGAATGAAACCTTCGAGAGAGATATTTTTGGAGCGATATCTTCACGGGAGACTTGATAACCACGGAATAGGGTACACGTGGTGTCCACGAGGGTGGGGGGCGCCCCCCTGCCTCGTGGGTCCCATGTTGGTCCCCCGATGCCATCCTTCCTCCTATATATACCCATGTACCCCGAAAACATCAGAAGAGGAGAGAAAACCCTAATTCCACCGCCGCAACCTTCTGTTCCAGTGAGATCCCATCTTGGGGCCTGTTCCGGAGCTCCGCCGGAGGGGGGATCTACCACGGAGTGCTTCCACCATTGCCTCACCATGAGTTGTGAGTAGTTTACCACAGACCTTCGGGTCCATAGTTAGTACCTAGATGGCTTCTTCTCTCTCTCTTTGGATCTCAATACCAAGTTCTCCCCGGTCTTCGAGGAGATCTATTCGATGTAAACTCTTTTTGCGGTGTGTTTGTCGAGATCCGATGAATTGTGGGTTTATGATCAAGATTATCTATGAGAAGTATTTGGTTCTTTTCTGAATTATTTTATGTATGATTATAATATCCTTGCAAGTCTCTTCGACTTATTGGTTTGGTTTGGCCTACTAGATCTATAGTTCTTGCAATGGGAGAAGTGCTTGGCTTTGGGTTCAATCTTGCGGTGTCCTTTCCCAGTGACAGTAGGGCCAGCAAGGCACGTATTGTATTGTTGCAATCGAGGATAAAAAGATGGGGTTTATATCATATTGCTTGAGTTTATCCCTCTACATCATGCCATCTTGCTTAAGGCGTTACTCTGTTCTTATGAACTTAATACACTAGATGCATGCTGGATAGCGGTCGATGTGTGGAGTAATAGTAGTAGATGTAGAATCGTTTCGGTCTACTTGTCACGGACGTGATGCCTATATATAATGATCATGCCTAGATATTCTCATAATTATTCGCTTTTCTATCAATTGCTCGACAGTAATTCGTTCACCCACCATAGAATGCTGCAATCATGAGAGAAGCCACTAGTGAAACCTATGGCCCCCGGGTCTATTCTCAACATATCAATCTACAATCTACTTTACTTTACCGTTTTTACTTTCTGTTCTTATCTCTACTACTATTAAAAGAGCAAACATTTTCTTTCCTAATCCCACCCGGCATAACATACACACAACAATCCATCTCAATGAGAGCCACACGATCGGACCCACTCATTTAGATCTAACAGTCGACATAACAACCATCGCTTATCAAAAGTGAGTTTAGCGATTTCAAAGGGCAGACGAAAGCTCTCACATCCCTCGTGACGTTCTTCCCACGATCCGCTCAAGAGATCTCAGGTCGCGAATCACGGGATAGCACCAAAACTGTTTTGATCCTAACAAAAAGCAACAAAGATGTTTGATCTTCCACCCCGAAACTTATGGGCTCCTTCAATTGCAAGGCCCGTTCCCCTCCCTCTGAAACCGCTATACACCGCAACACACACTCCAACGCCGCCTATCCCCATCTTTGATGTGCGCTGCGAGTTGCCTCGCAGGCATCGTCTAGGCTCACCAACGTCGTCTCCCTTCGGTCCAACATCCCCGTCCTTCACGGCGTTCCGTTCACCCCCTCCACTCCCTCCAAAACGCCGCCCACCGCGTCCACGTACTGCGGCGCTCATCAGAATCGGCCCCTCCCGTCCGTCCTTTGTTCCTGCTCCTACTTCACGCTCGCCGGTGGCAACTTCGGAGTTCGGCAAGTCCAATCACCCGGCGGCGCAGAATGGCGATGTCATAGGGTCCATGTCTGGCGTCATGGCGTACACGGTGATGGATAACCTCACGGTGCCCATGTCCGCATCTCCAGCATCACGCTGCTAAACACCTTCGTGGTTGTGGATCTACGTGCCTTGGAGGAGATGACCGTGCAAGATCGGCTACAAGGATGTGACTATGTGAGTGAGATCGATCTACGAGTATATGCTTTTCAGGATCATAGTGTGCACTGTCAGTCGATGATTCTTGCCAATGCCCTATTACTGGCCCTCTATTTTGTTGCCTGTTTGTTTGAATGATGCACGACCAAGCTTCCAAAGACAGCGACTCTGATGCTAAAAAAAAGACAGTGACTCTGTTTTTTTGTTGCGGGTGAGCGACTCTGTTGGCAGTTAAGGGCTCGCCGCTTGCCTTATTATGCTCGGCTCTGTTCTGCTGCTCCTGTGACATAAGGATCTGGACAGCCTGACGGTAGTGCGGCAGTGCCAGAGCAACGCATGTTCATTTCTCAGCAGGCGGGTGCAGAAAGCATGGCTTCACGAATCCATGGACGACGGTGCAAGTGCACCTGAGGCAGGTGTAACGAACGGAAAAGGGGAAAGGGGAGCAGAGTAGGTGAGGGGAAGGAGAGGCTTGGGGAGGAAGAAGAACTAGCTTGCAGAGGAAGGATTGGGGTGAGTGTTTCAGAGTACAATGCCTCGCATGCCTGGCCATAGGCGGCTGGCAACCTTTTAAACACTCTGCTACCTCTCTCTAGCTCTCGTTTACATGTGGGCCCCAAGCCCTGCCACGTCACACTGGACAAGTGGCGGACAAGTGGCCAGGTGTGACATTCTCTCCTCCTTGAGAACGCGCTCCATCTTGAGTGCTTGTGTCGCCGTCCTCCCAGATGGAAGCTTCTGGAAACCGTTGCCGGAGAATGTCGTAGTCTTCCCAGGTGGTGGTCGGCGGTGAGCTGTCCCCCCATTGCACCTTGATCTGCATGCTGGGTGTGTTGCCTCTTTTCATCATGCGCTGCTCCAGGATGTGTGTCAGCGTCGTGCTCACCACAGACATGTCGGGCACCCGTGGCAAGTCTGCGTACACCGGTGTGTAATCCGGCGTGAACGGCTTCAGTTGCGAGACATGGAAGACCCGGTGCACGCGGCTTGATTCCGGCAGGTCGAGCTTGTACGCCAGCAGTCCGATTTTCTCGACGACGGTGTACGGCCCGAAGAACTTGTAGGCGAGCTTGGCGCAGGGGCGGATGATGACAGATTGCTGAACGTACGGCTGCAGCTTCAGTAGTACCTGCTCGCCCACCTGGAACTGGCTCTCCATACGATTGCGGTCCGCCTGCTTCTTGAAGCGCTTCTGGGCACGCTCTAGTTGCGTGCGGATGTGCGCAGTGTGCGCTTCCCAGTCCATGTCCTCGCTGGACGGCGCAGCGTCCGGCCAAGCAGCCATCGCTCCCAGGTTGGCTTCCTTCCCGTAGAGCACCTTGAACGGGGTGCAGTTGAGCAAGGAATGAAAGGTCGAGTTGTACCAGAACTCCGCCATGGGCAGCCAGCAACGCCATTTCCGCGGCGTGTCGTGCACCGCGCATCGGAGGTACATCTCCATGCACTGGTTGACGTGCTCACTCTGCCCGTCCGTCTGCGGGGGGTAGGCGGTGGAGTAGAGCAGTTTCGTGCCGGCGCCGGCGAGCAGCTCTCGCCAAAGGTTATTGGTGAACACCTTGTCGCGGTCGGAGACGATCGAGGCCGGCACGCCGTGGAGTTTGACCACATTGTCCGAGAACGCGCACGCCACCTGCGTCGCATTGAAGGGGTGACGGAGGGGAACGAAGTGGGCAAACTTGGTGAAGCGATCGACCACAACCATGATCGTGTTGAATCCTTCGGAAGACGGAAGTCCCTCGACGAAATCGATGGTGAGGTCCTCCCATGGCGCGGTCGGAATTGGCAGGGGCGCCAGGAGCCCGACAGGCTTGGAGTGCTCGTGCTTGGCTTGTTGACAAGTCGTGCACTGCTGCACGAACTCCTCGGTGTCGCGCTTGAGGCCGCGCCAGTCGAAATGCTTGCGCACTCGTTGGTACATCGCCGTCACGCCGGAGTGGCCGCCGACTGTGCTGTTGTGGAGCGCGGCGATGAGTTTGCAGCGGAGCGCGGTGTTGGCACCAATCCACAAGCGACCACTGTGGCGGATGACTCCGTGGTGCAGCTCGTAGCCGTCGTTGTCTGGGCTGGTGATGGCGAGTTTCTACAGGCGCTCCTAGGCATCTGGGTCGGTGGCGTAGGAGTTGAGAACTTCCTGAATCCATGCTGGCTGGCACGTCGAGAGCGCGTCCAGGTCGAGCTGCTTGCCCACCCGGGATAGCGCGTCGGCGGCGCCATTGTCGAGGCCACGCTTGTACGGGAAGCGGAACTGCAGCCGACAAGTTTCACCATGGCCTTGCGCTGCAGCTCCGTCTCCAAATGCTGCTCCCCCAGGTTGCAGAGAGACTTGTGGTCGGTGCGGATGTCGAAGGGGTCGTGCTGCAAGTAGGGGCGCCACCTGTCGATCGCCATCATCACCGCCAAAAACTCCTTCTCGTATGTGGAGAGTTGCTGGTTGCGCACGCCGAGTGCCTTGCTGAAGAAGGCGACCGGGTGGCCTTCTTGCACGAGGACGGCGCCGACGCCCGTGTCGCACGCGTCTGTTTCAATGGAGAATGGCTTGTCGTAGTTGGGTAAGGCAAGCACCGGCGTCGTCGTCCTGGCTGTCTTGAGCTGATCGAACGCAGCTTGAGCTTGCGTGCTCCAGGTGAAGCCCTTCTTCGTGAGGAGCTGCGTGAGGGGCTTGGCGATAATGCCGTAGTGCGGCACAAATTTTCTGTAGTAGCCGGTGAGCTCCAGGAATCCGCGTAGCTCGGTGGCGTTTGTCGGCGTCGGCCATTGTTCCATGGTTTGCGTCTTCTCTTTATCAGTGGCAACACCCTCCTTGGAGATAATGTGGACGAGGTAGTCGATGTGGTCGCAGGCGAAAGTGCACTTGCTCTCCTTGATGAACAGCTGGTGCGCGCGCAACAGCTCGAGGACGATCCGGAGGTGTTCAATGTGCTCTTCCATCATCTCACTGAAGACCAAGATGTCATCGAGAAAAATGATCACAAACTTGCGAACGTACTTACTGAAGATTGCGTTCATGAGGCACTGGA
Organism: Secale cereale; assembly: GCA_902687465.1. Lineage (NCBI taxonomy): Eukaryota > Viridiplantae > Streptophyta > Magnoliopsida > Poales > Poaceae > Secale > Secale cereale. The sequence continues at coordinate 186,806,963 of LR738712.1, read as the reverse complement.
ATGTGGCCGGGGCGTTCGTCAGGCCAAATGGCATGACCCGAAACTAGAAATGCCCGTGGTGTGTCTTGAACGCCGTCTTGGCTTCGTCATCTTCGCGCATGCGAATCTGGTGGTAGCCGGCGCGGAGTTCGAGCTTGGAGAAGACCGCGGCACCGGCCAGTTCGTCGAGGAGTTCGTCGATGATTGGCAGCGGAAACTTGTTCTTGATTGTGGCGTCATTCAGACGGCGGTAGTCGACGCAGAACCTCCACGTCCCGTCCTTCTTCTTGACCAGGAGCACTGGGGCCGCGTACGGACTGGCACTGTGGGTGATCACGCCGGCGTCGAGCATTTCCTTGACCTGGCGCTCGATTTCATCCTTCTGGAGCGGCGAGTAGCGGTAAGGACGCATGTTCACGGGGAGTGTGCCTTCCACCAGAGTGACCGTGTGGTCGTACTGGCGGTGAGGAGGCACGCCTTGTGGGGGCGGCGAAGACGTCGGCGAATTCCTCCAACAGGTTACTGAGGGGTGTCTGACTGGCGCCTTTGCACGGCGGCAGCGGCGCGCGCCCGCACGTATCCACCATGGCCATGGCCCAGACATCGTTGCCCGCGATCAGCTTGCGGAGCTCGTCGGGCTTGAGGGCCTGGAGTGTGGTGGACGCCTTGGTGGGCACGCCGCGGAGCATCACCTCCTCGCCGTCGTGCACAAACTTGACCCACTTATCCTGCCAGTGGCACGTCATGGTGCTGTGCTGGGCGAGCCAGTCCATGCCCAGGATGCCGTCGTACACCCCGATCTCCAGTTCCCGCATGGGCGTGGTGAAGGAATGGCCCTGCATCCACCACTTGAGGCTGGGCACGATGCGGTTGCAGGTAAGCTTGTCGCCATTGGCCACGCGCACCTCTACGGCCGGCAGCTCTACCGTGGCGAGGCCGAGGCGGTCGACGAACGCCTTGTTCACGAAGCTGTGAGTACTGCCCGAGTCGAGCAGCAGGAGGACGACCTGGTTCCCCACTAGCGCGCGCAACCGTATCGTGGTCGCGGAGTCCGTGTCGTCCAGCGCGTGCGACGAGAGGAGGCAGCATTCCGGCGCGTCCACGGCCGGAGCAGGCAGTTGCGCGGCTGGTGCTGGGTCGTCGAGCAGCTGCAGGGCGTGGATGGTGTCGTCTGAGAGGACCTCGCCATGGTCTCCGACGCTGATGGTGAGCAGTTGCACCGGCTGGGCGCAACGATGCTCTCTGGAGTAGCGATCGCCGCACTTGAAACACAGGTTTTTGGCGCGGCGAAAGTCGCGCAGTTGTCGCTCCTGCGCGAACTCGTCTCCTTGGGCGCGGAGCGGCGCGGCTGCTGCTCGTTGCGGTACTGGTGTTGCTGGGGGTGGTCTACCGGGCGGAACGATGCGTGGGCGCGCACGCATTGCGCCCAATTCCTCTTCCTGGATGCGTGCGAGCACCGAGGCGTGCGTGATGCTGGAAGCCGCCTGGAGGCGGACCGGGGCGCGTTGCTCGTCCTTCATGCCGAGGAGGAACTGGGTGACGAAGAACCTCGTGTTGATCGATGGATCGAGCGCGAGGAGGTGGTACATTTGCTCGTGAAACGCGGCGCGGTAGTCGGTGACGGTGCCCGTTTGCCGGAGTTGGAGTAGCTTGTGCATCACCACTTCGAATTCGTCGGCGCCGAACTCCTCCAGGATTGCCGAGGTGAACAGATCCCAGGTGATGTTGCGGTGCGTCTGTCTGAACGCTTGAAGCCAGTGCGCGGCCTGGCCGTCGATGTAGAGCGACGCGGTGGGAAACCAGTGGTGGGCGGCCACCTTGTATAGCTCGAAGTAGGCGAGGCAGCGATCCAGCCACAGGTACGGTGCGGTGCCGTCGAACTTGGGAAAATTGTGCTTGGGCGGCTTGTGGTACTTGTTGGTGTGGTGGCCTGTCGGAGAAGCAGTCGCCGCGGTGACAAATCCGCCTTGCGGGGGCACCGGAAGGAGTGGTGGGCGGTGGTTGCCGAGGCGAGCGTGAGACGACGAGGGGCGAGGTGGGTCGGGAACATGGCGCGGTGAAGGAGTAGGCAGGGGTGGTGGAGGTTGTTGCGGTGGCGGGGCGGGCTGATGAAGGAGCGTGGTGACCGAGCCCGCCGACGATGAAGATACCTCCGCTGTCTTGCGCGTGGCATCTAGGTCTGCCTGAGTCAGATCGATCTGGCGAGCGAGACCGCGCACCTCCTGTGAGATCTGGGCGCTGAAGGCGGTCTGGAGCTCGATCTGCTTGTCCTGCGCCATCTTCTGCTCGTCGATCTTGGAGAGCATGGACTCCAACATCTTGGTGATGTTGCTGTTGCCCTCCTCCATGGCGGTCAGAACTTGGCGCGTCGCTGCCGACGCCTTTAGCAGAGACGTGGCGGAGCGCCGAGAGGGGACCAAACCCCGCGACGGATTTTGCTCGGCTTGCCGGAGCAGCTCGCACCGGCGCGGTGGATGTTACCGATCCTCAATCGGACGGAAGGAAGAAAAATTTGCCGCAAAAATGGCTCTGAATACCAACTGTAACGAACGGAAAAGGGGAAAGGGGAGCAGAGTAGGTGAGGGGAAGGAGAGGCTTGGGGAGGAAGAAGAAGTAGCTTGCAGAGGAAGGATTGGGGTGAGTGTTTCAGAGTACAATGCGTCGCATGCCTGGCCACAGGCGGCTGGCAGCCTTTTAAACACTCTGCTACCTCTCTCTAGCTCTCACTTACATGTGGGCCCCAAGCCCTGCCACGTCACACTGGACAAGTGGCGGACAAGTGGCCAGGTGTGACAGCAGGCTGCAGCGCCACAGTAGGCGGCAGCAAAAGACATCGTTTTGATGCTCTTCTTCTCTTATCCTTTTGACTTCGGAAATTAATCTATATATTTAGTTTGATTCTTTGTGTTAGTTAGATTAGTTGTCAACTTTTTAAACTCTACCGGGCCTAATGTGTAATACACGAAGGGTATAGAAGATATCTGGACACCATATGTGAATCAGTGACCACCAGATTGCATAGTCCAGATGCTAATTGTATAAATTGTTTCTCAGCCTATATGAAATACAGATACAGTGCTACCGAGTTCTCAGCTTAAAGACAGGGAATTATGGCAGGTTGGAGAAGAGAAGTTATTGGACATTTTCTCACTTTGATGTGTACCATAAGAAAACTATATCGAAAAAGTAATGCTAAATTTTGTTCGATAGACAAAACAGAGGTGAAACCCAACATGCTTCATGTTGTATAAATAATATTTAGTTATCTTTGTCAGGTTGAGAATTTACAACACTGAATTTGGTTTACATACAGTGATAGATTGCAATGATATAGAAAGGTGATCTATTTTCATGTGAACTTACATGTTCTTTGCTATTCCACGCAATTTTTTTATCTTCTCATTGTTATGTTAATTGATTCAGTTGTGCTCTTCTGACAAGGATGTCCATCAAGTCCCGAGAGTGTTGGGGAACGTAGTATTTTCAAAATTTTCCCACGATCACGCAAGATCTATCTACTAGATGCATAGCAACGAGGGGAAGAGTGTGTCTACGTACCCTCATAGACCGGGAGCGGAAGCGTCACATGACGCAGTTGATGTAGTCGAACTTCTTCGCGATCCAACCGATCAAGCACCGAACGTACGGCACCTCCGCGTTCAGCACACGTTCAGCTTGATGACGTCCCACGAGCTCTTGATCCAGTTGAGCTTCACGGGAGAGTTTCGTCAGCACGATGGCGTGGTGACGGATATGATGTATCTACCGGCGCAGGGCTTCGCCTAAGCACTGCAACGATATGACCGAGGTGTGTTTCTGTGGAGGGGGGCACCGCACACGGCTAGAACAATTCAACTTGTGTGTCTTTGGGTGCCCCCTGCCCCCGTATATAAAGGAGCAAGGGGGGAGGCCGGCCGGCCCTCCTATGGTGCGGCTAGGGAGCAATCCTACTAGGAATAGGATTGCAATCCTATTCCTAGTAGGAGTCCACCAATGAAAGAAAGGGGGGGAAGGAAAGAGAGGGAGAGGGAGAGGGAAAGAGGGGCCGCGCCCCTCCCCTAGTCCTATTCGGACTCATCCTAGGGAGGGGGCATGCCACCTCCTGGCTGCTGCCCTCTCTCTCCCCTATGGCCCACCAGGGCCCATCATTCCCCCGGGGGGTTCCGGTAAGCCCCCCAGCACTCCGGTAAATTCCGAAACTTTCCAGAACACTTCCGGTGTCCGAATATAGTCGTCCAATATATCAATCTTTATGTCTCAGACATTCCGAGACTCCTCGTCATGTCTGTGATCTCATCCGGGAATCCGAACTACCTTGGGTACATCAAAACTCATAAACTCATAATACCGATCGTCATCAAACGTTAAGCGTGCGGACCCTACGGGTTCGAGAACTATGTAGACATGACCGAGACTCATCTCCGGTCAATAACCAATAGCGGAACCTGGATGCTCATATTGGCTCCTACATATTCTACGAAGATCTTTATTGGTCAAACCGCATAACAACGTACGTTGTTCCTTTTGTCATCGGTATGTTACTTGCCCGAGATTCGATCGTCGGTATCTCTATACCTAGTTCAATCTCGTTACCGGCAAGTCTCTTTACTCATTCCGTAATACATCATCTCGTGACTAACTCATTAGTCATTTGCTTGCAAGGCTTATTATGATGTGCATTACCGAGAGGGCCCAGAGATACCTCTCTGACACTCAGAGTGACAAATCCTAATCTTGATCTATGCCAACACCACGAATACTTTCGGAGACACCTGTAGAGCATCTTTATGATCACCCAGTTACGTTGTGACGTTTGATAGCACACAAGGTGTTCCTACGGTATTCGGGAGTTGCATAATCTCATAGTCATAGGAACATGTATAAGTCATGAAGAAAGCAATAGCAGTAAAACTAAACGATCATAGTGCTATGCTAACGGATGGGTCTAGTCCATCACTTCATTCTCCTAATGATGTGATCCCGTTGATCAAATGACAACTCATGTCTATGGCTTGGAAACATAGCCATCTTTTGATCAATGAGCTAGTCTAGTACAGGCATACTAGGGACATACTATTTTGTCTATGTATTCACACATGTATCAAGTTTCCGGTTAATACAATTCTAGCATGAATAAAAGACATTTATCATGATATAAGGAAATGCAAATAACATCTTTATTATTGCCTCTAGGGCATATTTCCTTCAGTCTCCCACTTGAACTAGAGTCAATAATCTAGATTACAAAGTGATGATCCTCACACCCATGGAGTCCTGGTGCTGATCATGTTTTGCCCGTGGAAGAGGCTTAGTCAACGGGTCTGCAACATTCAGATCCGTATGTATCTTGCAAATCTCTATGTCTCCCTCCTTGACTAGATCGCGGATGGAATTGAAGCGTCTTTTGATGTGCTTTGTTCTCTTGTGAAACCTGGATTCCTTCGCCAAGGCTATTGCCCCAGTGTTGTCACAAAAGATTTTCATTGGACCCGATGCACTAGGTATTACACCCAGATCGGATATGAACTCCTTCATCCAGACTCCTTCATTCACTGCTTCCGAAGCAGCTATGTATTCCGCTTCACACGTAGATCCCGCCACGACGCTCTGCTTGGAACTGCACCAACTGACAGCTCAACCGTTCAATAAAAATACATATCCGGTTTGTGACTTAGAGTCATTCGGATCAGTGTCAAAGCTAGAATCGATGTAACCGTTTACGACGAGCTCTTTGTCAACTCCATATACGGGAAACATATGCTTTGTCCTTTTTAGGTATTTCAGGATGTTCTTGACCGCTGTCCAGTGATCCACTCCTGGATTACTTTGGTACCTTCCTGCTAGACTTATAGCAAGGTACACATCAGGTCTGGTACACAGCATTGCATACATGATAGATCCTATGGCTGAGGCATAGGGAATGACTTTAATTTTCTCCCTATCTTCTGCAGTGGTCGGGCATTGAGTCTTACTCAACTTCATACCTTGTAACACAGGCAAGAACCCTTTCTTTGACGGATCCATTTTGAAATTCTTCAAAACTTTATCAAGGTATGTGCTTTGTGAAAGTCCAATTAAGCGTCTTGATCTATCTCTATAGATCTTGATGCCTAATATATATAAGCAGCTTCACCGAGGTCTTTCATTGAAAAACTCTTATTCAAGTATCCTTTTATGCTATCCAGAAATTCTATATCATTTCTAATCAACAATATGTCATCCACATATAATATCAGAAATGCTACAGAGCTCCCACTCACTTTCTTGTAAATACAGGCTTCTCCAAAAGTCTGTATAAAACCATATGCTTTGATCACCTCATCAAAGCGTATATTCCAACTCCGAGATGCTTGCACCAGTCCATAGATGGATCGCTGGAGCTTGCATACTTTGTTAGCATCTTTTGGATCGACAAAACCTTCTGGTTGCATCATATACAACTCTTCTTTGAGATATCCATTAAGGAATGCAGTTTTGACATCCATTTGCCAGATTTCATAATCATAAAATGCGGCAATTGCTAACATGATTCGGACAGACTTAAGCATCGCTACAGGTGAGAAAGTCTCATCGTAGTCAACTCCTTGAACTTGTCAAAACCCTTTCGCAACAAGTCGAGCTTTGTAAACAGTAACATTACCGTCTGCGTCAGTCTTCTTCTTGAAGATCCATTTATTTTCGATGGCTTGCCGATCATCGGGCAAGTCAACCAAAGTCCACACTTTGTTCTCATACATGGATCCCATCTCAGATTTCATGGCCTCAAGCCATTTTGCGGAATCTGGGCTCATCATCGCTTCCTCATAGTTCGTAGGTTCATCAGGGTCTAGTAACATGACTTCCAGAACTGGGTTGCCGTACCACTCTGGTGCGGAACGTACTCTGGTTGATCTACGACGTTCAGCAGAAACTTGATCCGAAGTTTCATGATCATCATCATTAGCTTCCTCACTGATTGGTGTAGGAATCACTTGAACAATTTTCTGTGATGTACTACTTTCCAATTCAGGAGAAGGTACAATTACCTCATCAAGTTCTACTTTCCTCCCACTCACTTCTTTCGAGAGAAACTCCTTCTCTAGAAAGGATCCATTCTTAGCAACGAATATCTTGCCTTCGGATCTGTGATAGAAGGTGTACCCAACAATCTCTTTTGGGTATCCTATGAAGACGCATTTCTCCGACTTGGGTTCGAGCTTATCAGGTTGAAGCTTTTTCACATAAGCATCGCAGCCCCAAACTTTAAGAAACGACAACTTTGGTTTCTTGCCAAACCACAGTTCATAAGGTGTCGTATCAACGGATTTAGATGGTGCCCTATTTAACGTGAATGCAGCTGTCTCTAAAGCATAACCCCAAAACGATAGTGGTAAATCGGTAAGAGACATCATAGATCGCACCATATCCAATAAAGTACGGTTACGATGTTCGGACACACCATTACGTTGTGGTGTTCCGGGTGGCGTGAGTTGTGAAACTATTCCACATTGTTTGAAATGAAGACCAAACTCGTAACTCAAATATTCTCCTCCACGATCAGATCGTAGAAACTTTATTTTCTTGTTACGATGATTCTCTACTTCACTCTGAAATTCTTTGAACTTTTCAAATGTTCCATACTTGTGCTTCATTAAGTAGATATACCCATATCTGCTTAAATCATCAGTGAAGGTCAGAAAATAACGATACCCGCCGCGAGCTTCAACACTCATTGGCCCACATACATCAGTATGTATGATTTCCAACAAATCTGTTACTCGCTCCATAGTTCCGGAAAACGGAGTTTTAGTCATCTTGCCCATGAGGCATGGTTCGCAAGCACCAAGTGATTCATAATCAAGTGATTCCAAAAGTCCATCATTATGGAGTTTCTTCATGCGCTTTACACCAATATGACCTAAACGGCAGTGCCACAAATAAGTTGCACTATCATTATTAACCTTGCATCTTTTGGTTTCAATATTATGAATATGTGTATTACTACAATCGAGATCCAATAAGAATAGACCACTCTTCAAAGGTGCATGACCATAAAAGATATTATTCATAAAAATAGAACAACCATTATTCTCTGATTTAAATGAATAACCATCTCGCAACAAACAAGATCTAGATATAATGTTCATGCTCAACGCTGGCACCAAATAACAATTATTTAGGTCTAAAACTAATCTCAAAGGTAGATGTAGAGGTAGCGTGCCGACGGCGATCACATCGACTTTGGAACCATTTCCCACGCGCATCGTCACCTCGTCCTTAGCCAATCTTCGTTTAATCCGTAGTCCCTGTTTCGAGTTACAAATATTAGCAACCGAACCGGTATCAAATACCCAGGTACTACTACGAGCATTAGTAAGGTACACATCAATAACATGTATATCACATATACCTTTGTTCACCTTGCCATCCTTCTTATCCGCCAAATACTTGGGGCAGTTCCGCTTCCAGTGTCCAGTCCCCTTGCAGTAGAAGCACTCATTTTCAGGCTTAGCTCCAGACTTGGGTTTCTTCGTGGGAGTAGCAACTGTCTTGCTATTCTTCTTGAAGTTCCCCTTCTTTCCCTTGCCCTTTTTCTTGAAACTAGTGGTTTTGTTAACCATCAACACTTGATGCTCCTTTTTGATTTCTACCTCCACAGCCTTGAGCATAGCGAAGAGCTCGGGAATTGTCTTTTGCATCCCTTGCATATTATAGTTCATCACGAAACCTTTATAGCTTGGTGGCAGTGATTGAAGAACTCTATCAATAACACTATCCTCGACAACTTTGCAACCAAGTTGAGTCATATGATTGTAGTACCCAGGCATTCTGAGCAAGTGTTCACTGATAGAACTATTCTCCTCCATCTTGCAGATGTAGAACTTATTGGAAATCTCATATTTCTCAATCCGGGCATTTGCTTGAAATATTAACTTCAACTCCAGGAACATCTCATATGGTCCATGACGTTCAAAACATCGTTGAAGTCCCGGTTCTAAGCCGTAAAGCATGGCACACTGAACTATCGTGTAGTCATCAGACCGCGACTGCCAGACGTTCAAAGCGTCTACATTAGCGGGAGGGGGCTTGTCACCTAGCGGTGCTTCAAGGACATAATTCTCCTGTGCAGCAATGAGGATAATCCTCAAGTTACGGACCCAGCCCGTGTAATTGCTACCATCATCTTTCAACTTAGCTTTCTCTAGGAATGCATTAAAATTCAAAGGAACGGTAGCACGGGCCATTGACCTACAACAACATAGATATGCAAAAACTATCAGGACTAAGTTCATGATAAATTAAAGTTCAATTTAATCATATTATTTAAAGAACTCCCACTTAGATAGACATCCCTCCGGTCATCTAAATGATCACGTGATCCAAATCAACTAAACCATGTCCGATATTCACGTGAGATGGAGTAGTTTCAATGGTGAACATCTTATGTTGATCATATTTACTATATGATTCACGCTCGACCTTTCGGTCTCCAGTGTTCCGAGGCCATATCTGCATATGCTAGGCTCGTCAAGTTTAACCCGAGTATACTGCGTGTGCAAAACTGGCTTACACCCGTTGTATCTGAACGTAGAGCTTATCACACCCGATCATCACGTGGTGTCTCGGCACGATGAACTTTCGCAACGGTGCATACTCAGGGAGAACACTTATACCTTGAAATTTAGTAAGGGATCATCTTATAATGCTACCATCGTTCTAAGCAAAATAAGAAGCATAATAAGATATGGTCATCATCATCTTGTGACATGATATGGCCATCATCATCTTGTGCTTTTGATCTCCATCTCCAAAGCACCGTCATGATCACCTTCGTCACCGGCGCGACACCTTGATCTCCATCGTAGCATCGTTGTCGTCTCGCCAACTATTGCTTCTACGACTATCGTTACCGCTTAGTGATAAAGTAAAGCAATTACATGGCGATTGCATTTCATACAATAAAGCGACAACCATATGGCTCCTGCCAGTTGCCGATAACATTACAAAACATGATCATCTCATACAAAACCGTATAACTCATCATGTCTTGACCATATCACATCACAACATGCCCTGCAAAAAAAAGTTAGACGTCCTCTACTTTGTTGTTGCAAGTTTTACGTGGCTGCTACGGGCTTAGCAAGAACCGTTCTTACCTACACATACAAAAAACCACAACGATGTTTCGTCAAGTATGTGCTGTTTTAACCTTCACAAGGACCGGGCGTAGTCACACTTGATTCAGCTAAAGTGAGAGAGACAGACACCCGCCAGTCACCTTTAAGAAACAAGTGCTCGTAACGGTGAAACCAGTCTCGCGTAAGCGTACGCGTAATGTCGGTCCGGGCCGCTTCATATCACAATACCGCCGAAGTAAAGTATGACATGCTGGTAAGCAGTATGACTAGTATCGCCCACAACTCATTGTGTTCTACTCGTGCATATCATCTACGCATAGACCTGTCTCATGATGCCATTGTTGGGGAACGTAGTATTTTCAAAATTTTCCTACGATCACGCAAGATCTATGTACTAGATGCATAGCAACGAGGGGAAGAGTGTGTCTACGTACCCTCGTAGACCGGGAGCGGAAGCGTCAAGTGACGCGGTTGATGTAGTCGAACTTCTTCGCGATCCAACAGATCAAGCACCGAACGTACGACACCTCCACGTTCAGCACACGTTCAGCTTGATGACGTCCCACGAGCTCTTGATCTAGTTGAGCTTCACGGGAGAGTTTCGTCAGCACGACGGCGTGGTGACGGATATGTTGTATCTACCGGCGCAGGGCTTCGCCTAAGCACTACAACGATATGACCGAGGTGTGTTTCTGTGGAGGGGGGCACCGCACACGGCTAGAACAATTCAACTTGTGTGTCTTTGGGTGCCCCCTGCCCCCGTATATAAAGGAGCAAGGGGGGAGGCCGGCCGGCCCTCCTATGGTGCGGCTAGGGAGCAATCCTACTAGGAATAGGATTGCAATCCTATTCCTAGTAGGAGTCCACCAATGAAGGAAAGGGGGGAAGGAAAGAGAGGGAGAGGGAGAGGGAAAGAGGGGCCGTGCCCCCCTCCCCTAGTCCTATTCGGACTCCTCCTAGGGAGGGGGCGTGCCACCTCATGGCTGCTGCCCTCTCTCTCCCCTATGGCCCACCAGGGCCCATCATTCCCCCGGGGGGTTCCGGTAACCCCCCTGGCACTCCGGTAAATTCCGAAACTTTCCAGAACACTTCCGGTGTCCGAATATAGTCGTCCAATATATCAATCTTTATGTCTCGGACATTCCGAGACTCCTCGTCATGTCCGTGATCTCATCCGGGACTCCGAACTACCTTCGGTACATCAAAACTCATAAACTCATAATACCGATCGTCATCAAACGTTAAGCGTGCGGACCCTACGGGTTCGAGAACTATGTAGACATGACCGAGACTCATCTCCGGTCAATAACCAATAGCGGAACCTGGATGCTCATATTGTCTCCTACATATTCTACGAAGATCTTTATCGGTCAAACCGCATAACAACGTACGTTGTTCCTTTTGTCATCGGTATGTTACTTGCCCGAGATTCGATCGTCGGTATCTCTATACCTAGTTCAATCTCATTACTGGCAAGTCTCTTTACTCGTTCCGTAATACATCATCTCGTGACTAACTCATTAGTCATTTGCTTGCAAGTCTTATTATGATGTGCATTACCGAGAGGGCCCAGAGATACCTCTCGGACACTCGGAGTGACAAATCCTAATCTTGATCTATGCCAACACCACGAATACATATAGTAAAAAAAAACACCACAAATACTTTCGGAGACACCTGTAGAGCATATTTATGATCACCCAGTTACGTTGTGACGTTTGATAGCACACAAGGTGTTCCTACGGTATTCGGGAGTTGCATAATCTCATAGTCATAGGAACATGTATAAGTCATGAAGAAAGCAATAGCAGTAAAACTAAATGATCATAGTGCTATGCTAACGGATGGGTCTAGTCCATCACATCATTCTCCTAATGATGTGATCCCGTTGATCAAATGACAACTCATGTCTATGGCTTGGAAACATAGCCATCTTTTGATTAATGAGCTAGTCTAGTAGAGGCATACTAGGGACATACTATTTTGTCTATGTATTCACACATGTATCAAGTTTCCGGTTAGTACAATTCTAGCATGAATAAAAGACATTTATCATGATATAAGGAAATACAAATAACATCTTTATTATTGCCTCTAGGGCATATTTCCTTTAGAGAGAACTACTAATAGTTGGATAAATGTTTTAGAGAATTTGTTTGAAGGTACATAATGAAACCTCACAAGTTCTACTTTGTTGATTCTTTCGGAGAATTTCTTTGTCACTAATGCACAGAAACCAACTTGTGTTAACTTATTTATGCATGAATCACAAATGTCTTGAATGTGGCATCCGGGTTTGGCTACAAATGCAGACAAAATCTCTCTGAATCCTTCTCCGTGATTGATTCTCAAGCTACTCCCAGGGCCGGCTCTGCACCCCAAATGTTGTGGGCACATGAAATTCTGGTGTAATTTTCCTAGAACAAGTGATCCAGGCAGCAAGCTGTTGATTGATGCAGGTCTCTTCCATGCACAACTATTTTTTTTTCAATCTTGCCATACCAAATGTTGGGTCTATGCCACTATTAATTTTTCTTATTGAATTTACTAATGAAGATTACCACTTCCGTACTACATTGTTGACTGATACAAAGAACTCACATATGGTTGGAAGTTCTTCTATGAGGCTATATAGTTCCTGAACAAAGTTATCTATGCAGTCTCACAATGTATTATTTTTTTGTCAATGATTATTTTCAGATTTTTCATGGAACTGATGTGATTCCTCAACTTGGATCAAGTGATACTTTACATGTGTGACATATTACTTCAGTGACAATACCAAATTTGTTCATAATACACATGTGTGCGTGTGCTTGCTTGTCCAGAATGGCGATTGACATTTTAAATCATTTTTGCTTTCCTAGAAGTATATTCTGAATTATGAATAATTGTGCACTTCATATAAAATTTTAGATAGTCATTCTAATATTTTGATGAGAATTTTTTTGGTTGTATTCAAATATTTCTTGTATTATCGTATGTTTATATTATATATTTCTTTAGACGTGCATTGCACGTGCACGCTTACTAGTATCCAAAAACACCAAAAATACCAAACTATCATATCTCACTTTCGTAAGTGACCGTAAAGGGATTGACAACCCCTTATCGCGTTGGCTGTGAAGTTCTCATTTGTTTGTGCAGGTGCAAGGGACTTGCGCGTGGTCTCCTACTGGATTGATACCTTGGTTCTAAAAAACTAAGGGAAATACTTATGCTACTGTGTTGCATCACCCTTTCCTTTTCGAGGGAATACAACGCAAGCTTGAGAAGTAGAAGGCGGCGGTGAAACAAACGGCGCAGGCGGAGACCGACGTAGCGGCCTAGGCGCAGGCTGATGCGGCGGCCAAGGGGCAGGCGGACGCAGCCGCCAGGGCGCTGAAGGAGGAGGCAGCCCGCCGCCATGCTCTGGAATCCGCCGACCCGCAGAACTCGGAGTCGCGAGTGCCAGAAATCCAAGCACCGGCTCATGGAGTCGGTGCTGACTAGCCGGCCCTGGAGAGGGAAGGAGGCGGCCCCGCTAACTTGGAGGCGGAGGTGGCTCCTCACACGCCGACTGCCGACGTGCAGGGCAGTCGGCCCGAGGTACCGATGGTGCCGCCATCCCGGGTTAGCTAGTGGTGGGTCTGATTCCTGCTGTCCGCCAGCGCCTAGCGAGAGCAACCTCGGTGCCAAGGCAGGTGGAGGTCGGGGCCGCCAGCTCATCGGTGCCAGACAACTAGGCCACTAGTGCCGCATCGCCGGACTGGACATCTGGCGGTGGCACCGAGGTCTTGAATGTGGCCACACAAGATGTGCTAGCCTGCTTTAACACTCAAGGCGCCACTCTCCAACAATCTTTGCGGGACTTCCTGGCGACGCGGACGGCCGTCCAGGTATGTTCGCTTACTTCTTGTTTTTCAATTATGGTTATCTTCCGTGGGGGCGCGCCAGCGCACCCACTGGGTGTAGTCCCCAAGTTTCGGGATGGTTGCTGAGCAAGCGGCTCGAAACTCCAAGGTAAGTGTCGAGTGCTGATATACTCTTTCTATTGTTGTCTTTGTTACAGGACTACCACAACCTCCGTGTGGCTGCCTACAACACCTAGCACCAAGAGCTGGCTAAGCGGACCGCAGACTAGACCGAGAGCCGAAGTAAGTATTCCGCCTTTCTTCTTGCGAGGGCGCGTGAGCGCACCCGTGGGTGTAGTCCCCAAGATCTGGGCCGACTGCTGAGTAGTCAGGCCGGATTTTCCGGTAACTTTTTATCTGGGCCGACTGCGGCTAATCTGCGGACACAGCTGGGCCAAGTCTAGGCCGAGCTCCTTACCTAGGAGCAGGAGTGCGGCCGTCTGGCCAAAAAGCTAGCGGACCAGGCGACGAAGCACGCAGCAGGGCTCGAAAAGCTGAAGGAGCGCGAGGGGCTCCTTTAGGCCGAGTTCGAGACTCAGCGCTCGCACTAGGCCGAGAAGTAGAAAATCCTGGAGGACGCCTATGGAGCGATCGAGGATATGATTGATGGTGAGTCGTTTCTTCTTTTGAATAGCCGCCGACAATTGAAGAGGCTGGCTTCCAGTTTTTTACTTTTCAATATTTTCCTTTGTGCATAATTCTTTCCTGGTCACTCTATCGCCGTCACCAGGCCATCGAGCCGCGGCGAGATGAACGGCGACGAGCAGGCAAGGACATTGCGCCCAACGCGGCCCGGACTCTCAACGAGCAACTTCTGGCTGTGAGGACGCGCCTGCAGCCGGCCCATAGGATGCTCCACCGCCTGCGGCGCGTCGGGTCTCAGGTGCTGGCCGCCCTCTGGCCCGATACTCAAGCTCCGCGTACCATGATACGTCTCCAACGTATCTACTTTTCCAAACACTTTTGCCCTTGTTTTGGACTCTAACTTGCATGATTTGAATGGAACTAACCCGGACTGACGGTGTTTTCAACAGAACAGCCATGGTGTTATTTTTGTACAGAATAAAAGTTCTCGGAATGACCTGAAATTCAACGGAGATTTATTTTGGAATATATAAAAAATATCTGCGGAAAGAAACAGACCAGGGGGCCACACCCTGTCCACGAGGGTGGGGGGCGTGGGCGCGCCCCCCTGCCTCGTGGGCCCCCTGTTGCTCCACCGACATCTCCATTGACTCCATACATTCACTTTCGGGGAGAAAAAAATCAGAGAGAGAGAATTATCGCGTTTTACGATATGGAGACACCGCCAAGACCTAATCTCTCTCGGGAGGGCTGATCTGGAGTCCGTTTGGGGCTCCGAAGAGGGAAGATCATCGCCATCATCATCATCAACCTTCCTCCATCACCAACTACATGATGCTCACCGCCGTGCGTGAGTTATCCCATCGTAGGCTTGCTGGACGGTGATGGGTTGGATGAGATTTACCATGTAATCGATTTAGTTTTGTTAGGGTTTGATCCCTAGTATCCACTATGTTCTAAGATTCATGTTGCTATGACTTTGCTATGCTTAATGCTTGTCACTAGGGCCCGAGTGCCATGATTTCAGATGTGAACCTATTATGTTTTCATGAATATATGTGTGTTCTTGATCCTATCTTGCAAGTCAATAGTCACCTATTATGTGTTATGATCCGGCAACCCCGAAGTGACAATAGTTGGGACCACTCCCTGTGATGACCGTAGTTCGAGGAGTTCATGTATTCACTATGTGTTAATGCTTTGGTCCGATACTCCATTAAAAGGAGGCCTTAATATCCCTTAGTTTCCATTAGGACCCCCCTGCCACGGGAGGGTAGGACAAAAGATTTCATGCAAGTTCTTTCCCATTAGCACGTATGACTATATTCGGAATACATGCCTACATTACATTGACGAACTGGAGCTAGTTCTGTGTCACCCTATGTTATAACTATTACATGAGGAATCACATCCGACATAATTATCCATCACTGATCCAATGCCTACGAGCTTTTCACATATTGCTTGTTGCTTATTTACTGCTGCTACTGTTACAATCACTACAAAACTACTATCGCTACTTTTGCTACCATTACCGTTACTTCCATATTACTTTGCTACTAAATACTTTGCTGCAAATATAAGTCTTCTAGGTGTGGTTGAATTGACAACTCAACTGCTAATACTTGAGAGTATTCTTTGGCTCCCCTTGTGTCGAATCAATTAATTTGGGTTGAATACTTTACCCTCGAAAACTGTTGCGATCCCCTACACTTGTGGGTTACCAAGACTATTTTCTGGCGCCGTTGTCGGGGAGCATAGCTATATTCTTTAAGTCACTTGGAATTTATATCTATTGATCTCTATGAAGAACTTGAAAGACTCAAAAACCAAGATTTATCCCTCAACTACGAGGGGAGGTAAGGAACTGCCATCTAGCTCTGCACTTGATTCACCCTCTGTTATGAGTAAACTTGCGACACCTACTCCTGCTATTGAATTTGATATGTCGCATGTTCTTGATGATGCCACTTCTACTATGTATGATGAAACTACTTCTATGCTTGATAATACTGTGCCACTAGGTGAATTTCTTGATGAACAAATTGCTAAGGTTAGGGAGAATGCAAATATTGAAACTGATAATATAGATGAAAGTGACGATGAGGATTCTCCCCCTAGATATGAATTGCCTGTTATTCCTGAGGGTTATGTTATGGATGAAGAAACTGCTAGAGACTTTCTTGCTTGCAATGATAGATATGATCTTAAGAAATTATAAGCTAAGCTTAAAGAAAAATCTTTGAATGCTAGAATGAAATATGACCCTGCTTTTGCTACTTCACCTATCTTTGTTACTGATAAACATTACGACTTCTCTATCGATCATGAGTTAATTACTTTGGTTTAATCTGATCCTATCCATGGCTATGAATCTGAAACTGTTGTGGCACATCTTACTAAGTTGAATGATATAGCCACCCTATTCACCAACGAGGAAAAAATTCGTTACTACTATATCCTTAAGTTATTTCCGTTCTCTTTAAAGGGTGATGCTAAGACATGGTTAAATTCTATTGATCCTGGTTGTGTGCGTAGTCCCCAGAATATGATTTATTACTTCTCTACTAAATATTTTCCCGCTCAAAAGAAACAAGCTGCCTTACGGGAAATATATAATTTTGTGCAAATTGAAGAAGAGAGTCTCCCACAAGCTTTGGGGAGGCTTCTCCAATTACTTAATGCTTTGCCCTGTCATCCTCTTCATAGGAATGAATACTTGATGTCTTTTATAATGAAATAACCGATGCTTCCAGAGACCACCTGGATAGTTGTGTTGGTTGTGTTTTCAAGGAAGGAACAATTCATCGAGCTGAATTACTATTGAATAATATGTTGACCAATGAAAACAATTGGACACTTCCTGAACCAGCCCCTAAGCCAACTCCGAAGAAAAGGGTGTTCTATTTCTTAGTCCTGAAGATATGCAAGAGGCAAAGAAATCTATGAAAGAAAAAGGTATTAAAGTTGAAGATGTTAAGAATTTACGGCCTATTAAAGAAATACATTGTCTTGATAACCCGACACAGGTAGTAAAGGTAAATTCTCTTTATAGATTTGATGAAGGTGATATTCCGCGTTATAAGTTTGCTAGCCAATGCTTAGATGAATTTGAATTTTTTTATTATAAAACAAGAAAACTTCAATGCTTATATTGGTAGACAATTGGAATGTAATGCTTATATAATCGAACGCTGAAGTGATTATATGTCTAGAGTTAAAGGTGAATTGAAACTCATTAGTAAACATGCTTCTATGGTTACCACTCAAGTAGACCAAGTACTTAAAGCACAAAATGATTTACTCAATTAACTAAATAGTAAGAAAAATGATAATGCTATTAGATTTGTGACTAGAGGTGGTAAAATGACTCAGGAACCTTTGTATCCTGAAGGCCACCCTAAGAGATTTGAGCAAGATTCTCAGAGAGCTAATGTAGATGCACCTAGTTCTTCTAAGAAGAAGAAAGAGAAAAATGATAGGACTTTGCATGCTTCTAGTGAACCTGTAGCTGACACACCTAAGAATCCCAATGATATCTCTATCTCTGATGTTGAAACACAATCTGGTAATGAACATGAACCTAGTGATAATGTTAATGATGATGTTCATGATGATGCTCAACCTAGCAATGATAATGATGTAGAGATTGAACCTGCTGTTGATCTCGATAACCCACAATCAAAGAATCAACGTTATGATAAGAGAGAATTTATTGCTAGGAAGCACGGTAAGTAAAGAGAACCATGGGTTCAGAAACCCATGACTTTTCCTCCTAAACCATCCAAGAAAAAGGATGATGAGGATTTTGAGCGCTTTGCTGAAATGATTAGACCTATCTTTTTGCGTATGCGTTTGACTGATATGCTTAAAACAAATCCTTATGCTAAGTATATGAAAGATATTATTACCAATAAAAGAAAGATACCTGAAGTTGAAATTTCCACCATGCTCGCCAATTATACTTTTAAAGGTGGAATACCAAAGAAACTAGGAGATCCAGGAGTACCCACTATACCTTGCTCCATTAAAAGAAACTATGTTAAAACTGCTTTATGTGATCTTGGAGCCGATGTTAGTGTTATGCCTCTCTCTTTATACCACATGCTTGATTTGAATAATTGACACCTACTGAAATATCTTTGCAGATGGCCGATAAATCAACTGCTATACCTGTCGGTACTTGTGAGGATGTGCCTGTTGTGGTTGCAAATGTTACTATTTTAACGGATTTTGTTATCCTTGATATCCCCGAGGACGATAGTATGTCTATTATCCTTGGTAGACCCTTTTTGAATACTGCAGGGGCTGTTATTGATTGCAACAAAGGCAATGTCACTTTTCATGTCAATGGTAATGAGCATATGGTACACTTTCCAAGGAAACAACCTTAGGTCCACAGTATCAATTCTGTTGGAAAAATTTCAGCGATTACTATTGGAGGTTTTGAATTCCCTCTTCCTACTGTCAAGAAGAAATATGATATTCTTATTGTTGGGGACATACATATCCCCATTGAGGTAACCTAGTGTTATTCAAAAATTCTCCGGTTTCTTGTTTTTCGGAAAGAGTTTGTTAACAAGACTTGATCAACCTTGCTAATGGATTCCTTTTGATGAGCATGAGATTGTTGAATTTAGAAAGCACAACCTTTTGTACCCTCCTTTTACTTTCTGTTAATTAGATTAAATAAAGCAAAAATAGTATTTTCTGTCTGTTTTCAGAGTTATGCATGCAATAAAAAAATACCCCGAAAATAAAAGTTCTCCAAATGCCCCGAAATTGAAATATGATTTTTTCTAGAATATTTGGCATTGAGAACACAGCAGGGGGAGCCAGCACCTGGCCACAAGGGTGCAGGGCGCGCCCACCTGCCTCGTGGGCCCCACGTGGCCCCCTCCACTTACTCCAGCACCCACACACTCCTTGTTCCTCCCAAAAAAATCACTATCCAGCTCAAGCACGAGTTATAGCTCATCTTGCTGCCATTTTCATTCTCCTTGCTTAAAGCTCCATTCACAAAACTGTTTGGGGAGATTGTTCTTTGGGATGTGACTCCTCCAATGGTCCAATTAGTTTTTGTTCTAGTGCTTTATTCATTGCAAATTTTTGCTGCTTAGGTGAACCTGTTCTTGAGCTTGCATGTCGAATTCATGTGGTTCCAAGTAGTTCTAATGCATGATATAGTCTCTAGGCACTTGTAGGAGTAGTTGCTATCAATCTTGTTGAGTTTGGTTCAATTTTATTTTGAGTCACTAATTTTTTTTTTAGAAATTTTCAGAGGAAGAAAATGATGAGGAGATTGTTGAGAGGCTCCTCTAGTAAAAGCTCAAAAGATAAGCAGAAGGAGGAGAATAAGAAGCCCAAATACAATCTTCCTCGCACTATGAAAGTACGACCGTGTGAATGGCCTTGCAATGAATTCTTGGAAGCCGCTAGGATTTATAAAGACTTTTATTATTTGGTGGAGAATGCAGGCCTCACCGACTTCCTCCACGACCAGCGCGAACAGTATCTCTTACTCACTAATATTTTCGTGCAAAATTTTCATTTCCATGCTAAGAAATCACCATCTTCATTGGAATTTCATTTATATAATGAGGTTAAGGAGATGTCGTTCTATGAATTTTGTCAAGTATGTAAGATACCCTTTGCTGGTAGTCTTGAGGAACCACATCGTAAAGATGTTGAGGGGTTTATCGATATGATAACTGCACGGGAAGCGAGGCAAGTTTCAGGGGCAAGAATTACTAGTATACATTTTCCTGTTCTACACTACTTTGCTATATTTGCTAGTAGATGCTTAATTGGTCGCGAAAACAGTGGGAATCTTAGTGCCCCTGATATTGTCATTTTGCGCCATGCTTTTTTTTAAGACACAACTTTTAGCTTGGGTGCTATTGTTGCTAAACGATTAAGTCAGAACCGCACAAAAGGTCCCATCTTTGGAGGCATCTTTGCTTCACGCCTTGCCGAATACTTTAGAAAATCTATTAGGCATCATGAGAAGGCAGAAAAGTTGCTGGCCCCAGCTTTTGTAGATTATAAGAGTATGATAACACATTATTTTATTGTTAAAGACAAGAAGAAGTTTCTTAAGTATAAATTGAGGTTTGATGAAAAATATTGTGAGATTATTACCTTGGCTGCACCATCTCTGTTTGATCTATTTTTAGGCACGTACATCGTTTTGCCAGATGCCGTCTATACATACTGGAGCCAGGCACAAGCTTCAGAGCCGGAGCCGAAACCACCACTTGACCCTTACCAGCAGTTGGTTTATCGGTGGGATCCGGATGAGATTGCCAACCAGTGGCACCCAGAGGACGCTCCTCGGTGCACCGGAGAGAGTAGCTTTGATCCTTGGCCATAGACCACCATAGGCCAAAAGCCTAAGCTTGGGGGAGTACGTATTTCACACTGACATTACTTTCATGTTCACACACTTATTCTAGTAGTTGGTGCTCACACTCTTTCATTGTACTATCCATGCTAGTTTCATTTCTTATCTTAGTCCTTTTCTTGTGTATTAGAAAAACCTTAAGAAAAACAAAAAAAATATTAGTAACTTTTTAGCTAGTTTACTTTCCATTCCTATAGCGGTAGTAATTAAAAGAAAACCCAAAAAGATTTCTCGTTCTTCTTTTGCTTGTTGGGATCTTTCCCATGTAAATAGTTTCTTTTCTTTTCTTTGGGGGTCAAGAGGAGAAGACCATGAAAATGTTTAGTGGCTCTTATGTGCATTACTGTTGATTTAACCATGAGCCATGTTACTTTGTCTTCTTTCTTGTATTAAATGCTTGCAGATTCCAGCTTAGTCCAATGCACATGCACTATTATTATTATCCACACCGTTCGGTCGTGCGAGTGAAAGGCAATAATGACGATATACGATGAATTGATTGAGATGAGAAAAGCTGGTATGAACTCGACCTCTCTTGTTGTTATAAATATGATAGTTCATCGTTCCTGATTCAGCTTGTTATGAATGAAATATGCTTTCAATGACAATTAGAGATCATAGCTGCTCATGCCATGCTTAATTAGCTAAGAGTTTATAATGGTCTATCTTGCGTGCCAACATGATATTAAAATGGTTGTGATGTGGTATGATAGGGTGATATCCTCCTTTGAACGATTCAAGTGGTCTGACTTGGCACATGTTCACGCATGTAGTTGAAACAAAATCAACATAGCCTCCATGATATTTATGTTCATGGTGATTTTTATCCTACTCATGCTTGCATTCATTGTTGATTAATTTTAATGCACGTTCATGACTGTTGTCGCTCTCTAGTTGGTCGCTTCCCAGTCTTTTTCTAGCCTTCACCTGTACTAAGCGGGAATACTGCTTGTGCATCCACTTCCATAAACCCCAAAGTTATTCCATATGAGTCCACAATATCTTCCTATAAGCGGTATCTACCTGTCGTTCCAAGTAAATTTGTATGTGCCAAACTCCAAACCTTCAAATGAAATTCTGTTTTGTATGCTCGAACAGCTCATGTATCAACTAGGGTTGTCTATATCTTCCATGCTAGATGGGTTATTCTCATGATGAGTGGACTCCCATTATTCATGAGAAAATGGCTGGTAACCGAGATGCCGAGTCCCATGCTCAAATCACAATAATTAACCAAAACTCCCCCTGGGCTGTTGCTGGTTTGGACGGTACCCGTTGTTTCGGGCTAGCCCTGGAGTGTGCTTGTGGGTGGTTGGGGGAGTATAAACTTTACCATTCTGTTTGGGAACCGCCTATAATGTGTGTAGCATGGAAGATATCAAGATTCTTGGTTGCTATGTTGACAAGGAAAGTATACCACTCAAAATATTATTCATCTCTATTTTCAAAATCGAGCTCTTGCACCTCTACAAATCCCTGCTCCCCTCTGCGAATGGCCTATATATTTACTTTTATGTTGAGTCATCATCCTCTTATTAAAGAGCACCAGTTGGAGAGCACCACTATCATTTGCATGTATTGATATTAATTTGCATTGAGTATGATTGTGACTGGATCTCTTTTACCATGAATTACAATGTCTAGTCAGTCCTTGATCTTCAAAGATGCTCTGCATTTATGTTTTGCGGTCTCAGAAAGGGCTAGCGAGATACCATCTTGTTATATCATATTATGATTGTTTTGAGAAAGTGTTGTCATCCGAGGTTTATTATTATTGCTCGCTAGTTGATTATGCCATTGATATGAGTAGACAACAGACCTGAAAGTTATTGTGAATGTGGTTAATTCATGATCTTTGCTGAAAACTTGAATGCTAGCTTTACATATTTACAACAACAAGAGCAAACAGAGTTTTTCAAAGTTTTTCTTTATCACTTTCAGTTTATCAACTGAATTGCTTGAGCACAAGCAAAGGTTTAAGCTTGGGGGAGTTGATACGTCTCCAACGTATCTACTTTTCCAAACACTTTTGCCCTTGTTTTGGACTCTAACTTGCATGATTTGAATGGAACTAACCCGGACTGACGCTGTTTTCAGCAGAACTGCCATGGTGTTATTTGTGTATAGAAATAAAAGTTCTCAGAATGACATAAAATTCAAGGGAGATTTATTTTGGAATATATAATAAATATCTGCGGAAAGAACCAGACCAGGGGCCCCACACCCTGTCCACGAGGGTGGGGGGCGCCCCTGCCTCGTGGGCCCCCTGTTGCACCACCGACATCTCCCCCGACTCCATATATTCACTTTCGGGGAGAAAAAAGTCAGAGAGAAGGAATTATCGTGTTTTACGATACAGAGCCGCCGCCAAGCCCTAATCTCTCTTGGGAGGGCTGATCTGGAGTCCATTGGGGCTCCGGAGAGGGGAGATCGTCGCCATCGTCATCATCAACCTTCCTCCATCACCAATTTCATGATGCTCACCGCCGTGCGTGAGTAATCCCGTCGTAGGCTTGCTGGACGGTGATGGGTTGGATGAGATTTACAATGTAATCGAGTTAGTTTTGTTAGGGTTTGATCCCTAGTATCCACTATGTTCTAAAATTGATGTTGCTATGACTTTGCTATGCTTAATGCTTGTCACTAGGGCCCGAGTGCCATGATTTCAGATCTGAACCTGTTATGTTTTCATGAATATATGTGTGTTCTTGATCCTATCTTGCAAGTCAATAGTCACCTACTATGTGTTATGATCCGGCAACCCAGAAGTGACAATAGTCGGGACCACTCCCGGTGATGACCGTAGTTTGAGGAGTTCATGTATTCACTATGTGTTAATGCTTTGGTCCGGTACTCTATTAAAAGGAGGCCTTAATATCCCTTAGTTTCCACTAGGACCCCGCTGCCACGGGAGGGTAGGACAAAAGATGTCATGCAAGTTCTTTCCCATAAGCATGTATGACTATATTCGGAATACCTGCCTACATTACATTGATGAACTAGAGCTAGTTCTGTGTCACCCTATGTTATAACTATTACGTGAGCAATCGCATCCGACATAATTATCCATCACTGATCCAATGCCTACGAGATTTTCACATATTGTCTGTTGCTTATTTACTTTACCGCTGCTACTGTTACAATCACTACAAAACTACTATCGCTACTTTTGCTACCATTAACATTACTTCCATATTACTTTGCTACTAAATACTTTGCTGCAGATACTAAGTCTTCCAGGTGTGGTTGAATTGACAACTCAACTGCTAATACTTGAGAGTATTCTTTGGCTCCCCTAGTGTCGAATCAATCAATTTGGGTTGAATACTTTACCCTCGAAAACTGTTGCGATCCCCTACACTTGTGGGTTATCATACCCCCAGTCGGACTGCCGAGTGGGTGTAGGTAGCAGTCAGACGCTTCGAGGCTTGGAAGGGCGCCGCAGCGCGGGCCGGCACGCGGACAACCTTGGAGTTCGCCAAGGGCTGGTACTCGGGGCTAGACTTGGCCCAGCTGGCGACTTTCCGGCTGGAGGCCGAGCCTGAGGTGGCGGCGGTGCGCGGCAACCTCGTCAAGCGTGCGGCGGCGATCGCTGACTACGCCGACACCACCATCTTCACCCCGGAGCTGAATGAAAACAACGCAGAGGTGCCGCCCCACTGGTTTGGGCTGGACCCGCAGGCGGAGGAGGACTTGTAAGAGGAGACCGCCTCCAGTGATGATGGCGAAGACGAGGATGACTAAGATGCCGCGCTGGATGATGGAGCACTCAGCCGACCTCAGCCTGATCAAGCCTCGACCAGTGAGCCGCGAGGCACCGCGCCGACTGCTACCGATGGCAACGAGGCCGAGATCCACCAGGCGGCCACTCCACCACCCGGCGTCGCTGATTCCGCCAACCTGCCGGATCCGCCTATTGCTCCTCTGGCCTAGGCAGACATATTATCTTTCTTGTTTCTCTATATTGTAGTCGTTTTAAACAAACAAGTTAAATTTGAGCAATTCCACCCACTGGGGGTGTAACTTCAAACTCTGTTGAATGGTGGCCATGAGCCTTTTGCCATGTAAATAATCTCTTAGTCTTCCACGGGCTTGTGATCTTCGCCGAGTTCTGACTTTGTTTCGCCTTTTGTTCTTTTGCCTTTTTCCTTTGCTGCCTTCCTTTGGCTGTCACCCTTCCAGTCTGCCAGCCACTCTTTGGTTTGCGGCTAGGTCAGGTACTTGGCCATTTTTAGATTAGACAAGTACTTCGGCCGTGTAGAACGTAGCTAGCCTAAGTGAGAAGCCAGCCGGCCGGCTACTCCACAGCCGAACGGTTGAGGTCGAAAGCTGCTTTGGCCTATGTTGGTGTCTTTCCTTAGTCATTTTTCGTGTGGACACCGTTTCCTGCCTTTAGCTCTCGCCAGTCGGGCAGTCGCTCTGCGAGCTGTGACTTGAGGCAAAAGAGGGCTTAGATGTCGGCACACTACTTGTCCGATTGCAAGACGTACCATCATAGGACAAGGCGGCGAGCCCCCAGGCCGGCTGGCCGGACCTGGTGCCGGGCAAGGGAATGGAATAACACATTCATAGGCATAATCTTATCATATAGATAAAGAGGGCAGTCCCCGAGTGCTCCTCGAGGGACCCATTGTCTTTGCAAAATACAGAAGATAGCATGATACATACTGCATTAACTGTAAAACCAACGGAGGAGGTTCGCGTTCCATGGGCATTCCGACTCTTTGCCCGAGTCGTCTCTTTTGCGCGCCCTAGGCTTTTGTGCGTCGATGAGCTAGTAGGAGTCATTGGCCAGGGCCTTGCTAATGATGAACGGTCCCTCCCAAGGGGCCAAGAGCATGTGCTGGCCGGCTGTTCACTGGATCAGCCGGAGCACAAGGTCCCCTTTGTGGAAGGAGGGTGGCCTTACCTTCCGACTGTGATATCGGCGCAGGCCCTGCTGGTAGAGGGTGGACAGGCTGAGTGCCAGCAGTCGGGCCTCTTCCAGCAGGTCCACGCTGTCTTCTCGTGCTTCGTTTGCTTCTGGCTCCGTGTACATGGTGACGCGAGGTGAGTCAAACTCGATGTCGGTTGGGATGACGGCCACGGCCTCATACACAAGGAAGAAGGGAGTGAAGCCGGTTGCTTTGTTTGATGTAGTCCCGAGGCTCCAGAGGATGACCGGCAGCTCTTTGATCCAGCTGCCGGCCGAGCGCTCCAGCGGCTCGACCAGTCGGGGCTTGATGCCGGACAGGATGAGATCGTTTGCCCGCTCGACCTGGCCGTTTGACTGCGGATGGGCTACACATGCTAGGTCCAGTCGGATGCCCTGCGTTGCGCAGAAACAGGCCAGAGCTCCTTTGGCAAAATTTGTGCCATCATCCGTGATGATGCTGTGTGGTACGCCGTATCGGACGGTGATGTCGGCGATGAAGGTTACAGCAGTCGGACCGTTCAGTTTCTTGATTGGTCTTGCTTCAATCCATTTGGTGAATTTGTCCATGGTGACTAGTATATGGGTCATGCCACCGCGTGCTGTCTTGAACGGGCCCACCATGTCCAGCCCCCAAACGGCAAAACGGCCAAGTGAGGGGGATGGTCTTGAGTGCAGAAGCCGGCAGTTGTTGCTTGGAGCTGAAGCGCTGACACCCGTTGCATTTTTTGACCAAGTCATTGGCATCATCCAAAGTAGTTGGCCAGAAGAAACCATGGTGGAAAGATTTGGCGACGAGTGACTTGGAGTCCGCATGGTGGCCGCATTCGCCTTGGTGAATGTCTCTCAAGATGGCCAGGCCCTTTTTCGGCTCTACACAGCGTTGGAACACGCCGGTCACGCTGCGCCTGACGAGCTCTCTGTTCACTATTGTGTATGCTGATGCCCGGTCTTGCACTTGCCGGGCTAGGATCTCATCAGTCGGTAGCCTTCTTAGCAGAAAGTTGAGGATGGGCTGTCCACAAGATGATGCGTGACCATCGTCATCTCGGCAACCGACACCAGGGTGGTTGGGCTGGGCGGTGGTGGGTTGGAGCTGTCTGCCGCTTGCTGCGTTGTTGGAGTCTCTGGGCCAGCTGTTGCAGTCACCGGGCCAGGTTCTGAAGTCCCCAGGCCCGGTGCGACCGCCGCGGTCCGCGCGTCGTTTGCCAAAGTCCGCGGGCCGACTGCTGCAGTCCTCGGGCCGGATTCTGAAGACCCCAGGCCGGGTGCGACTGCTGCAGTCCCCGAGCCGCCTGTCGAAGTCCCCGAGCCAACTGCCACAGACCCTGAGCTGGATCCGGCTGCTGCGGGGTCAGTCGGCACAAAGATAGACTCTGATTCGGGCGAAGGCTTGACAAACGGCTTGCGCATGCACTGAAGGGAGACGTCAGCTGGTATCACCTGCCGGGTGGAGCCGATCTGTGCCAGGGCGTCATCTTGCTCGTTGTCGGACCTTGGCACGTGGAGGAACTCGCACCCGTCAAAGTATCCACTGAGCTGCTGGACGAGGAAGCAGTAGCTTTCCATATTTGCATCCTTGGCGTCCCAATCGCCAAACAACTGCTGGACCACCAAGTATGAGTCCCCATAGCACAACACCTGGCGGATGCCTATTTCTCTGGCCAAGTGGAGCCCATGGATGAGCGCTTCGTACTCGGCCATGTTGTTAGAGGTGGCAAAGTGAATCTGCAGCGCATACTTGAGCTTGTCACCCTTGGGAGAGGTTAGGACGATGCCGGCTCCCAAGCCGGCGCGCATCTTCGAGCCGTCGAAGTGCATCCGCCAATGGGTGGAGTTCGGTGCTGGCGCAGGTACTGGGTCTCGGCCCAGTCGACGAGGAAGTCGGCCAGCGCTTGGGACTTGATGGCGGTGCGGAGCTGATAGAAGATGGTAAAGGGGGCTAGCTCGATGGCCCACTTCACCACTCGGCCCGACGCATCCCTGTTGCCTATGATCTCGGCAAGTGGGGTGGTGCAGATGACCGTGATGGAGTGCTCCTCGAAGTACTGCTTGAGCTTCTTGGCGATGAAGTACACACTGTAGCACATATTCTGGTAGTGAGGGTAGTTCTACTTGGCGACTGACAGCACCTCGCTCAGGTAGTAGATGGGCCTCTAGACCGGCCGTGCTTTGCCGTCTCCTGGACTCTCGACCATGATCACAGTGCTGACAACCCGGCTGGTTGCTGCGATGTAAAGGAACATGGGCTCCTTGGTAGTCGGAGCCGCCACGCCAGGCGGCGTGGTTAGCGTCTTCTTGAGTTGGAGAAAAGCTTCATCCGCCTTGTCATTCCACTCAAAACAAGTGGTTTTCTTCACCAGCTGGTACAGGGGAGAGCCTTCTCGCCCAGATGGCTGATGAATAGGCTGAGGGATGCTAGGCACCCGGTGAACCTCAGGACGTCTCGCAGGCGGGTTGGCCTCTCCATCCTCTCGATGGCCTTGATCTTTACAGGATTGCATTCGATGCCGCGTTCGGACACCAGGAAGCCAAGGAGCTAGCCGGCTGGCACCCCGAAGACACACTTCTCCGGGTTTAGCTTTATCTCGCATCGGCGCAGATTGTCAAAGGTTTTCTTCAGATCTTCGAACAACGTGCCACACTTCTCCATCTTCACCACAATATCATCCACATAGACATGGGCATTTCTGCCAAGCTTCTTGAGGAGGCATTTCTGCATGCAACGCTGGAAAGTGGCGCCGGCATTCCTCAAGCCGAACGTCATGACTAGGTAGCAGAAAGCTCCGAATGGTGTGATGAAGGTTGTCTTCAACCGATCGGCTGGGTCCAACTTGAGCTGGTGATAGCCGGAATAAGCATCAAGGAACGACAACATCTCGCATCCGGCAGTGGAGTCGATCACTTGATCTATTCGGGGTAAGGCAAACGGATCTTTTGGACTGGCTTTGTTGAGGCTGGTGTATGATACGTCTCCAACGTATCCATAATTTTTGATTGTTCCATGATATTATATTATCTGTTTCTATGTTTAATGGGCTATAATATGCACTTTTATATTATTTTTAGGACTAACCTATTAACCGGAGGCCCAGTGCCAGTTGTTGTTTTATTTTTGCCTATTTCAGTGTTTCGCAGAAAAGGAATATCAAACGGAGTCCAAACGGAACGAAACCTTCGCGAGGATCTTTCTTGGAACAAACGCAATCCAGGAAACTTGGATTGGAAGTCAAGGAAGCAACGAGGCGATCACAAGGCAGGAGGGCGCGCCCAGGGGGGTAGGCGCCCCCACCCTCGTGGGCCCCTCGTAGCTCCACCGACCTACTTCTTTCGCCTATATATACTCTTATACCCTAAAAACATCTAGGGGAGCCACGAAACCACTTTTCCACCGCCGCAACCTTCTCTACCCGTGAGATCCCATCTTGGGGCCTTTTCCGGCGCTCTGCCGGAGGGGGATTCGATAACGGAGGGATTCTACATCAACACCATAGCCTCTCCTATGATGTGTGAGTAGTTTACCACAGACCTTCGGGTCCATAGTTATTAGCTAGATGGCTTCTTCTCTCTCTTTGGTTCTCAATACAAAGTTCTCCTCGATGTTCTTGGAGATTTATTTGATGTAATTATTTTTGCGGTGTGTTTGTCGAGATCCGATGAATTGTGGGTTTATGATCAAGATTATCTATGAACAATATTTGGTTCTTCTCTGAATTCTTATATGCATGATTTAATATCTTTGCAAGTCTCTTCGAATTATCAGCTTGGTTTGGCCTACTAGATTGATCTTTCTTGCAATGGGAGAAGTGCTTAGCTTTGGGTTCAATCTTGCGGTGCTCGATCCCAGTGACAGAAAGGGAACCAACACATATTGTATTGTTGCCATCGAGGATAAAAAGATGGGGTTTATATCATATTGCTTGAGTTTATCCCTCTACATCATGTCATCTTGCTTAAGGCGTTATGATATGTCTCCACCGTATCTACTTTTCCAAACACTTTTGCCCTTGTTTTGGACTCTAACTTGCATGATTTGAATGGAACTAACCCGGACTGACGCTGTTTTCAGTAGAATTGCAATGGTGTTATTTTTGTGCAGAAATAAAAGTTCTCGAAATGACCTGAAATTCAACGGAGAATTATTTTGGAATATATAAAAAATATTTGCGGAAAAATCCAAGCCAGGGGGCCCACAGCATGTCCACGAGGGTGGGGGGCACGCCCCCTCCCCCTGGGCGCGCCCCTATGTAATGCCCCGGATGTAATACTTTCCCTTTTGGGAATATAATATATCTCTGGCTTCATCTATTCCATTCCGGGTTCTTCGTCTTTTGGGTTTTCGCCGTTTGTCGCGTTGCGTGTGTGGCATTCATTCATATCATGTAGTCATGTGCATCACATTGCATTTGTGTTGTCGTTTGCATCCGGTCCCACGCATTCCTTCCCGTTGTCCGTTTCGCGTTCCGGAGCCCCCTCACGTGTCCGTGGCGTCCCGTAGGCCTACTTTGGTGTTTGGCCGTGTTACATTACCGGTTTGGCGCGAGACTTGTCGTGTGTTGTTGTTTTGGTGTGTGTAACCCGCCTGTCGAATCTCGTTGCGTTTGGAGTTCGTTTGCTACCCCAACAGTTATTCTCATGGGCTCAAAGTGCCTCCACTTTGAGGCCCAAGACACCCCTCCAACAGCCCACCAAACCACTCCAAACCCCTCCTATCATCTAGGCCATCCAATTCTAATCGTGTGGCCGAAAACCGCACTCCATTTGGACAACCCTAGCTCCTTGTGCCTATATATTTGTCCACTCCCCCATTTTTGCCCCAAAACAAGGAAACCCTAGCCCCCACCTTCTCCTTCCTCCAGCCACCACCACCTCGCCGGAGTTTCGCCGGAATCTCGCCGGAGTTCGCCGGAGCACCACCACCTCGCCGGAAAACACCTCTCCTTCCACCTCATCCTCACCACCGGCGCCCTCCTCACCTTCTCCGCCATCCAGCGCCGCCCCACAGTCCCCATCGCCGGCCTCCTCTCACGCAGGAGCCCTTCCAGCCGGATCGAGCCAGCGACCGCGCCGCCGGGATCCCGATCGATCCTTCAGATCGGGTCAACGCCCCATCGCCCCGGGCCTCCCTTCGCCCGATCGCTCCAGGCGCCTCGCCAGGCCGCCTCTCCCCTTCGGCCCGAAGCCGCGGTGCCAGGCCCACGCTCCCGCAGCGCCGGCCGCCTCCTGGGCCGATCGCCTCCCACTTCGCCCAGGCCGCAGCCGCCACAAGGGCCCAGTTCGCCACTGCCGCGACCGCCAGGCTCCCGCTCCCCGCCAGCCGCCAGCGACCGATCTCCATGCCAGGCCGGGCCCTCCTTCGCCCGCCTGGGGCGCGCCAGGCCCGAGGCCTCCTCAGCAGGCCGAGCCGCCTCCTTCGCGCCGCCTCCTCCTTTGGCCCGAAGCCTAGCCGCCAGTCCGCCGGGCCGATCTGCTCAGCTCCGCCGCCGCGGGCCCGAGGCCCGTTCGTTTTTTCCAGATCTGAGAGGTTGAACCCTAGATCCCTAAGTCCCAGTTTTTTGTTCTCTGATGCTATCTTGCAACATGGATATCTTTTTGTGCATAGCTCCGATTTGAGTGAATGAGGTGTCCAGACGTTCGTGGGAACATGTACTACATTTCATTCCATTGTGCCATGTCTATTTGAGTTCATCTAGGTGCTTAAAATTCTGTTGCAAGAGTGCATCATGATAAAACTGCTATTAGTGTTGTTTTTCATGCCATATTTGCATAGTGATAACTTGGTGCTCGTTTATCCGAATGATGCAAATGACATGTCCACGTGTTCGTCTTGTCATGCTCTACATGTTAAATGCTTAAGTTTGCACGATAGAATTAATCTTGCCATGTTTATCTCCGTTGCAAAGTGCCAAGTGGCTGTGATGTTGTGAAACGCCATCTTGAGGAGCTCATTGCTATCGTTGTGTTTATCTCCATGATGCATGCTTAGGTGTTTTGGAATCACCATCATGTGTACTTTGATGTGGTGCTTACCACTTGCCATGTTTAGTTTTGAGGTAACTTAAACTTGCTCTCAAAGATGCCATGATAAAACTGCTGTTTTAACACTTAGTGAAATTTCACTAAGTCTGGAATCTGTAATTTCCAGATGCCATGTTTGCTTGTTGTTCTAGGTCAATCCATGATAGTTTTGGGGTGACTCTTGATGATTCCTTGTAGTATATATTGTTGGTTATCCATTCATGCTCTCACATGCTTATTTGAGTGGCTGTAACATATTTAACTTTTGCTCCAAAGTTGCAATAAATTACTGCTGTCAGGATTTTGTTGTCAAGTTCAATATGTCCAAGCTTGTTGCTATTGATCCGTGGCTCCTTTGGGGGTGCACCAATGGACTTATTTGCTGTAGAATATGTCTAGTGTATGTTCATGCTCTTTGCCATGATGTTTGAGTGCTGTAGCTTATTTATCTAGTGCTCCGAAGTTGCTATGTTGCTGTAATTTTCAGCTTTCGCATGTTTATTGTTTTGTGTGTAACTTTTAGCCCGTAGCTCCGTTTGCAGCAAGTCTTATATGAAACTTGGTTGATTTTTCATGTAGATTCATAATATCCTATTGTTATCATGTTTTGAAGTATTTTGCTTCAGTGCAATTTTCCATGCTCCTTGTGCTCCCATAGTGCATAAGTCATGCATCCATCATTTTTGTGTGCGCATTGCATCTTGTTGATTCGTGCCTTGTGTGGTTGTGTTGATTAGAGCCGGAAGCTGAGACCGAGTACGAGTACGAGCACGGGGTTACCACCGAGCTTGAGAATGAGGACCCCTCTTACGATCCGAACGACAACTTTTCAGGCAAGATGACCGAACCCGGATACCATTACTATTTTTGCCTATTGCTAGAAGTCTCGATCTATAGTTTTGCCTCGATGCCCATGTTTTCCTGTCAGCCTCCTATTTGTAACCATGAACCTGTTTAACCACCCTACCTATGCAAACCATTGATTGGCTATACGTAGGCTTCGCTCAGCCCCTCTTATAGCGTTGTTAGTTGCAGGTGAAGTTCGAAGATGCTTGCTTCATGATGAAGTTTGGTTGGGTTATATCACACTATATAAATGCTTAAAATGAAATCATCTATATATTGGCAATGGGTGGAAGGCTAAGCCTTTTGCTTGGTGATTTGTTCCACTCATGCCGCTAGGAACTTTATAAATCGGTGTTATGTTCCTTGTTTATGCGTTCCTCACACGGTTGGGGTTTATGGGCCCCCCTCGATAAACTGCTAAGTGCTAAGTCTTTTCCAGCAAGTCCCAACATTGGTACTATTTGCCTAATAACTAAGTAAACTTGCATAGGGAGTAATTAACCCTCTTTCTTAATCAACAACCCCGGGCCAGTGCTCCACATGAGTGTTGGTCCGAAACGGGGGTTCTGCGGGGCCACCACGAGGAAACTCGAGGTTTGGTAAAAACTTGTAGAATCGCCCATCCGGTCGTGGCCTGAGACTAGATACGCGTGGCTATTGTTAGGGTGTCGGCACGCCGGGAGGATTTGCTGGATTAGCCTTACCTTAGTTCGGAGTATCTTGAGCACGGGATTCCGAGAATACTCGGGTCTTCCCACCTTTGGAGTTGCGACTCCGCGGATCGTGGGCTTGTCATGGGCCAAGTTCGAACACCCCTGCAGGGTTATGAACTTTCGAAAGCCGTGCCCGCGGTTATGTGGCAGATGGGAGCTTGTTAATATCCGGTTGTAGAAAACTTGACACATTGCTCTAATACACTACCAGCGTGAGTACCGTGACTGTCATTTTCCTAAAGGGATTCGGGAGATGAACACGGTGGGGTTATGTTTGACTGGCTTTAGTTAGGATCACTTAGTGATCATCTCTCGACCGAGGCACCTTCTCTTCTCGCTCTCGTAAACGTAAGCTAGTGCTAGTTGCTGCTGCAGACTCTTGTTTTTTTTCTTCTCCTCTTATTCTTTCTTCAGCCTTGTTCCACACCCAAGGCTTAGATAGTCATGTTACCCGGGAACGGGATTGCTGAGTCCTCTGTGGCTCACAGTTACTTCACCACACCAGATGCAGGTCCGATGGTGAGCTATCCAGGTGATGGCACTGAGCTAGACTGGTAGTACGACGAGGAGCGTAGCCGTTACTATGTTCGTTATCCCGATGATCAGCAGTGGAACTTCTACTAGGATTCGACCCGACCTGTGGATTTAAATTATGTTTGGTATCTTGCCATTTGGATTATACCCTTAGATGGGCTGTGATGTTCATTTGTATGATGATTGAAACATGTAATGAATTTGTGTGACGTGGCGAGTGTAAGCCAACTATTTTATGTTTTCCATCCCCATCTTTTACATGAGTTGTGCAAAGATATCAAACTTGCGATCATTCCAGCATGGGGTTATGTCTCTAAGTCGTGCCTCGACACGTAGGAGATATAGTCCCATCCTGGGCATTACAAGTTGGTATTCAGAGCCTTCTCCGACCTAGAAGCCCCCACTGATTGATCGAATCGTTGACGGTCGAGTCTAGGCACACACTGGAAATATTTTTGAGTCCTATATTTATATCGGAGAGTAGGATTTCTTTGCTTCTCATCCCCTTTCTCTCTGGTGAAGACTCCTGACGACTACTCTTGCCTCTTCTACTTTCAAAAATTGCACCAAATTTTTTTTAGGAATCTCGCGAGTATTCTTGGATTGTTTCGATGTTCTTGTGACGAGAATATTGTTCTCGATGCCTCCTGACATTAGGGGTTGTGGCAGTGTCCCGGGGAGTTGAGCTTCGGGGTATTGTCGTCACAAGCATATCGTGACAGTACTAAATACTTAAGACGACCGACATCGAAAATCTCTCCTATACGGTTAGTGGCAAGATAACCCCGACATCACCCAGTACTGGGGAGGTAGTTCGGGAGTATTGCCATAGCTTGGTATAGTGGATGCTTTTCGAAGGTCCGAGGTAAACAGTTTCCGAGAAAGACTGGTTATGTGTTGAAGGATGGATACAGCTGGATGTAGGTTTAGAGTTGATTGAGCGGTGCTTCCCCTGTATCCCCAACACCTGATTGCATAACTGGAAACTTTCGGAAATTCATAGGTGGGTTTATCCAGTAGATCGTAGGCATTCTTCCAACGAATGCAGGTTAGCGAGTTCGGGGTTCTACATTGAGTGAAGTGGTTTTATGACCGATGTTCCGATCGGGAGTTGCATCTTAAAGGGTCCTTGGCTATGCTGATCCGGGGATTGCAAAACCCTTTCGTAACGCGTTCATAAGCTTGCTGCACAAAGATGTTAGAACGAAGCTCCTATCTTGTGTTTGTTTCCATCTGTACCTTGTTGTTTTTCTTTTACCTTTTGTCCCCTATGTGGCTTCTCGTGAAGATTGATGTTATCATTTAACTGAGAATTTCATTCGTTCCTCTTGTTCGAATGATTATTGTGAAGACTATGTTGCATTTCAATCCGTTGATTCAGCTTATACCTTCTGTCAATCAATTGCTGATTCGTGGTCATCTCTTTTAGGATGGCTCCGAAACGGGTTCCCAACGCTAACCCAGAGGGTGAAGAGGTCCCAGATCGTCCTCCTTCCCCTCCTCCTCCGTCTGAGGCTTGGAGAGCGATTATGCAGACTACAAATCAGAACACCCAGATGTTGATGCAGATGATGCAGCAGATGCAAGCTAATCAAGCTAATCAGGGTGTTCCAGGGAATCAAGGCAACTTCTTCAACCAGCAGCACCATGCTACTCTCAACCAGTTCTTGGCCAATAATCCAAAAGCTTTCAGTTACTGTGTCGACCCTCTTGATGCTGAAGATTGGTTAGCCGATATCAAGAAACATTTTGAGTGCAGTAATGTAAGGGAAGAGGATTATGTGAAGTTTGCAGCCTTCCAACTCAAAGACCAAGCAGCTGACTGGTGGCAGCAGTACAAAGACTCCAGGCCGGGTCGTGTGATCTCTTGGGAGGATTTCTGCAAGGACTTTCGCTCTCACCACATTCCAACAAGTGTCATCGAGGGTATGCGTGAGCAATTCCGCAACCTGAAGCAGGGCTCTATGACTGTCTACCAGTATAATGTCAAGTTCCAAAACCTCGCCCGCTATGCTAAGCAAGACATTCCAGATGCCAAGAGCAAAATCTATCAGTTCCGTGGAGGTCTCAAAGATGAACTTCAACTTGCTCTCACCTTGTTCGAGCCTGATGAGTTTGACAAATTCTATAACATGGCGCTCAAGCAAGAGGCAGCTCAGCTCAAGATGGAGGCTTCTAAAAAGAGGATTCGAGATGCCGTTCACTCCTCCTCATCGTCTCAGATGGTCTCGAAACAACAGAAATTTTGACTTCCTCCTCCTCCAGTGATTCGAGCTCCCTACAACAACTCGAACAACTCCAACAGCAACAAGAACTCTAGTGGACGTGGTTTCTTCCACCCACCCAACCCGAGCAACCAGTCGAAGAATCAGTTTCAGTCTCAAGGTTCCAAGTCAAGTGGTTCTCATTTCCGTCCTCTCTCAGAAGTGACTTGCAACAAGTGCACTCAGAAAGGTCACTATGCTAACAAGTGCCCCAACCCGAAGCGCCTTCCACCTCCTCCACTTGTCAGTTCGGCTATTATCAAGCATGATCCAAAGGCAGCAAGGGTGAATCTGATGAATGCAGCGCAAGCGGAGAATTCTTCTGATGTGATTTTGGGTAACTTTCCAGTTAACTCTTTTCTAGCTAAAGTGTTATTTGATTCGGGTGCTACATGTTCTTTCATGTCATATCCATTTGCATCCAAGCACAACGTTGTCACTTCAAATTTGCCTCAGAAGGTGCAAGTTGTTTCTCCGGGCAGGATAATGACTTCCAGTGTCTATGCTCCGGACGTTTCTATTCGCATGGGTGATTATCGCTTTCTAGCCAAACCGGTGGTTCTCGGTAATTCCGACATTGACCTCATCCTCGGGATGGACTGGCTTTCTCAGCATGATGCTCACATTGATTGTGCACGGAAGGAAGTCAAGATGACTCATCCTGATGAAGATGTGATTATCTTCGCCTCCAGGGATAACACTATCAGGCTTTTATCTCTCAATGATAAGGGCGAGATTAATGCCATCTCTCAAATTCCGGTGGTTAATGAATACCAAGACGTCTTTCCTGAAAAACTTCCAGGCATGCCTCCACACCGTCAGGTGGAATTCGTCGTTGAACTCGAGCCGGGTACTGAGCCAGCATGCCGGCGTCCGTACAAGCTCTCTCCCGGAGAATTGAAGGAGTTGAAGAAACAGCTTGATGAACAGGAACGTTTGGGTCTGATCAGGCCTAGTACGTCTCCTTGGGGCTGTGGTGTCTTATTTGTCAAGAAGAAAGATGGCACAGAGCGTCTCTGCGTCGATTACCGGCCATTGAACAAGAAGACAATAAAGAACAATTATCCGCTCCCCAACATCAACGAACTGTTCGAGCAGCTCAAGGGAGCTAAAGTGTTCTCTAGGCTTGACCTCCAAATGGGCTATCACCAAATTCGCATTCGCGAGGAGGACATTCACAAGACTGCCTTCAGAACGAGCTACGGCTCATACGAGTATACGGTCATGTCCTTTGGTCTCGCCAATGCTCCTCCTACCTTCTCGAGAATGATGCACTACATCTTCAACCCCTACACCGGCGAGTTTGTGCTTGTGTATCTGGATGATATTCTGGTATTTTCCAAGAATGAAGAAGATCACGAAAAGCACCTCCATCTTGTTCTCGACCGACTCCGTGAACATAAGTTCTATGCCAAGTTCTCCAAGTGCGAATTTTGGCTCGATAAGGTTTTGTACCTGGGCCATATCATCTCAGCTGACGGTATTGCGGTAAACCCCGAGAAAGTTGAAGCAATTGTCAACTGGGAAGCTCCTCAGAACGTCAAGCAACTCCGCAGTTTTCTGGGTCTTGCCAGCTATTGCAGAAGGTTCGTGGAGAACTTCTCCAAGATTGCCAAGCCTCTTTCCAACTTGCTG
The DNA here is from genome assembly GCA_902687465.1 of Secale cereale. Taxonomy (NCBI): domain Eukaryota; kingdom Viridiplantae; phylum Streptophyta; class Magnoliopsida; order Poales; family Poaceae; genus Secale; species Secale cereale. Next base: position 186,769,063 of record LR738712.1, on the reverse strand, counting down.
CAGAAGAATGTCAAATACTTTTGGTCTCCAGTGTGTGAAGTGGCATTCAGAACTCTCAAAGAAAAGCTCGTCTCTTCTCCAGTTCTAACTCCTCCAGATGAATCCAAGCCCTACGAAGTATTCTGTGATGCTTCTCTTCAAGGCCTTGGTGGTGTGCTTATGCAAGACAAGAGAATTGTGGCATACACTTCTCGTTAGCTGAAGCCAAGTGAGAAGAACTATCCCACACATGATCTTGAACTAGCAGCTGTGGTACATGCTCTGATTACGTGGAGACATCTGTTGTTGGGCAGAAAAGTCGACATCTTCACCGATCACAAGAGCTTGAAGTACATCTTCACACAGCCGAATCTGAACCTCCGCCAGACTCGTTGGGTTGAAATGATCCAAGAGTATGATCCCAGCATTGAATACACTCCTGGCAAGGCAAATGTGATTGCAGATGCTTTGAGCAGAAAGGCATATTGCAACAGCCTTCTTATCAAGCCGTTCCAGCCTGAGCTTTGTGAAGCATTAAGGAAACTCAACCTCCAAGTTTTTCCGCAGGGTTTTCTTGCAAATCTTCAAATTGCTCCTACCTTGGAAGATCAGGTCCGTGAGGCCCAACTCAATGATGCCATGGTGCAGAAGGTGAAACATGGTATTGCAAAGGGCACTCCTAAATACAAGTGCTATCGCATTGATGAGAGAGATACCTTGTTCTTCGAGGACAGACTCGTTGTTCCCAAAGGTGATCTCAGGAAGGTCATAATGGAAGAAGCACATGATTCTCTCCTTTCCATTCATCCTGGCAGTTCCAAGATGTACCAAGACCTCAAGCAATCTTACTGGTGGACACGCATGAAAAGGGAGATTGCCCAATTCGTGAATGAATGTGATGTCTGCAGAAGAGTGAAGGCAGAGCATCAACGTCCAGCCGGTCTTCTCCAACCTCTTCCTATTCCCGAGTGGAAATTCGACCACATTGAAATGGATTTAGTCACTGGCTTTCCTAAGTCCAAGAGAGGGAATGATTCTATCTTCGTGGTGATTGACAAGCTTACCAAAGTCGCTCACTTCCTTCCAGTCAAAGAATCCATCAATGCAGCTCAATTGGCAGAGTTGTACACTTCCAGAATTGTGTCTTTACATGGCATCCCTCAAGTTATCTCCTCAGACCGTGGAAGTTTGTTCACTTCAAAGTTCTGGGACTCCTTTCAGTCTGCCATGGGCACTAAGATCAGGTTCAGCACTGCTTTTCACCCTCAGACTAGTGGTCAAGTCGAGCGAGTGAATCAGATTCTAGAAGACATGCTCAGAGCCTGTGTCATATCTTTTGGCATGAAATGGGAAGATTGCCTTCCATTTGCCGAGTTCTCTTACAACAACAACTTTCAAGCAAGTGCAGGCAAAGCTCCGTTTGAAATCCTCTATGGCAGAAAGTGTCGTACCCCTCTCAACTGGTCCGAGACAGGTGAACGTCAACTTCTTGGCAATGACTTGATCTCAGAAGCCGAAGAAATGTGCAAAGTCATACGTGAGAATCTCAAGGCCGCTCAGTCGCGTCAGAAGAGCTACTATGACGGCAAGCATCGTGATTTGGCTTTCAACATTGGTGATCATGTCTATCTCCGTGTTTCTCCGATGAAAGGCACCCAAAGATTCGGTATCAAAGGAAAGCTTGCTCCTAGATACGTCGGGCCTTTCAAGATCCTTGGCAAAAGAGGCGATCTAGCCTATCAACTTGAGCTCCCTTCCAACTTCGCCAATGTTCATGATGTGTTCCATGTGTCTCAACTTCGCAAATGCTTCAAGGCACCTGAATGCATGATTCCGTTTGAAGAGATTGATCTTCAACAAGATTTGTCCTACCGAGAGCATCCCATTGCTATTCTCGAAGAAACCGAGCGCAAGACCCGCAACAAGTCCATCAAATTCTTGAAAGTCAAATGGTCACACCATACCGACCGAGAAGCTACGTGGGAACGAGAAGATCATCTTCGTTCCGAGTACCCTTCCTTTTTCCAATCCTAGATCTCGGGACGAGATCTTTTTGTAGCAAAGGAGAGTTTGTAATGCCCCGGATGTAATACTTTCCCTTTTGGGCATATAATATATCTCTGGCTTCATCTATTCCATTCCGGGTTCTTCGTCTTTTGGGTTTTCGCCGTTTGTCGCGTTGCGTGTGTGGCATTCATTCATATCATGTAGCCATGTGCATCCCATTGCATTTGTGTTGTTGTTTGCACCCACGCGTTCCTTCCCGTTGTCCGTTTCACGTTCCGGAGCTCCCTCACGTGTCCGTGGCGTCCTGTAGGCCTACTTTGGTGTTTGGCCGTGTTACGTTACCGGTTTGGTGCGAGACTTGTCGTGTGTTGTAGTTTTGGTGTGTGTAACCCGCCTGTCGAATCTCGTCGCGTTTGGAGTTCGTTTGCTACCCCAACAGTTATTCTCATGGGCTCAAAGTGCCTCCACTTTGAGGCCCAAGACACCCCTCCAACAGCCCACCAAACCACTCCAAACCCCTCCTATCATCTAGGCCATCCAATTCTAATCGTGTGGCTGAAAACCGCACTCCATTTGGACAACCCTAACTCCTTGTGCCTATATATTTGTCCACTCCCCCATTTTTGCCCCAAAACAAGGAAACCCTAGCCCCCACCTTCTCCTTCCTCCAGCCACCACCACCTCGCCGGAGTTTCGCCGAAATCTCGCCGGAGTTCGCCGGAGCACCACCACCTCGCCGGAAAACACCTCTCCTTCCACCTCATCCTCACCACCGGCGCCCTCCTCACCTTCTCCGCCATTCAGCGCCGCCCCACAGTCCCCATCGCCGGCCTCCTCTCGCGCAGGAGCCCTGCCATCCGGATCGAGCCAGCGACCGCGCCGCCGGGATCCCGATCGATCCTTCAGATCGGGTCAACGCTCCATCGCCTTGGGCCTCCCTTCGCCCGATCGCTCCAGGCGCCTCGCCAGGCCGCCTCTCCCCTTCGGCCCGAAGCCGCGGCGCCAGGCCCATGGTCCCGCAGCGCCAGCCGCCTCCTGGGCCGATCGCCTCCCACTTCGCCCAGGTCGCAGCCGCCGCAAGGGCCCAGTTCGCCAGCGCCGCGACCGCCAGGCTCCCGTTCCCCGCCAGCCGCCAGCGGCCGATCTCCACGCCAGGCCGGGCCCTCCTTCGCCCACCTAGGCCGCGCCAGGCCCGAGGCCTCCTCAGCAGGCCGAGCCGCCTCCTTCGCGCCGCCTCCTCCTTCGGCCCGAAGCCCAGCCGCCAGTCCGCCGGGCCGATCTGCTCAGCTCCGCCGCCGCGGGCCCGAGGCCCGTTCGTTTTTTCCAGATCTGAGAGGTTGAACCCTAGATCCCTAAGTCCCAGTTTTTGTTCTCTGATGCTATCTTGCAACATGGATATCTTTTTGTGCATAGCTCCGATTTGAGTGAATGAGGTGTCCAGACGTTCGTGGTAACATGTACTACATTTCATTCCATTGTGCCATGTCTATTTGAGTTCATCTAGGTGCTTAAAATTCTGTTGCAAGAGTGCATCTTGATAAAACTGCTGTTAGTGTTGTTTTTCATGCCATCTTTGCATAGTGATAACTTGGTGCTCGTTTATCCGAATTATGCAAATGACATGTCCACGTGTTCGTCTTGTCATGCTCTACATGTTAAATGCTTAAGTTTGCATGATAAAATTAATCTTGCCATGTTTATCTCCGTTGCAAAGTGCCATGTGGCTGTGATGTTGTGAAACTTGTTATGAAACGCCATCTTGAGGAGCTCATTGCTATCGTTGTGTTTATCTCCATAATGCATGATTAGGTGTTTTGGAATCACCATCATGTGTAGTTTGATGTGGTGCTTACCACTTGCCATGTTTAGTTTTGAGGTGACTTCAACTTGCTCTCAAAGATGCCATGATGAAACTGCTGTTTTAACATCACTAAGTCTGGAATCTGTAATTTCCAGATGCCATGTTTGCTTGTTGTTCTAGGTCAATCCATGATAGTTTTGGGGTGACTCTTGATGATTCCTTGTAGTATATATTGTTGGCTATCCATTCATGCTCTCACATGCTTATTTGAGTGGCTGTAGCATATTTAACTTTTGCTCCAAAGTTGCAATAAATTACTGCTGTCAGGATTTTGTTGTCAAGTTCAATATGTCCAAGCTTGTTGCTATTGATCCGTCGCTCCTTTGGGGGTGCACCAATGGACTTATTTGCTGTAGAATATGTCTAGTTTATGTTCATGCTCTTTGCCATGATGTTTGAGTGCTGTAGCTTATTTATCTAGTGCTCCGAAGTTGCTATGTTGCTATAATTTTCAGCTTTCGCATGTTTATTGATTTGTGTGTAACTTTTAGCCCGTAGCTCCGTTTGCAGCAAGTCTTATATGAAACTTGGTTGATTTTTCATGTAGATTCATAATATCCTATTGTTATCATGTTTTGAAGTATTTTGCTTCAGTGCAATTTTCCATGCTCCTTGTGCTCCCATAGTGCATAAGTCATGCATCCATCATTTTTGTGTGCGCATTGCATCTTGTTGATTCGTGCCTTGTGTGGTTGTGTTGATTAGAGCCGGAAGCTGAGACCGAGACCGAGTACGAGCACGAGGTTACCACCGAGCTTGAGAACGAGGACCCCTCTTACGATCCGAACGACAACTTTTCAGGCAAGATGACCGAACCCGGATACCATTACTATTTTTGCCTATTGCTAGAAGTCTCGATCTATAGTTTTGCCTCGATGCCCATGTTTTCCTGTCAGCCTCCTATTTGTAACCATGAACCTGTTTAACCACCCTACCTATGCAAACCATTGATTGGCTATACGTAGGCTTCGCTCAGCCCCTCTTATAGCGTTGTTAGTTGCAGGTGAAGTTCGAAGATGCTTGCTTCATGATGAAGTTTGGTTGGGTTATATCACACTATATAAATGCTTAAAATGAAATCATCTATATATTGGCAATGGGTGGAAGGCAAAGTCTTTTGCTTGGTGATTTGTTCCACTCATGCCGCTAGGAACCGTATAAACCGGTGTTATGTTCCTTGATTATGCGTTCCTCACACGGTTGGGGTTTATGGGGCCCCCTCGATAAACCGCTAAGTGCTAAGTCTTTTCCAGCAAGTCCCAACATTGGTACTATTTGCCTAATAACTAAGTAAACTTGCATAGGGAGTAATTAACCCTCTTTCTTAATCAACAACCCCGGGCCAGTGCTCCACATGAGTGCTGGTCCGAAACGGGGGTTCTGCGGGGCCACCACGAGGAAACTCGAGGTTTGGTAAAAACCTGTAGAATCGCCCATCCGGTCGTGGCCTGAGACTAGATACGCGCGGATATTGTTATGGTGTCGGCACGCCGGGAGGATTTGCTGGATTAGCCTTACCTTAGTTCGGAGTATCTTGAGCACGGGATTCCGAGAATACTCGGGTCTTCCCACCTTTGGAGTTGCGACTCCGCGGATCATGGGCTTGTCATGGGCCAAGTTGGAACACCCCTGCAGGGTTATGAACTTTCGAAAGCCGTGCCCGCGGTTATGTGGCAGATGGGAGCTTGTTAATATCCGGTTGTAGAAAACTTGACACATTGTTCTAATACACTACCAGCGTGAGTACCGTGACTGTCATTTTCCGAAAGGGATTCGGGAGATGAACACGGTGGGGTTATGTTTGACTGGCTTTAGTTAGGATCACTTAGTGATCATCTCTCGACCGAGGCACCTTCTCTTCTCGCTCTCGTAAATGTAAGCTAGTGCTAGTTGCTGCTGCACACTCTTGTTTTTTTCTTCTCCTCTTATTCTTTCTTCAGCCTTGTTCCACACCCAAGGCTTAGATAGTCATGTTACCCGGGAACGGGATTGCTGAGTGCTCTGTGGCTCACAGTTACTTCACCACACCAGATGCAGGTCCGATGGTGAGCTATCCAGGTGATGGCACTGAGCTAGACTGGGAGTACGACGAGGAGCATAGCCGTTACTATGTTCGTTATCCTGATGATCAGTAGTGGAACTTCTACTAGGATTCGATCCGACCTGTGGATTTAAATTATGTTTGATATCTTGCCATTTGGATTTTACCCTTAGATGGGCTGTGATGTTCATTTGTATGATGATTGAAACATGTAATGAATTTGTGTGACGTGGCGAGTGTAAGCCAACTATTTTATGTTTTCCATCCCCATCTTTTACATGAGTTGTGCAAAGATACCAAACTTGCGATCATTCCAGCATGGGGTTATATCTCTAAGTCGTGCCTCGACACGTAGGAGATATAGTCCCATCGTGGGCATTACACTCTACCTCGTGGGCCCCCTGTTGCTCCACCGACGTAGCCCCGGACTCCATATATTCACTTTCGGGGAGAAAAAAACCAGAGAGGAAGAATTATCGCGTTTTACGATACAGAGCCACCGCCAAGCCCTAATCTCTCTCGGGGGGGCTGATCTGGAGTCCGTTCGGGGCTCCGGAGAGGGGAGATCGTCACCATCGTCATCATCAACCTTCCTCCATCACCAATTACATGATGCTCACCGCCGTGCGTGAGTAATCCCATCGTAGGCTTGCTGGACGGTGATGAGTTGGATGAGATTTACCATGTAATCGAGTTAGTTTTGTTAGGGTTTGATCCCTAGTATCCACTATGTTCTAGGATTGATGTTGCTATGACTTTGCTATGCTTAATGCTTGTCACTAGGGCCCGAGTGCCATGAATATATGTGTGTTCTTGATCCTATCTTGCAAGTATACAGTCACCTACTATGTGTTATGATCCGGCAACCCCGAAGTGACAACAATCGGGACCACTCCCGGTGATGACCGCAGATTGAGGAGCTCATGTATTCACTATATGTTAATGCTTTTGTCCACACTCTATTAAAAATAGGCCTTAATATCCCTTAGTTTCCACTAGGACCCCGCTGCCACGGGAGGGTAGGACAAAAGATATCATTCAAGTTCTTTTCCATAAGCACGTACGATTATATTCGAAATACATGCCTACATTACATTGATGAACTGGAGCTAGTTTTTTGTCACCCTAGGTTATAACTATTACATGAGGAATCACATCCGACATGATTCTCCATCATCGATCCAATGCCAATGAGCTTTTCACATATTCCTTGTTGCTTATTTACTTTTCCGCTGCTGCTATTACAAAAACTACAAAAACACTATCGTTACTTTTATTGCTGTTACCACTATTTCCATATTACCTTGCTACTAAATTACCTTGCTGCAGATACTAAGTTTCCAGGTGTGGTTGAATTGACAACTCAGCTGCTAATACTTAAGAGTATTATTTGGCTCCCCTTGTGTCTAATCAATAAATTTGGGTTGAATACTTTACCCTCGAAAACTGTTGCAATCCCCTACACTTGTGGGTTATCAAGACTATTTTATGGCGCCGTTGCCCGGGAGCATAGCTATATTCTTTAAGTCACTTGGGATTTATATCTGTTGATCACTATGAAGAACTTGAAAGACTCAAAAACCAAGATCTTTCCCTCAACTACGAGGGGAGGTAAGGAACTTCCATCTAGCTCTGCACTTGATTCACCCTCTGTTATGACTAAATTTGGGACACCTACTCTTGCTATTGAATCTGATATGTCGCATGTTCTTGATGATGCCACTTCTGCTATGTATGAGGAAACTACTTATATGCTTGATAATACTGTGCCACTAGGTGAATTTCCAGATGAACAAATTGCTAAGGTTAGGGAGAATGCAAATATTGAAACTGATAATATTTATGAAAGTGATGATGAAGATTCTCCCCCTAGATATGAATTGCCTGTTATTCCTGAGGGTTATGTTATGGATGAAGAAACTGCTAGAGACTTTCTTGCTTGCAACGATAGATATGATCTTAAGAAATTATTAGCTAAGCTGAAAGAAAAGTCTTTGAATGCTAGAATGAAAGATGACCCTGCTTTTGCCACTTCACCTATCTTTGTTATTGATAAGGATTATGATTTCTCTATTGCTCATAAGTTAATTACTTTAGTTGAATCTGATCCTTTCCACGGCTATGAGTCTGAAACTGTTGTGGCACATCTTACTAAGTTGAATGATATAGCCACCCTGTTTACCAAGGATGAAAAGATTCGTTATTACTATATCCTTAAGCTATTTCCGTTCTCATTAAAGGGTGATGCTAAAACATGGATTAATTCTCTTGATCCTGGCTGTGTGCTTAGTCCCCAGGATATGATTTATAACTTCTCTGTTAAATATTTTCCCTCTCATAAGAAACAAGCTTGGGGGACGCTTCTCCAACTACTTAATGCTTTGCTTGATCATCCTCTTCAGAGGAATGAAATACTTGATGTCTTCTATAATGGACTAACTGATGCTTCCAGAGACCACCTGGATAGTTGTGCTGGTTGTGTTGTCAGGGAAAGAACAGTTGATCAAGCTGAATTACTATTGAATAATATGTTGGCCAATGGAAATAATTGGACACTTCCTGAACCAGCCCCTAAGCCAAATCCGAAGAAAAGAGGTGTTCTATTTCTCAGTCCTAAAGATATGCAAGAGGCAAAGAAATCTATGAAAGAGAAAGGTATTAAAGCTGAAGATCTTAAGAATTTACTGCCTATTGAAGAAATACGTGGTCTTGATAACCCGACACAGGTAGTAAAGGTAAATTCTCTTTATATGTTTGATGAAGGTGATATTCCTCGTTATAAGTCTGCTAGCCAATGCTTAGATGAGTTTGATAATTTTATTGTGAAATAAGAAAACTTCAATGCTTATGTTGGTAGACAATTGCAACGTAATGCTTATATGATTGAACGCTTGAGTGACTATATGTCTAGAGTTAAAGGTGAATTGAAACTCATTAGTAAACATGCTTCTATGGTTACCACTCAAGTAGAACAAGGCTTAAAGATCAGAATGACTTGCTCAATGAATTAAATAGTAAGAATAATGACTATGCTGTTAGAGTTGCAACTAGAGGGGGTAAAGTGACTCAGGAACCTTTGTATCCTGAGGGCCACCCTAAGAGAATTGAGCAAGATTCTCAGAGAGCTAATATAGATGCACCTAGTTCTTGTAAGAAGAAGAAAAAGAAAAATGACAGGACTTTGCATGCTTCTAGTGAACCTGTAGCTGACACACCTGAGAATCCTAATGATATCTCTATCTCTGTTGCTGAGACACAATCTGGTAACGAACATGAACCGTGTGATAATGTTAATGATGATGTTCATGATGATGCTCATGATGATGCTCAACCTAGCAATGATAATGATGTAGAGATTGAACCTGCTATTGATCTTGATAACTCACAATCAAATAATCAACATTATGATAAGAGAGACTTTCTTGCTAGGAAGAACAGTAAGGAAAGAGAACCATGGGTTAAGAAACCCATGCCTTTTCCTCCTAAACCATCCAAGAAAAAGGATGATGAGGATTTTGAGCGCTTTGCTGAAATGATTAGACCTATCTTTTTGCGTATGCGTTTGACTGATATGCTCAAACAAATCCTTATGCTAAGTACATGAAAGACATTATTACCAATAAAAGAAAGATACCTGAAGTAGAAATTTCCACCATGCTTGCCAATTACACTTTTAAGGGTGGAATACGTAAGAAACTAGGAGATCCAGGAGTACCTACTATACCTTGCTCCATCAAGAGAAACTATGTTAAAACTGTTTTATGTGATCTTGGAGCCGGTGTTAGTGTTATGCCTCAGATGTGCCTGTTGTGGTTGCAAATGTTACTATTCTAACGGACTTTATTACCCTTGATATTCCTGAGGACGATAGTATGTCTATTATCCTTGGTAGAACCTTTTTGAATACTGCAGGGGCTATTATTGATTGCAACAAAGGCAATGTCACTTTTCATGTCAATGGTAATGAGCATACAGTACACTTTCCGAGGAAACAACCTCAGGTCCACAGTATCAATTCTATTGGAAAAAATTCAACTATTACTATTGGAGGTTTTTAATTTCCGCTTCCTACTGTCAAGAAGACATATGATATTCTTATTATTGGGGACATACATATCCCCATTGAGGTAACCTAGTGTTATTCGAAAATTCTCCGGTTTCATGTTATTCGGAAAGAGTTTATTAACAAGACCTGATCAACCTTGTTAATGGATTCCTTTTGATGAGCATGAGATGGGTGAATCTAGATAGCACAACCTTTTGTACCCTCCTTTTACTTTCTGTTAATTAGATTAAATAAAGCAAAAATAGTATTTTCTGTCTGTTTCCAGACTTATCCGTGCAATAAAAAAATACCCCGAAAATAAAAGTTCTCCAGATGCCCTGAAAATGAAATATGATTTTTCTAGATTATTTGAGAATATTTGGCACAGAGAACACAACAGGGGGGGCCAGCACCTGACCACGAGGGTCCAGCGCGCGCCCACCCTCACTGGGCACGCCCCCCCCGCCTCATGGGCCCCACGTGCCCCCCTCCACTTATTCCTGCACCCACACACTCCTTCTTCCTCCCAAAAAAATCACTATCCAGCTCAAGCACAAGTTCTAGCTCATCTTGCTGCCATTTTCGATCTCCTTTCTCAAAGCTCCATTCACAAAACTGTTTGGGGAGATTGTTCCTTGGTATGTGACTCCTCCATTGGTCCAATTAGTTTTTTTTCTAATGCTTTCTTTATTGCAAATTTTTGCTGCTGTGGTGACCTTGTTCTTGAGCTTGCATGTCAAATTTCTTTGGTCCCAAGTAGTTCCAATGCATGATATAGTCTCTAGACACTTGTAGGAGTTGTTGCTAACAATCTTGTTGAGTTTGGTTTACTTTTATTTTGAGTTACTAAAAATTTCAGAAATTTTCAGAGGAGGAAAATGATAAAGAGATTGTTGACAGGCTCTTCCAGTAAAAGTTTAGAGGATAAGAAGAAGGAAGAAAATAAGAAGCCCAAATATATTCGTCCTCGCACTACGGAAGTTCGACCGTGTGAATGGCCTTGTAATGAGTTCTTGGAAGCCACCGGGATTTATGGAGACTTCTATTATTTGGCAAACAATGCAGGCCTGACCGACTTCCTCCACGACCAGCGTGAATAGTATCTCTTACTCACTAATATTTTCACGCAAAACTTTCATTTTCATGCTAAGAAATCACCACCTTCAGTGGAGTTTCGTTTATACGATGAGATTAAGGAGATGTCATTATTTGAATTTTGTGAAATATGCAAGATACCCTTTGCTGGTAGTCTTGAAGAACCACGTGGTGAAGATGTTGAAGGGTTTATTCACATGATAGCTCTAGGGGAAACTAGGCAAGTTTCAGGGGCAAGAATTACTAGTATACATTTTCCTATTCTGTGCTACTTTGCTATATTTGCTAGTAGATGTTTAATTGGTCGCGGGAACAGTGGGAATCTCAGTGCCCCTGATATTGTCATTTTGCGCCATGCTTTGTTTCAAGACATAACCTTTAGTTTGGGTGTCGTTGTTGCTAAACGATTAAGTTTGAACCGCACAAAAGGCCCCGTTTTTGGAGGCATCTTTGTTTCTCGCCTTGCTGAACACTTTAGAATACCTATTAGGCATCATGAGAAGGAAGAAAAATGGCTGGCCCCTATTTATCTAGATTATAAGAGTATGATAGCACATGATTTTATTGTTAAAGACAAGGAGAAGTTGCTTAGATATAAATTGAGGTTTGATGAAAAATATTGTGAGATTGTTGCCTTGCCTGCACCATCTGTGTTTGATCTATTTTCAGGCATATACCTCATTTCGTCAGATGCCTTCCACATGTACCAGAGCCAAGCACAAGCTTCAGAGCCGGAGCCGGAGCCACTAATTGATCCTTACCGGCAGTCTGTTTATGGGTGGGATCCAGATGAGTTGGCCAATCAGTGGCACCCAGAGGACGTTTCTCAGTACACCGGAGAGAGTAGCTTCGATCCATGGCCATAGACCAACTTTGGCCAAAAGCCTAAGCTTGGGGGAGTACGTGTTTCTCACCGACATTACATTCATGTTCACACACTTATTCAAGTCGTCGGTGCTCACACTCTTTCATTGTACTATCCATGCTAGTTTCAATTCTTTTCTTAGTCTTTTTCTTGTGTGCTAGAAAAACCTTAAGAAAAACAAAAAAAATAGTTGTAGCTTTTAGCTAGTTTACTTTCCTTGCCTGTAGTAGTAGTAATTAAAAGAAAACCCCAAAATATTTCTCGTTCTTCTTTTGCTTGTTGGGAGGTTTCCCATGTAAATAGTTTCTTTTTTTTGGGAGACAATAGGAGAAGACCATGATGAAAATGTTAGTGGTTCATATATGCTTTATTGTTGATTTAACCTTGAGCCATATTACCTTGTCTTCTCTCTTGTATTAAATGCTTGCATATTCCAGCTTAGTCCAATGCACGTGCACTATTATTATTATCCACACCGTTTGGTCATGCGAGTGAAAGGCAATAATGATGATATATGATGAACTGATTGCGATGAGAAAAGCTGGTCTGAACTCGACCTCTCTTGTTTTTGTAAATATGATAGTTCACTGTTCCTGATTCAGCTTGTTATGAATGAAACATGCTTGCAATGACAATTATAGATCATAGCTGCTCATGCCATGCTTAATTATCTAGGAGCTTATAATGGTCGATCTTGCGTGCCAACATGATATTAAAATGGTTGTGATGTGGTATGATAGGGTGGTATCCTCCTTTGAACGATTCAAGTGGTCTGACTTGGCACATGTTCACACATGCAGTTGAAACAAAATCAACATAGCCTTCACGATATTTATGTTCATGGTGATTTATATCCTACTCATGCTTGCATTCATTGTTGATTAATTTTAATGCATGTTCATGACTGTTGTCGCTCTCTAGCTGGTCGCTTCCCAGTATCTTTCTAGCCTTCACCTGTACTAAGCGGGAATACTGCTTGTGCGTCCACTTCCATAAACCCCAAAGTTATACCATATGAGTCCACCATACCTTCCTATATGCGATATCTACCTACCGTTCCAAGTAAATTTGTATGTGCCAAACTCTAAACCTTCAAATGAAATTCTATTTTGTATGCTCGAACAGCTCATGTATCAACTAGGGCTGTCTATATCTTCCATGCTAGGTGGGTTATTCTCACGATGAGTGGACTCCGCTCATCATTCATGAGAAAATGGCTGTTAACCGGGATGCCCAGTCCCATGCTCAAATCATAATAATTAAACAAAACCCCCCAGGGCCGTTGCTAGTTTGGACGGTACCCGTTATTTCGGGCTAGCCGTGGAGTGTGCTTGTTGCTGGTTGGGGGAGTATAAACTTTAACATTCTATTTGGGAACCGCCTATAATGTGTGTAGCATGGAAGATATCGATATTCTTGGTTGTTATGTTGACAATGAGAGTATACCGCTCAAAATATTATTCATCTCTATTTAAAAATCAAGCTGTGGCACCTCTGCAAATCCCTACTTCCTCTGCGACGGGCCTATCTATTTACTTTTATGCTGAATCATCATCCTCTTATAAAAGAGCACAAGTTGGAGAGCACCGCTGTCATTTGCATGTATTGCTATTAATTTGCATTTAGTATGATTATGACTGGATCTCTTTTACCATGAATTACAATGTCTAGTCAGTCCTTGATCTTTAAAGGTGCTCTGCATTTATGTTTTGCGGTCTCAGAAAGGGCTAGCGAGATACCATCTTGCTATATCATATTGTGATTGTTTTGAGAAAGTGTTGTGAAAGTGCTATATCATATTATTATTGCTCGCTAGTTGATTATGCCAATGATATGAGTAGACATGAGACCAGAAAGTTATTGTGAATGTGGTTAGTTCATGATCTTTGCTGAAAACTTGAATGCTGGCTTTAAATATTTACAACAACAAGAGCATACAGAGTTTGTCAAAGTTTTTCTTTATCACTTTCAGTTTATCAACTGAATTGCTTGAGGACAAGCAAAGGTTTAAGCTTGGGGGAGTTGGTACGTTTCCAACGTATCTACTTTTCCAAACACTTTTGCCCTTACTTTGGACTCTAACTTACATGATTTGAATCTGGACTGACGCCATTTTCAGCAGAATTGCCATGGTGTTATTGTTGTGAAGAAATAAAGTTCTTAGAATGAGCTGAAATTCAACGGAGAATTATTTTGGAATATAAAAAAAATATATGCGGAAAGATCCAAGCCAGGGGGCCCACACCCTATCCACGAGGGTGGGGGGCGCGCCCCCTCCCCCTGGGCGCGCCCCCTGCCTCATGGGACACCTGTTGCTCCACCGACGTACCCCCGAACTCCATATATTCACTTTCGGGGAGAAAAAAAATTAGAGAGGAAGAATTATCACGTTTTACGATACGGGGCCGCCGCCAAGCCCTAATCTCTCTTGGGAGGGCTGATTTGGAGTCTGTTCGGGGCTCCGGAGAGGGGAGATCGTCGCCATCGTCATCATCAACCTTCCTCCATCACCAATTCCATGATGCTCACCGCCGTGCTTGAGTAATCCCATCGTAGGCTTGCTGGACGGTGATGAGTTGGATGAGATTTACCCTGTAATCGAGTTAAATGTGTTAGGATTTGTCGGATTTAGGGGCTCCGTAAAACCCTAGAAGTTCGAACACAGGGGCGTGAACGAAGATCTCTCCCACTCGCGTCTACCTAGCACCTCGCCCTCGTCGGTGAAGAGATTCAAGCGAACAACAGATAGAGCACGCAAGAGTTTACCCAGGTTCGGGTCACCGCGTGGTGTAAGGCCCTACTTCCTGCTTTGGTGGATTAGCCTCGGGAGGGCTGGAATATGAGATGGTACAGTGGTTCCTGAGCTTAGGAGGTGAGCTCAGGAGGGTTAGGAGGCAAGTGTTCTTGCTCCTTGCGTGGTGGCAGAGTGTGTCGATCGATCCCCCCTTTCATAGTGGAGATCCTAGCTACTTATATAGGCGGCCACGGTCCTCTTCCCTCGAAATGTTTAGGCGGGAAGGGATCCCACAACGGCCATTTTTGAGCGGGAACACAAGGATGTTCCTACCCTGACAAAAGCAGTCTTTGCCTGCAAAAGGACCAGGCGGTGACGCGGTGTGGGCTCGACGGTGACATCCTCCTTGTCGTCCTTGCGGTCGTCGGTCTTGTTGCACCAATGGGGGAACCTTTGCCCCGCTCCCTGGGAACCTGCGGCTGCGCTGTCCCCCTTGCATCGAAATGGCAATTGCGCCGCTGGCGAGCACTGGCACCCGCTGGCGCAGTGCATCACCGCTGACATCACTGCCTCCTCATGAGGCAGGCTTGGCCTTGGATTCTCCGCCCCTCCGGAGCACCTTGCTGAGGCCGCTCCTGAGGAGGTCTTGACATTGTTCTCCTCGCGAGGCTTAGCTCCCTCACGAGGGTCTTGGGCAGCTGGTTGATCAGCTGGGCCATACCAGGCCACTGTAGGAGTGCGTCGCGGCCCGCAGACAGGAAAGTCTGGGTACCCTGGTTCCCAGTACGCCGATAGTAGCCTCCGGGCCCAAGGCGCGAGTGGAGTTGGCTTCGGGGCGAAGCCTTAGTCGAGGACGAAGTGCCGTGGGCCCTAAAAGGCTGCGGGCCAGGCTGGCGTGCGATGGTTGGATGGGACATGGTAGCTCCGCTCCCCATGCAGTCTTCGTGATCGTCCGACTTGACAACTCCTTGGCGCAGACGACTAGGGCGTTATGGCTGCGACGCCAGTGGCTGGCAGTTGGGCTCCTCCTCCCTATAAATGGGACTAGGGGGAGCCCCCGAGCCGTTTCCAAGTCAGCGTCGTCTTCCTCTTGCTTGTTCCTGGCTCTCTCTCCTGTCACGAGATCTCCATGGTGCCGTCGAGGAAGCCGTCCGCCGCGGAGAAGGGGAAGGCCCCGACGGATCCGGCCTCGCTGCCGCCGAAGAGGGGCCGCGGTGGTCCCCGCAAGCATGCCGCTGCGCCTGTAGCGACTTCACGGGGAGGCGGGCGCAGCCTTCTGAGTTCTGCCGCGGCCGCTGGTGAAAGGCGCGGGACGTCCTCCCGTGGTGAAGGTGGTCGTGGCCGTGGAGGGAGAGGAGGCGCGCAATGCTGCCTGTCGGTCGCGCGTCCTCCGCGCCCGCAGCTCCATTCCATCGATGTGTCGTTCGAGTTAATGGTGTGGGCGGAGAAGCCTGGTGGCCCATGGCTCCGGCTTCCCCACTCGTTCGGCAACGTGTTACCAGCTGGAGGCCTCGGCGGCATCTAACTGCAGGCTGACGGTTGCTGCAGTGGTGCGTCCTGGGTGGAGGTTGATGTGGCTCCCTCGGGCGATGTGTTCCTTGAGCGCGGCTAGCAATCGTTTGCTCGTGCACGCTGGCTGCAGGGGAGGTGTGCGCTCCACTTCAGGTACGATGGTGTCTCCACACTATTCGTCAGGGTATTTTCGGAGGAAGGGAGGCGCCTTGGGTGCTGTCCCGAGGTCGATGATGAAGAGGACGATGGGGACGGCGTCCGGAGGAGCAGCTCCTCCTCCGAAGATGATCTCAGTCCCGGGGGGCGCCGTGGTCCCCCCTCTGTGGCGGCAGCAGCTCCTCCAGTAGTGGCGGCCGCGACGAACCACTACGCCGCCGAGCTCGTCCTAGCGAGGGGAGGGGGTTGCCGCGCCGCTGTGGCTCGGTGAAGTCGGAGGAACTGGAAGACTCCGACTGAGCGGGAGCGGCCTCTGCTTCTTCTCCTTTCCTTTCCTTTCCTTCATGTCCTTTCTGCATCAAAGTTTCAAGTTGCCTCGAGGAGGCGTGTAGTGGACTGTGATATATGTAGGAAGCGAGAACTCGCTGTCATGTTTTTTTGTTGCCTGGGTGAAATCACTTATCTTTTGTGCATCGCGACGTTCTGAGGCGGAGTCCTCCTAAATTTGGCGTCACGAGCCCCATCGGGTCATAATGGGGTGGCCGAATCTGAAGGGCTCGTGAAGCCCCCGAGCGGGGGTGAGCCCCTGAGATCTGCTGAGAGCGCCGAGCGCGGGTTAGAGCACCAAAGCCTGAGTCGGCTCGGTAGGATAGGTTGTGCGGACTGAGAAGCCCGGCGCCAGAGCCTGAGCAGGCTTGGCCGGGCGAGGTCACTGGGCCGCGGCAGACGAGGGCCGGTGGCCGACCGTGCCCCAGCCCCCACGCGCGAGGCGCGCGAAGAAGAGCGAGTGGCGCAACTGAACTTATAACTGGCGAGAAAGATCCCAAACAAGACTTTCAACCAATTGTAGGAAGCGCAAGAAACACGGGAACTTCATAGCATGGGGTAGCGGAAGGGCTGATAGCCAAGGAAGTAGAAAAGGCTGACAGCCAAACACCAAGCCAAAAAAGGAAAAAATGTCGCGTCCGACCCCTACACTACGTCTTCTTCCGAGAGCGGAGCTAAGGACTGCCACTGGGGCGTGGGTGGGAGCCCCGTCTGAGGGCCCGTAGGCAACGCACAGGAGACTCTGAGGCGTGTACAACCCCAACTCATTATTACGTTAGAGTGTCATGGGCGGAGACCTTCACGGGCACGGAGCCTTGATTACGGATAGAACCTCCTGAGGTGTTCGATGTTCCAGGAATTCTGGATAGGTATCCCATCCTACGTCTCCAGGCGCACAACACCAGACCGAGAGACACATGAGATTCTGAACGGGCCCTCCCACATGGGCGAGAGCTTGTGCAACCCCTCACGGGAAAGGACCCACCTCAGGACCAAGTCACCAACTTCAAGTGTTCTTGCGCGGACGCCGCGGTAGTGGTACCGCCGCAGCGCCTGCTGATAACGTGCCGCCCTGAGGGCAGCTCGGTGGCGGCCCTCCTCGCCGAGCACGAGGTTCATCCGCCAGGCGGCATCCTGGCATTCCTCATTGAAGGCCAAGACCCATGGGGAGCGATGCTTGACCTCGTGAGGGAGGACCGCCTCCGCCCCATAGGCGAGAAAGAAAGGAGTTTCCCCCATAGGTTTGGTGGCAGTGGTTCGGATTGACCATAGCACGGACTGGAGTTCGTCAATCCAGCCCCTGCCGCAAGCCTCAAGCTTCTTCTTAAAGCTGCGCGTCTTGAGGCCACGCAAGACTTCCGCGTTGGCGCGCTTGGCCTGGACGCTGCTCCTGGGGTGAGCTACCGAAGCGTAGCAGATCTGTGTTCCAATGTTAGCACAATATGACCTGAAGAGATTGCTTGTGAACTGTGAACCGTTATCCGTGATGATGCGGCTAGGGACCCCGAATCGCCCCACGAGGCCATGGATGAACTTGACTGCCGACACGGCTGGGATCGCACGAATAGGCTCCACCTCCGCACACTTGGTGAATTTGTCGATGGCGACGTACAAGAAGCGGTAGCCCCCTGCTGCCCGAGGAAATGGACCCAGGATGTTCAATCCCCAGAACGCGAAGGGCTAGGAGAGCGGAATCGTCTGGAGGCCCTGCGCCGGCTGGTGGATCTGCTTGGCATGAAACTGGCACGCCTCACAAGCCCGCACAAGCTCCGTGGCGTCGTTGAGCGATGTGGGCCAGTAGAAGCTGCTGCGGAAGGCCTTGCCCACGAGGGTGCGGGACGACGAGTGATGACCGCAGTCTCCACCGTGGATATTAGCTAGCAGCTCGCGCCCTTGCTTCCTCGAGATGCATTTTAGCGAGACGTCGTTGGGGCGCCTCCTGTAGAGTTCACCATCTTAGATGCAGTAAGCTGAGGCCTGTCGGACCACGTGCTCTGCGTCTTCTTTCTTGTCCGGCAGGGTATCGTGTTGCAGGTACATCTTGAGTTCTTTGGTCCAGCAACCCTCCTCAGGCTCCGTGGCGAGCAGCAGGCAGGCTCCAGAGGGTGGTCCGCAGGGCGGGGCGCCATCCGGAGGCGCCGTTGGTAACCCCTGCTAAGGGGAGGCCGGCTCAGGGGCTGGCAGTTCCGCCGATGGCTTGAGTAGCCGTTCCTCGAAGACACCTGGCCTCTGAGGCTCTCGTGTGGAGGCTCGGTTGGCGATATCGTCTGCTTCTTTGTTGGTGCCTCTTGGTACGTAATGCACCTCCAGCCCTTGGAATCGCTTCTCCATCTTGTGCACCTCCTCCAGATATGCCTCCATGTGCTCGTCCTTGGGCTTGTATTTCTTGTTGGAGAAGTCGACGAGGAGTTGCGAATCGCCCCTGATGGTGAGACGCTTGACCCCCAGCGCAGCGGCGGCCTTAAGCCCAGCAATTAGGCCCTCGTACTCTGCGATGTTGTTGGAGACCTTCTCGCCTTGCTGGAAGCAGAGCTGCACATCATAGTACAACTTAACTTGAGTGGGAGATACTAACATGGCGCCAGCCCCCGCACCGAGGTGTGAGAAGGCGCCGTCGAAGTATACCACCCATTCGTCTGGGGTTTCATTGTCGGGGGCTAGTGAGCGGTCTTCGCTGACCCCCCGCACCGGCGCGTCAGTCCACTCCGCCACAAAGTCTGCCAGAGCTGCTCCCTTGATCACCCGCGTGGTCCTGAACTCCAACTGGAATGCTTGAAGCTCGATGTTCCACTCGGCGACCCTCCCAACGACATTCAGGCATCGCATTACCTTCTTGAGAGGATATGATGAAACAACTTTGATGGGATGGCCTTGGAAGTAGTGGCGCAGCTTCTTGGAGGCGACGAGGAGCGCCAGGAGCAGCTTCTGGGGCATCGGGTAGCGCGATTGCACGTCGTGCAGTACTGTGCTGACGAAGTACACCGGGTGCTCCACGAGTGTCGGCGCAGCAGGGTCCACGGGTGCCTCAGGAACCTTAGGTGCCTCTAGCTGAGTGGCGGGGCCGTCAGTGCCCGTGGTGGAATCTGCCCCCGGGGCCGCGCCAGGGGGTGGCGCGGGCCCTGAAGGTGCCAATCCGCCTGGTGGCCTTGAGCTTCGGGGCCTTTCCTCATGCTCCACGACTAGTGTCGCGCTGGCGGCATGAGGCGTTGCAGCGAGGTAGAGAGTCATGGGCTCCGGGGGTCGTGGTGCTACCATAACCGGTGAGCTGGTGAGGTATTCCTTGAGGTCCCGGAAGGAGGCATCGGCCTCCGGAGTCCACTCAAAGCACGCCTTCTTCTTCATGAGCTTGAAGAACGGAAGGGCGTGTTCCCCAAGCTTAGAGATGAAGCGACCCAGGGACGTTACACACCCAGCGAGCTTCTGCATCTCCTTCAGGTTCGTGGGCGGCCTCATTTTCTCGATGGCCTTGATCTTCTCCGGATTAGCTTCGATGCCCTGGTGCGAAACCAGGAACCCTAGCAACTTGCCAGAGGGTACACCGAACACACACTTCTCCGGGTTGAGGCACAGCTTCACCTTGCGCAGGTTGGCGAACGTTTCTTCTAGGTCCTGGATGAGGGTCTTGGCCTCCCTGGTTTTAACCACGATGTCATTGACGTAGGCCTCTGCATTTCTCCCGAGCTGAGGGCCAAGGGTGGTGTGCATCAGGCGCTGGAAGGTGGCGCCCGCGTTCCTCAGCCCAAAAGGCATGCAAGTGTAGCAGTAGACCCCACATGGGGACAGGAACGCCATTTTCTCCATGTCTTCTACTGAAATCTTGATTTGGTGGTAGCCAGAGAAAGCGTCGAGGAAGCAGAGTAAGTCGCACTCAGCCATTGAATCCATGATTTGGTCGATGCACGGAAGAGGGAAAGGGTCCTGAGGGCAGAACTTGTTGAGGCTCGTGAAGTCGACGCACATGCGTTCCTTGCCTCCTTTCTTCGGGACTATGACAGGGTTGGCCAGCCACTCCGGGTGTCGTACTTCCCGTACGACGCCTGCTTCCTCCAGCTTCCTAACCTCCTGAATGATGAAGGCCTGCTTCTCCGGGGCTTGTCTGCGCGCCTTCTGCTTGATAGGGCGCGCATTGGGGCACACCGTGAGGTGATGCTCGATGACATGCCTAGGCACCCCGACCAAATCCGCGGCCTTCCAGGCGAACACGTCCTTGTTGGCCTTGAGAAAGCTGACCAGCGCTGCCTCTTGCTCTGGATCCATGCCCGTACTGATGGTGAAGGTGGCTCCCGAGCCTTCTTCATCGGCGGGCACCTGCCTCATCTCGGCGGGGTCCTGAGAGAAGAGCTGCTTCTTCTTGGCAGGCGCGGCCTCCAGAGCCTCTGGAACCTCCTTTGCTCCTAGGTGAGCTGCGGCAGCAGCCCTATAAGCACGCCCGATGACCTGAAGGGCGGCCTTGGGGTCCCCTTTGACGGCGATGAAGCCGCTGCTCCCGGGTATCTTGACGGTGTTATATCCCGGGTGAGTCGCCACCATGAACTTTGCCAAGGCTGGAAAACCGAGGACGGCGTTGTAGGGCAGGCGGATGGGCGCGACATCAAAGTCGATGAGCTCAGTCCGGTAGTTAGCCGGTGTGCTGAAGATGGCCGGGAGGCGGATCTGGCCGAGCGGAACGGCCGAGCCCGTGACCCCTGAGAAGGGCTTGGTGGGGAGGAGCTGCCTGTAGGACACATGCAGATGACCGAAGGCCTCGGGGGAGAGGATGTTGAGGCCGGCGCCGCCGTCGATGAGGGTCCTCGTCATGGCCACCCTGCAGATGGTGGGCGTCCACATCGTGGGGAGAACGCCAGTGCCGGCCGCTTCTGAGGCGAAGTCGCCGGGGCTGAAGGTGATGGCGGGCACCCGCTCACTCCGTGCCAGCAAGGCCTCCTGCGTCTCGGCGGGAGCCCCAACCTGCCGAAAGTGCAACTTGACGTGTCGGGCAGACACCGGCGCTTGGGATCCACCGAGGATGCAGGCGACCCCGCGGCAAGGCCGTTCCCTGCTAGCGACGCCCCGCAGCTGGCAGCTGCGGGCCGTTCGCGGGCCGTGATTTCCGGCGGACGGCCGATGCTGGGGCAGCCGTCGTGCCATCAAGAGCGTGACCGGAAAGGCCATAGGGGGCGGGAGTGGCGGTGCAGGCCGCCCTCCGGTGGCCTGGCCAGCGAGAGCGTCGTCAAGGAAGGAGGAGGAGCACCCATGGGTGACGTGGTCGGCCAGTACCGCTCGGTCGACGGGGAGGGAGTCAGCCCCCGCGCGGATGTGGCAGGCCGCAGTCATCGTAGCGGCGCTGAATAGGAGAGGGGAGGCGAGGTCGTTGGAGAGGCGAGATTTCGACACGCCCCCTACCTGGCCGCGCCAAATGTCGGATTTAGGGGCTCCACAAAACCCAAGAAGTTCGAACACAGGGGCGTGAACGAAGATCTCTCCCACTCGCGTCTACCTAGCACCTCGCCCTCGTCGGTGAAGAGATTCAAGCGAACAACAGATAGAGCATGCAAGAGTATACCCAGGTTCGGGCCACCGCGTGGTGTAAGACCCTACTTCCTGCTTTGGTGGATTAGCCTTGGGAGGGCTAGAATATGAGCTAGTACAGTGGTTCCTGAGCTCAGGAGGTGAGCTCAGGAGGGTTAGGAGGCAAGTGTTCTTGCTCCTTGCATTGTGGCAGAGTGTGTCGATCGATCCCCCCTTTCATAGTGGGGATCCTAGCTACTTATATAGGCGGCTCGGTCCTCTTCCCTCCAAATGTTTAGGCGGGAAGGGATCCCACAACGGCCATTTTTGAGCAGGAACACAAGGACGTTCCTACCCCGACAAAAGCAGTCTGCGCCTGCAAAAGGACCAGGCGGTGACGCGGTGGTGGGCTCGATGGTGACATCCTTCTAGTCGTCCTTGTGGTCTTCGGTCTTGTTGCGCCAATGGGGAAACATTTGCCCCGCTCCTCGGGAAGCTGCGGCTGCGCTGTCCCCCTTGCACCGAAATGGCAACTGCGCCGCTAGCGAGCACTGGCACCCGCTCGCGCAGTGCGTCACTGCTGACATCACCGCCTCCTCATGAGACATGCTTGGCCTTGGATTCTCCGCCCCTCCGGAGTACCTTGCTGAGGCCGCTCCTGAGGAGGTCTTGACGTCGTTCTCCTTGCGAGGCTTAGCTCCCTCGCGAGGGTCTTGGGCAACTAGTTGACCAGCTGGGCCGTACCAGGCCGCTATAGGAGCGCGTCGCGGCCCACAGACAGGCAAGTCTTGGTACCCTGGTTCCCAATACGCCGACAGGGTTAGATCCCTAGTATCCACTATGTTCTAAGATTGATGTTGCTATGACTTTGCCATGCTTAATGCTAATCACTAGGGCCCAAGTGCCATGATTTTAGATCTGAACCTATTATATTTTCATGAATATATGTGTGTTCTTGATCCTA
This sequence comes from Secale cereale, assembly GCA_902687465.1. Classification (NCBI taxonomy): domain Eukaryota; kingdom Viridiplantae; phylum Streptophyta; class Magnoliopsida; order Poales; family Poaceae; genus Secale; species Secale cereale. Next base: position 186,745,990 of record LR738712.1, on the reverse strand, counting down.
TCTTGCAGGTCTATAGTCACCTACTATGTGTTATGATTCGGCAACCCCGAAGTGACAACAATCGGGACCATTCCCGGTGATGATCGTAGTTTGAGGAGTTCATGTATTCACTATGTGTTAATGCTTTGGTCCGGTACTCTATTAAAAGGAGGCCTTAATATCCCTTAGTTTCCACTAGGACCCCGCTGCCACGGGAGGGTAGGACAAAAGATGTCATGCAAGTTCTTTTCCATAAGCATGTATGACTATATTCGGAATACATGCCTACATTACATTGATGAACTAGTTCTATGTCACCCTAGGTTATAACTATTACATGAGGAATTGCTTCCGACATAATTCTCCATCATCGATCCAATGCCTATGAGCTTTTCACGTATTGCTTGTTGCTTATTTACTTTTCCGCTGCTACTATTACAAAAACTACAAAAACACTATCGTTACTTTTATTGTTGTTACCACTATTTCCATATTACCTTGCTACTAAATTACCTTGCTGCAGATACTAAGTTTCCAGGTGTGGTTGAATTGACAACTCAGCTACTAATACTTAAGAGTATTATTTGGCTCCCCTTGTGTCGAATCAATAAATTTGGGTTGCATACTTGACCCTCGAAAACTGTTGCGACCCCCTACACTTGTGGGTTATCACGTTACTCCGTTCTTATGAACTTAATACTCTAGATGCATGCTGGATAGCGGTCGATGTGTGGAGTAATAGTAGTAGATGCAGAATCGTTTCGGTCTACTTGACATGGACGTGAGGCCTATGTTCATGATCATGCCTAGATATATAACTATGCGCTTTTCTATCAATTGCTCGGCAATAATTTGTTCTTCCACCGTAATATATGCTATCATGAGAGAAGCCACTAGTGAAACCTATGGCCCCCAATGTCGGTGTCAAAACCGGCGGATCTCGGGTAGGGGGTCCCAAACTATACGTCTGAGGATCGACTGTAACAGGAGGCTAGGGACACGATGTTTACCCAGGTTCAGGCCCTCTCGATTGAGGTAATACCCTACTTCCTTCTATATTAATATGGATGAATATGAATACAAGAGTGGATCTACCTCGAGATCGTAATGGCTAAACCCTAAGTCTAGCCTGTGGAGAGTTATGATTATGTCCTTCTAGCCTCTATGGACTAAACCCTAAGGTTTATATACACACTGGAGGGGCCTAGGGTTTGTACATATCATCTTGCAGAGGAAGAAAATCTACACCCGAGCCTAAAACTTGCCATCACAGGAATATAGGAGTCCTATTCGGATACGAAAGATGATCTTTTGTAATAATCTTCACGACCCACCAGTCCGGCCCACCAGGAGTTTGTCCGACCACATGAGGACCCCCCAATCCAGGACTCCCTCAGTAGCCCCTGAACCTGTCTTCGATGATGATGAGTTCGGCTTCCGTATTGTCTTTGACATTACAAGGAGGGTTCCTTCTTCCGAATATATCTTTTGCAAAAAGGTGTATTGTGTTCGGCTCTGGAAGATTAGTACAACCCTTAGCCTCGAAGGTAAGGTTCTTAAAAGAAAAATGAATAGTATATCTCTACTGACAACTTTTGGGCGAAGCGTCACGTCCAACCCACCAACCCATCGAACCATTTTATTTGGTCCTGGTTTCGCGTTTTGAGGTATATCCTCATTGACACGTCCCATCAGAATAGAGATCATGCCCGCTTATTGTGGGATCCTTATCAACATGACGTGAGCACCCATGCCGCACATTAAGCACGACCGCTCTGGGAACTGGCTGGGTTTATGGCTAAAGTCGGGGACGTTCTGTATTCGCAACGTTATATAAAGGACACTAATCCCATTCATGAGCCCCACGCCTTCCTCAAGCTTGAGCTCTCCAATCTCCCGTGCCCCCGTATTCTCATCTCCTGCGCCCACCGCTCCTCGTTCCTCAACCACTACTCCTCTCCCCAGCAATGGCTGGATCCGGTGCTAGGGGCAAGTGGGAGGCTTCCATGGTCTCTGAAAAGACCGTGGAGGATCTACGGAGCGCGGGGTACCTCGCCGGCGACATTAAACACCGAGTCCCTCCTAAGGGCCAGGTGATTCCCGTCCCAAAGGCGGGTGAGAGGGTCGTTTTTACCTCTCACTTTGGTAGGGGGCTAGGGGTTCCACTCCACCCGTTTGTTCGGGGTCTTCTGTTCTTCTATGGGCTAGGTTTCCACGATCTAGCCCCGAACTCAATCCTTCACATATCCGCTTTCATAGTGGTGTGCGAAGCCTTTCTCCGCATCCCCCCACACTTCGGCTTGTGGCTTAAGACCTTCAACGTGAAGCCGAAGGTGGTGTATGGGGAACACACAGAGTGCGGGGGCGCCATGATTAGCAAGCTCACGAATGCAACTTGGCCCAAAGGCTCATTTGTGGAGATGAACAAGGTTTGGCAGCAGGACTGGTTCTACATCACCGAACCTCGCAACGCCAAATGGGCGGCGGAGCTTTCTTTCAGATCCGGACCCCCAGAGAGGCTGACCTCCTGGATCAAAAAGGGTCTGGACTGGGGGTCGCATATTGATGTGACGACTCTCGTGAGCCGCATGTCCGGCATGATCTCCGAGGGGCACTTGCTCTCCTCCGTGGTCCAGGTGATGCTAACTCGGCTTGTTCTCCCTTGCCAACGCCGGGACTCCTCCCTATGGGAGTTCGATCTGGCACGAGACAAGCCGTTGAAGCATCTCTTCGGCTTTACGCACAAAGAGATCTGGAAGCATCTCTTCAAGAGCCGGAAGGAATGGCCCGAAGAGACCGAGGATGCGGGCTACAGCGCGGTGATTTCTGCCTCAGAGGTAACAGAAATCCTCGCTGAACACTTACCCCTTCCATTATTTAATGATAATAGGAATTGGAATTTTTGTGTGATATACAGGGCTGGACAAAGAAGGCGACCCAAATCAAGTGTCCGGTGCCTCTGCCCGAAGACCCAGCATTGCATCTACTGATGGCGATGCTGGTCCCGGCGCCGTACAAAGCGCCAACCAAGAAGCCCAAGAAGACTAGGGGCAAGTGGACCGAAGATAGCCCACGTCCCGTGGGCAAAAAGCCCGAAGACTTCCATATCCTCTACTCTAACGAGGTGGAGGAAGATGATGAGGAGGAAGTGGAATAAGAAGCGCCCCCTGCGCAAGGTAGGGAGGAAGAGGGGGGCCGCTACTGATTTGGGTACGGCCGTGCCCCGAAGGAAACTAAACCTCGAAGCTAGTTCGGATTCATCCGAACATAGCTTTGTGGTGAATCCTAGGGTTAAACCCCCGTCCGAATCGTAAGTCGATCCGGATTCAAGTGCTGCACCTTTGTTTCTATAGTATTTTTGATACTTACTTAATATTTCCCCCCTGCTGTCCTACAGCCCTCCCGGTGGACACCCTGACGCTAGCTCATCGGAGGGGAATTCTCTTGCGCCAGGAGAGATGGAGAGTGATCCGAAAGTCCGGGCTCCATCGCCCGTGATTGGTGGGGACGCCGAAGTGTCCTTCAAATAGGTCACTCCCATTGTAGGAGGAGAGGGCGGGGCAGGCGACAAGGCAGCCAGGGATAATATCTCGGCGGCCGCTGACCATGAGGAGACGACCCCCATGGAGACCGAAGACGTGGGTTCCAATCAATTTGGGGTCCCACCAAATACTATCCCAGAGCCTAGTGCAGCTCCGGGGTCTGAAGACCCGACTCCTCAAGCGGAGGAGGATACGGCGGCGCCCGGAGTCAATCCGGAGGCACCAGACTCTATGATGGGAGCATTGCAGAGTGCTCTTGTCATTGAAGAACACCACACCGTGATGGGTGCGGTGATGAGGAAGATTCAGTCCGTCAAGGGCGGAATGAATGAAGCCTTCAACAGCCTTTTAGCATGCTTTGAGGTAAATAATGTACTGCTTTTAAGAAATTTTATTTGTTTTAAATACACATATATAACCAGTAGCCCCTGATGCTTTGTGTGATTCTGAAAAGAATCGGACGAAGTATCCATAATACATCATTCTTATAGAGCTGAACTGTTTGTGCATGCTTTACTAGTTGTGGCAACTGCACGAGATGCAGATGTTGCCGAACTAAATCGGAAGCTTCTTTTGTCCAACGCGGACCTCGACCGCGTCAATCAGCGTTTAGATGAAACGTAGGGCATGCGGCCTTAGAATATCAATAAGACTTAGTTAATTGAGTATGTTTATAAACTCTGATGTTGTATTCTGTTTTACATAGTGGGCGCCGCTGAGCTTGAGGCCCTCAAGGGCGAGGTTGCCAAGGCCAAGAAGGAGGCCGAGGCGAACAAGGTAGCCGCTGACAAAGGCCGAGTGCGAGAAGCACAAATCTCGGGTGTTCGAAGTCGAGATTTAACTTAACGACGCCATCCTGAAGTGTGAGGCGTTGGAGACGAAGACTTCGGCAAAAGCATCCGAGCTATCTGCGGCAGTAAAGTCGGCTCAGGACGCGTGAGGTGAGGCGCACAGCGTCTGTGAGGAACTCAAGCAGGCACGACAGATAGCATCTGGTAAGATATTTCTCTTACAAAGCATCTTCGGAGGGCGGAAGTATATTGGGCTGACACGATTGTGGAGTTCTCCAGGCGTGTTTGCTGATTTCCGAGGTGCAGCGCAGTTGCCGCTCAATACTTCCGAGCCCAGGAGGGGAACGACATGGAGAAATTGTTCTGGTTGCAGTTCTATGCGCCACAACATCCAGTTACCCTCAACGACCAGATGAAGCAGCTGGTCGAGCTGCACAACATGGCGGGTTCGGCCATGAAGGACTTTGTAGTCCGGCTATGGCCCGCTGAGCCAATCCCAAGTAGCTACTTCAGATTGGTGAAGCGGCTCGCCGAGGCGAGTCCGGGGTCAACGCACTAACGTGTTCGGCCTTCATATAAGGTGCTCGGATGGCCTTCGCTCGCGTCAAAGTGCACTGGGCGAAGATGAACGCAGTGCATATAGCTGCTGTTGGCCCACCCGCAGGCAAGGAGCACCGCAAGCCATAGAAGTACTTCGAGGATGTCATCGAAGGCGCCCGCCTTGTAGAAGGCCAGTGTTCAAAGGATGTTGTCTTCATGTGATTGTATGCGGATGTAAAGACTAGGCTTATGAGTCCGATGTATATAACTTTTGCGCTATTATAATATCAGTGCCTTTTACCTCCTGTGTGACTGTTTATCTTAAATCTGAAAGTTTCCAGTCGTCGGCTTCAGCCCCCATGTACATAGTACTGGGGTGTTGGGTCATATGCATGTACACTCTTTATCCAACGTCTTGGTCTGTATAGGTGGTGTATGCGGAGCGAACCAGGCAATCAGACTATGCGGCGTTATTGCTTTCACTTAGTCGTAGGAGTTTGACATGTGGGGCTAGGTACTAGCCCCTGGTGCGGATATAATATTCCTTACATAAGGCATCAATTGCACCTGGCTGGGCGAAGAACCAACCCTTCGTATAACACAGGGTAGATCTCTATCGATCGTAGTATAAAACCAAGTCATCGGAGTGCAGACCAGGTTCTCACTTATCATGACAGCCAGTTTTCAGCTTTCTCTACTGAGGTACTTAACCGGACTAGCTAGAAGTACTATCGCAGTAGTTCTCCCTTTACACCCTAGCCGAACAATCGGGAACGTAGGGGTAAGCACAGGAGCCGGGCAACCCAACTATTGACCCAAGACATGATTCGGAACTGATGCATATAAGGCAAACATCCAGGACGCCGAACACTCCTTATAGGTATTCAGTCTTTTTGACTTATACCCGGGCTGAATACAGCCCCTGGCAATAAACCCTTATTGACAAGGCACAAATGGCAATATGATGCGGTAATAGAACATTTTATGATGATTGAATAAAACTCCGGACATAATATGAATAAAGTTCCTCTATTAATATCCCTCTATAGTACGGCGAGCCGCAATCTTACAGACAATGCCGAGAACATTTTTGGACATTTTACATGCCCATAAGGTATATAACAAGACAAAGAAAAAAGGTTTACACGGGGTCTTAATCTAAAAACAAACCTTAGGGCGGGTCCCCGCTGCACGTCTGCGCCGTTTCCTCCTCTGTAATGTGTCCTTGAAGGTGTGAGTATGATGGCCATCTGTAGGAAAAAAGGAAAAGGGAAATAATCCTGGAAAAAGAAAAAATCAATCTAGTGTGTCCATAACAAGTTTGGATCATTTAACGAACCTAAAGAAGATAAGTTTAGAGTCCGAATAGGGTCTAGCCGAACTATGGACTATATGCAAGTGCCCTAGGTCGTCGCACAAGGAATTTTTAAGACATAATTATGTACTCGAGGCACATATGTTATCACCTTATGGGGCAGTCGACGGGGGCGTAGCTGTCAATCTTGCTCAGGTTCATCTGAGCTGCCACACTAAGGCGTTTGCCGGACAAGTTTAGTTGTGTCCGCTATAGACAGATTATCCGGCTTGAATATGTCATTTTGGACTTCGGCTGCAGTGTCCTCCTCCGTACGAAGAGAGCGCTCCATATTTCCGTTGACCGTGATAACGCCACGTGGTCCAGGCATCTTGAGCTTTAAATAGGCATAATGCGGGACTGCATTAAAGCGGGCGAAGGCCGTTCTTCCGAGTAGTGCATGATATCCGCTTCGGAACGGAGCTATGTCGAATAGTAGTTCTTCGCTTCGAAAGTTGTCGGGATAACCGAATACAACTTCCAACATTAAAGAGCCTGTGCAGCGAGCTTCAACGCCCGATATCACTCCTTTAGAGGTCGTGCTGCTTGGCTTGATTCTTGAAGGGTCGATCCCCATCATGCGGGCAGTGTCCTGATATATCAGATTGAGACTACTGCCGCGGTCCATAAGGACTCGGGTTATATGGTACCCATCTATTATTGGATCGGGCACTAGGGCAGCCGAACCCCCATGCCGAATACTAGTCGGATGATCCCTGCGATCAAAAGTGATCGGACAGGCTGACCATGGGTTGAATTTGGGGGCGACAGGCTCATCGACATAGATGTCTCAGAGTGCGCGCTTGCACTCCCTCTTTGGGATATGAGTGGCATATATCATGTTCACTATTTTGACCTTAGTGGAAATTTCTTCTCTCCCCCTATATTCGGCTAGCGAGGTTCATCCTCGTCTTCGCTCTGAGGCTCCTTCCCCTGGTGTTTGGCACTTAGCTTGCTGGCCTGCTTGAAAACCCAACAGTTATGGTTGCTATGGTTGGCAGGTTTTTCTGGGGTGCCATGGATTTGGCAGGGCCTGTCTAATATTCTATCCAAACTTGATGGACCATCTTTGTTGCCTTTAAATGGCTTCTTCCGTTGACTGGGTCTGGAGCAACTGAATCCGGCGTTTACGGTTGTATCATCTGGGCTTCCAGCATTGTTTCGATGTTTGTTTTTGTTACGTCGTGGCTTTCCATTGCCATCCCTGACTTCAGATGTTCCAGGGTCACTGGTACTACTGCGAGCTAACCAGCTATCCTGACCCACGCAAAAGCGAGTCATGAGTGTAGTTAAGGCTGCCATTGTCCTCGGCTTTTCCTATCCAAGGTGCCTGGCTAGCCATTCGTCCTGGATACTGTGCTTAAATGCCGCTAAGGCTTCAGCATCCGGACAGTCCACGATTTGGTTCTTCTTAGTAAGAAACCGATTCCAAAGCTTGCGGGCTGACTCCCCGGGTTGTTAGACGATGTGACTTAAGTCGTCAACGTCCGAGGGCCAGACATAAGTCCATTGAAAATTGGCCCGAAAAGCATCCTCGAGTTCTTCCCAACTCCCAATGGAGTTCTCTGGGAGGCTGTTTAGCCAGTGCCAAGCTAGTCCTTTCAGCTTGAGGGGTAAATATTTAATGGCGTGGAGATCATCATCTCAAGCCATGTGGATGTGAAGAATAAAGTCTTCTATCCAGACGGCGGGATCCGTCATTCCATCGTACATTTCGATGTTCACGGGTTTAAACCCTTCTGGGAAGTCATGACCCAACACTTCATCGGTTAAGCACATAGGGTGTGCAGCTCCTTTGTATGTTGCTATATCGTGGCGTATGTCCGACGGTTGTGGTGTTCAGTATTGTACCCGGACTGGTATGTCACCTGCGCGATTGGTTTGATAGCCACCGTCCCGTGCGGGAGCCCGGTCCCTAGGTCCGTATATAGACCTGGTCTTGCTAGCTTTTTTATTTAGGTCCTCACGCGGATCGTGTTTTCGGACTTGGGCCGCCCCCTCCTTTCCTTTACGGAGTGGTGGTGCGAGTTTGTGTACGCCATTGCTAGCTACTCTATCCCGTCCGCGAGGTGGCCGGTCCGGCTTGTCGGCGGTGTTATTCTTTGGTGGGACGGGCGCAACGGCCTCGTCGTCGAATTCGGGTAGCAGCTTACACTTAGGATAGCCTTTGGTTTGGCCATTAAAGCCATGTTTCTGTTCGGCGTCTAGCACCTCGTTCCATCTATCATTAAGCGTGTCCTGTGCGGCTCGAAGCCGTCTCTACAACTTTTTCAAGCTCCTTCCGGTGGAAATAAGCCTCCGATGGAAGCGTTTTTGTTCTGAGGGTTCTTCTGGGATGGTGAATTCATCATCGCCCAGGCTATCCTCTTCTTTGGAGACTGGTTCATAAGTAACGTCTTTGGCATCGCTGTCATCGAACTGTGGCTTCGGAATCTGTTCACCTTCCTCTCGCTCCTCCTGCTCTATCGCTAGGTCTGCTGGGTCTTCGGCTTGTTCAGGAATGTCACCATCATTTGTCACGGTGTTGCTATCCTTTCCTTTACGGGATTTAGTTTGGCGTTTTGGACGCCGGCGCTTGGGGGGGTTCTTCGGCGGGCTTGTCCTCTACGGGATTGTTTTTGCCATCGCCCTCCACCTCTTTGGGTGTATCCACCATGTACACGTCGTACGAAGACGTGGCCGTCCACCGCCCGGTTACGTGCCGGCCTTGATCTGGATCCGCTTCAGTTTCGAGGTCCATCCCTTCGAAGTCTTGGGAAGCATTGTCAAGTAGATCAGTTAGATCTTCAACCATGGCTATCAAGTGGGTGGTGGGTGGGGAACGAAATTCTCCATCAGCCTCCAGTTCAAACCAGATATAATTCGGCTGGGTGTCCTCCTCTAGGGAGAGGTACCTTAACAATTTTAACATGTCGCCAAAGGGGGAGTGCTGGAATATATCCGTAGCATTGAATTCGGCGATAGACGCCTGGTAGGGTTTGAAGGGCGCGGTTACGCGCAATTCAGAATTAGAGACCGGAGTTGAGTCCGGGGTTCTGGTAACACAGACCTCGCTCGTAGTTGGGTCCGTGTGCGGCTCCAACGCTGGAGAGTCTGCGGCTCCCATGGTGGGGTTGAGCTTCCCGTCTTCGGATTACGTGATCTGTTCTAGATCTAGGGCCAGAACTATTGTAGGTGCTATTTCTTGATCTGATGACAGAGTTAGGTCATGATCATCGTGGAGACAGAGAGAGGCTGCCGCTGGCTCCAATCCAGCAAAGATCAAGTCTCCGCGGATATCGGCGACGTAGTTCAAGCTTCCAAATCTGACTTGATGGCCAGGGGCGTAGCTCTCGATCTTCTCAAGGTGGCCTTCAGTGTTGGCACGGAGCGCGAAGCCGCCAAACACGAAGAGTTGGCCGGGAGGGAAAATTCTCTTGGCGTCACCGTTGTAGCTGGCGACGTGATCCATCAGTCCTTCCATCGACGTCATAGTGGAACTCTCAATGAAAGCACCAATGTCGGTGTCAAAACCGGCGGATCTCGGGTAGGGGGTCCCGAACTATACGTCTGAGGATTGATGGTAACAGGAGGCTGGGGACACGATGTTTACCCAGGTTCAGGCCCTCTCGATCGGGGTAATACCCTACTTCCTGCTATATTAATATGGATGAATATGAATACAAGAGTGGATCTACCTTGAGATCGTAATGGCTAAACCCTAAGTCTAGCCTGTGAAGAGTTATGATTCTGTCCTTCTAGCCTCTACGGACTAAACCCTCTGGTTTATATACACACCGGAGGGGCCTAGGGTTTGTACATATCATCTTGCGGAGGAAGGAAAATCTACACCCGAGCCTAAAACTTGCCATCACAGGAATACAGGAGTCCTATTCGGATATGAAAGATGATCTTCTGTAATAATCTTCACGGCCCACCAGGAGTTTGTCCGTCCACATGAGGACCCCCCGATCCAAGACTCCCTCACCCGGGTCTACTTTACATCATATAAGTTTCCGATCTACAATTCTAGTTTACTATTTATTTTGCAATCTATACAAAAAAATACAAAAAATACTTATCTTATTATCTTTATGAGATCTCACTTTTGCGAGTGGCCATGAAGGGATTGACAACCCCTTTATCGCGCTGGTTGCAAGGTTCTTGATTGTTTGTGCAGGTACTAGGCGACTTGCGTGTAGTCTCCTACTAGATTGATACCTTGGTTCTCAAAAACTGAGGGAAATACTTACGCTACTTTGCTGCATCACCCTTCCCTCTTCAAGGTAAAACCAACGCATGCTCAAGAGGTAGAAGTGTAATCTCACATGCGCCTTTTGTTATTTTTCTTCAAAATGAGGACTGGATTGGCTAGCCATTCTAGGTAGAACACTTCCGCGATGAAGTCGGCTGCTAGCAGTCGGGGAATCTCTTCACCAACGATTCTTCTCTTTTCTTATGACAGGCGGTGGAGTGGTTGCTTGACCGGCTTCACATCCTACCTGACGTGTAGCTTGTGCTCGGCGAAATCCGTCGGAACACCTGGCATGTCCTTGGGGGACCATGCGAAGATGTCCTGATTCTCACAGAGGAAATCGACAAGCTCGCTTTCCTATTTGCTGTCAAGGTTTGACCATCTGATGACAAATCTCTCTGGGTGTGGTGGGTCCACGACAATCTTCTTGGTCTCTTTAGCCGGCTGGAAGGAGCCTGGAGGCTCCGCGTCCTTGGGATTGGATGGTATGCCCGACTGCTCGCCGACCATTGCCACCAGCCAATCAAGGAGGCGCTTCTCTTCAGCTATGAAGAGGGACTCAGCCAGCCGGCTACTAGCCGCAGCGCAAGCTGCCGACTTTTGGTAGTCGCCAGCGACGGTGATGATGCCCTTGGGACCTGACATCTTCATCTTGAGGAAGGCATAGTGTGGTACCGCCATGAACTTGGCGAGTGCTGGTCATCCTAAGAGTGTGTGGTAGGGGCTTTCCAGATCAACCACTTCTAACCAGACCGGCTCTCGGCGGAAATGCTTCTCATTGCCAAACATAACATCTATCTTGATCTTGCCGATTGGAGAGCAGGAAAGGCCTGGTACAATGCCATGGAAAACATTCCGACTTGGTTGGAGCTGTTTCTCCTTGATGCACAGTTTGTCCATTCTGTCGTGGTAGAGGATGTTGATGCTACCGCCGCCATCTATTAGGATGTGGGAGAAACGGCAAGCTCGCCTTTCGGTCGCGAAGGTAGAGTCAAGAACCAGGGCATAGGCACTTGACGAAGGCATCACAGCCGGGTGGTCAGCACGGCTCCAGCTGATGGGATTCTCGGACCAATGCATGAACTCTGGGGACTCTGCGGCGACAGCGTGCACCTCCAGGTGTTGCTGGCGCCAGTTGTGCCTGCCGTCAGCCACGCTGGTGAAGACGAAATATGCTCCATGTGCTTCTGGGAACTCATCTTGGACTGTGCCGATTGGTCGGGTCGTCGGCTGTCGAGGCAGTAGAGCCAGCGGGTCAGCAGGCGGAGGAGGCAAGCCATCGCCCTTGACGAGCCTTGTGAGCCAGTGGCACTTCCGAGTGGTATGGTGGGATGGTTTTGCGCCGCTATGGAATTTGCACGGAGCATTGAGGGCCTGCTCGAAGGAAAAGGCGGGCTGCCAAGCCGGCTTTCCGCCCTTCTGGCGCTTGGGGCCGCCTTGTTCGTCCGATTGCTGGCCTTCGACTGTCGCTACCTGCCGACTGGTGGAAGCCAGAGGCGGGGCTTTGCGCTTGTTGTCACTAAGGTGTGCTCGTCGACTGGTCTCACTAGCCGGCGTCCGAGGAGCCAAAGGGATCATCTTCCCAGATGTGTCCACCTGCAGCTCCGCCTTCATGGAGGAGTCAGCCGTGGCGTACTTGTCTGCTATGATCAGCAGCTCATCCAACGTCGTGGGCTCATCGTAGAGGAGCTTGTGCTTGAGTAGGGTACCTTCTCTGTACCCGGCGGTAATGTACTCGATGGCTTGCACTTCATGCACCCCTTCACAAGAGTTACGGATCTCGGCCCACCGCATCAGATAATCGCGGGTGGACTCAGACGGGCCTTGGACGCACAGGGAGAGCTGATGGGGCTTGGGCTGCCGCTTGTAGGTGCTGGTGAAGTTGCGGGTGAAGACGTCGGTGAAGTCTAGCCAGCTGTTGATGATGTAGGGCTTGAGGCTGTGTCCGGGCCTTGCCCTGGAGCATGAGCGGGACATACTTCACTGCAACACGCTTGTTGTCATTTGCTATGCTGACGGTGGTGGAGTAGTCCACCAACCAGTCCTCCGGCTTTACAGAGCCGTCCACGAGATAGGAGGGCGCGCACCCCACCCACGTGGGCAGCCCCGTGGCTCTCCTGGCCCAACTCTTTTACTTCGGGGGGCTTCTTTTGGTCGAGAAAAATCATCAAAAATTGGCACGTCAATTGGACTCCGTTTGATATTCTTTTCTGTAAAAATCAAAAACAAGGAAAAAACAGAAACTGGCACTGGGCTCTAGGTTAATAGGTTAGTTCCAAAAATCATATAAAAGTGTATATAAAAGCCCATAAGACATCCTAGAAGGATAATATAATAGCATGGAACAATCAAAAATTATAGATACGTTGGAGACGTATCAGCATCCCCGAGCTTAATTCCTGCTCGTCCTCGAGTAGGTAAATGATAAAAACAGAAATTTTAATGTGGAATGCTACCTAACATAATTTTCAATGTAATTCTCTTAATTGTGGCATGAATGTTCAGATCTGAAAGATTCAAGACAAAAGCCTATATTGACATAAGAAATAATAATACTTCAAGCATACTAACAAAGCAATCATGTCTTCTCAAAATACTATGGCTAAAGAAAGTTATCCCTACAAAATCATATAGTCTGGCTATGCTCCCTCTTCATCACACAAAATATTCATATCATGCACAACCCCGATTTCAGCCAAGCACTTGTTTTCATACTCTATTCTTTCAAACCTTTCAACTTTCACGCAATACATGAGCGTGAGCCATGGACATAGCACTATGGGTGGAATAGAGTGGTGGTTGTGGAGAAGACAAAAAGTAGGGAGATAGTCTCACATCGACTAGGTGTATCAACGGGCTATGGAGATGCCCATCAATAGATATCAATGTGAGTGAGTAGGGATTGCCATGCAACAGATGCACTAGAGCTAAAAATGTATGAAAGCTCAACCAAAGAAACTAGTGGGTGTGCATCCAACTTGCTTGCTCATGAAGACCTAGGGCATTTGAGGAAGCCCATCGTTGGAATATACAAGCCAAGTTCTATAATGAAAATTCCCACTAGTATATGAAAGTGACTAAACATGAGACTCTCTATCATGAAGAACATGATGCTCCTTTGAAACACAAGTGTGGAAAAAGATAGTAGCAATTGTCCCCTTTCTTTGTTTTTTTGGGGCCTTTTTTGGAGTGGCTTTCTTTATTTAGCCTTTCCTCACATGGGACAATGCTCTAATAATGATGATCATCACACTTTCATTGAATTTCAACTCGATACTAGAACAAAATATGACCTATATGAATGCCTCCGACGGTGTACCGGGATGTGCAATGAATCAAGAGTGACATGTATGAAAAATTATGCATGGTGTCTTTGCCACAAATACGATGTCAACTACATGATCATGCATGGCAATATGACAATATGATGCATGTCATATGAACGGAATGGTGGAAAGTTGCATGGCAATATATCTCGGAATGGCTATGGAAATGCCATGATAGGTAGGTATGGTGGCTATTTTGAGGAAGGATATATAGTGGGTGTATGGCACCGGCGAAAGTTGCGCGATACAAGAGAGGCCAGCAATGGTGGAAGGGTGAGAGTGCGTATAATCTATGGACTCAAAATTAGTCATAAGAACTCACATACTTATTGCAAAAATCTACGAGTCATTAAAACAAAGCAATCAACACATGCTCCTAGGGGGGAGGTTGGTAGGAGTTAACCATCACGCGCCCCTGACCTCCACACAAAGGTTGACACTTTACAAATACCTCATGCTCTAACTTCGTCACATAGCGGTTCACCATACGTGCATGCTACGGGAATCACTAACCCTAACACAAGTATTTCTCGATTTCATAATAACTCCACCAGCATGACTCTAATATCACTATCCTCATATCTCAAAAGAATTATCAAGCATCCAACTTCTCATCATATTCAATGCACTTAGTGTGAAAGTTTTTACTACATTGATATTGGATGTCTATTACGTGAAGAATAGTTTTATAGCATAAACACATTACCATGCTGTTTTAATAGACTCTCAAAAGGATATAAGTGAAGCATGAGAGTTCATATATTTCTTCAAAATAAAACCACCACCGTGCTCTAACAGATATAAGTGAAGCACTAGAGCAAAAAACAAACTACTCCGAAAGATATAAGTGAAGATCAATGAGTAGTTGAATAATTATGTAACTATGTGAAGACTCTCTAGCATTTAAGAACTTTAGATCTTGGGATACTATTCAAACAGCAAGCAAAACAAAATAAATTAAATTGTCGCTCCAAGCAAAACACATATCATGTGGTGAATAAAAATCTAGCTCCGAGTATAGTTACCGATGGATGAGGACGAAAGAGGGGATGCCTTCCCGGGGCATCCCCAAGCTTAGGCTTTTGGTTGTACTTGAATTTTACCTTGGGGTGCCATGGGCATCCCCAAGTTTAGGCTCATGCCACTCTTTGTTCCATAGTCCATCAAAGCAATACTGAAAACTTGAAAACTTCACAACACAAAACTTAGACAAAAATCTTGTGAGCTCTGTTAGTATATGAAAGCAAACCACTACTCAAAGGTACTACAATGAATTCATTCTTTGTTTATATTGGTGTTAAACCTACTGTATTCCAACTTCTCTATGATTCAAACTTCCCAATACTACTCAAAGATGCATTGAAATAAGCAAACAACACACGAAAAACAGAATCTGTCAAAAACAGAACAGTCTGTAGTAATCTGCAGGTTTCACATACTTCTGTAACTCAAAAAAAATTCAAACTAAACTAGTAAACGTGAGGAATTTGTCTATTAATCATCTTCAAAAAGAATCAACTAAATAGCACACTCCAGTAAAATCTGATGACCATTCTAGCGAGCGCTAACGATTCTCTATCATATAAACTTCACACAAGTCTGCCCAAAGGTTCTACTTGGCACAAACACTAATTAAAACACAAAACCACATCTAAACAGAAGCTAGATGAAATATTTATTCCTAAACAGAAGAAAAAACAAAGAAACTAAAATAAAGTTGGGTTGCCTCCTAACAATAGCTATTGCTTAACGCCCCTAGCTAGGCATGATGATTTCAATGATGCTCGCATAAAAGATAAGAATTGAAACATAAAGGGAGCATCATGAAGAATATGACTAGCACATTTAAGTCTAACCCACTTCCTATGCATAGGGATTTTGTATTCAAACAACTTATGGGAACGATAATCAACTAGCATAGGAAGGGAAAACAAGCATAGCTTCAAGATTTTAAGCATATAGAGAGGAAACTTGATATTATTGCAATTCCTACAAGCATATGATCCTCTCTCATAATAATTTTCAGTAGCATCATGAATGAATTCAACAATATAACCAGCACATAGAGCATTTTTGTCATGATCCCCAAACATATAAATTTTATTACTCTCCACATAAGCAAAATTCTTCTCATTCGGAATAGTGTGAGTATCATAAGAGACTTGAATACTATAGATTGTCTCCACATTAAAAGAGTAATGTTCAGAAAAAGGGTAATCATAATCATGACAAGTTTGATAAATATAATCATCACTACTTTCTATAACATAAGTGGCATCACAATAATCATCATAAATAGGAGGCATGCTTTCATCATAATAGCTTTGCTCATCAAAACATGGGAGGCTAAAAATATCATCTTCATCAAACGTAGCCTCCCCAAGCTTGGGACAAACATTAATTGCAGCAAATAAATTCTCAAATATATCATTCTCAGCAAACATAGCATCCCCAAGCTTGGGCCTTTCCATAGCATAAGCATAATCAATCTCATCGTTAATAGTATGGATGGCACCGATAGTATAGCAATTATCATCATCACAATGAGTAATAGGAGCAAAATCATTTGGGAAAGATACCTCTTTACCTTTGCTTCTTCGTCTTTTCTTTTTCTTCTTCTCATTATGCGTGGGTTTAATCTTCTTTTTGGAGCTCCTTATGACTGAGATTGGTAGAATAGGAGGCTCCTCCTCGTTACCTGATTCATCATAAGAAATAATAAGAGGATATTGGGAAATCTCTTCCCTTTCATTAGTATTCTCTTCATCTCCTATTTGTTTTCTTGACTTAAGGTAATTGGCAATATAAGGATTTTTAATGCAATTCACCGCACAATACATATATATTTCCTCTGTATCAAAACCAAGAAGTTTATCAATGGCAAATCCTGGAAGAAACTTAGTTCTACATTTAATTTCTTCATAACCCAAAAGCAATATAAGTTCATTATGATGTGAAAGGGAAATCAAGTCATCACAATTTTCGGACACAATTCGCATTGGGTAAGGAAATGACCATGTTCATTGCAAAGTTCACAAGTATGGCTAAGACATTTTAAATTTTCATCACAATCATCTAGCATCTGTAGCAACCATTTAGTTTCTATATACTTATGCCTCTTGAAAAATTTATCTTGCCTATTTGGTATGTACTTGCAAACTCTATGCACTCCACAAAAATCAACATTCTTATAAGAGATATTTTCATCATGACTAGTGCAATCATCATTAGTACTATGGATATTCAAAGGATTCACACTAACAATATTGCAAGCAGGCTCATCATTCAAGTTTTGAGTGCCAAGCATTCTATGTAATTCCTCTTCTAGCACTTGAGCACAATTTTCCTTCCCATCATTTTCACGAAAGATAATAAAAAGATAAAGCATATGAGGTAACCTTAATTCCATTTTTTTGTAGTTTTATTTTATAAACTAAACTAGTGATAAAACAAGAAACTAAAAGATTTGATTGCAAGATCTAAAGATATACCTTCAAGCACTAACCTCCCCGGAAACGGCGCCAGAGAAGAGCTTGATGTCTACTACACAACCTTCTTCTTGTAGACGTTGTTGGGCCTCCAAGTGCAGAGGTTTGTAGGACAGTAGCAAATTTCCCTCAAGTGGATGACCTAAGGTTTATCAATCCGTGGGAGGCGTAGGATGAAGATAATCTCTCTCAAACAACCCCGTAACCAAATAACAAAGAGTCTCTTGTGTCCCCAACACACCCAATACAATGGTAAATTGTATAGGTGCACTAGTTCGGCGAAGAGATGGTGATACAAGTGCAATATGGATGGTAGATATAGGTTTTTGTAATAGGAAATATAAAAACAGCAAGGTAGCAAGTGGTAAAAGTGAGCATAAACGGTGTTGCAATGATAGTGAACAAGGCCTAGGGTTCATACTTTCACTAGTGCAAGTTCTCTCAACAAGGATAACATAATTGGATCATATTACTAGCCCTCAACATGCAACAAAGAGTCACTCCAAAGTCACTAATAGCAGAGAACAAACGAAGAGATTATGGTAGGGTACGAAACTACCTCAAAGTTATTCTTTCTGATCGATCTATTCAAGAGTCCGTAGTAACGTTCAATCTATCATAGAGTTCGTACTAGAATAACACCTTAAGATACAAATCAATCAAAACCCTAATGTCACCTAGATACTCCATTGTCACCTCAAGTATCCGTGGGCATGATTATACGATATGCATCACACAATCTCAGAAACATCTATTCAACCGACACATAGAACTTCAAAGAGTGCCTCGAAGTTTCTACCGGAAAGTCAAGACGAAAACGTGTGCCAACCCCTATGCATAGATTTCCAAGGTCACGGAACCCGCAAGTTGATCACCAAAACATACATCAAGTGGATCACATGATATCCCATTGTCACCACAGATAAGCACGTGCAAGACATACATCAAGTGTTCTCAAATCCTTAAAGACTCAATCCGATAAGATAACTTCAAAGGGAAAACTCAATCCATTACAAGAGAGTAGAGGGGGAGAAGCATTATAAGATCCAACTATAATAGCAAAGCTCGGGATACATCAAGATCGTGCCATCTCAAGAACACGAGAGAGAGAGATCAAACACATAGCTACTGATACATACCCTCAGCCCCGAGGGTGGACTACTCCCTCCTCGTCATGGAGAGCGCCGGGATGATGAAGATGGCCACCGGTGAGGGTTACCCCCTCCGGCAAGGTGCCGCAACGGGGTCTAGATTGGTTTTTGGTGGCTACAGAGGCTTTCGGCAGCGGAACTCCCGATCTAGGTTGATTTCCGAAGGTTTCAGTATTTATAGGATTCTTTTGGTGTAGGGAACAAGTCAGGGGGCCCTCCGGGCCTTCCACGAGATAGGAGGGCGCGCCTCCTACCCAGGGCACGCCCCACCCTTGTGGGCAGGCCGTGGCTCTCCTGGCCCAACTCTTTTACTTCGGGGGCTTCTTTTCGTCCAGAAAAAATCATCAAAAATTGGCACGTCAATTAGACTCCGTTTGATATTCCTTTTCTATAAAACTCAAAAACAAGGAAAAAACAGAAACTGTCACTGGGCTCTAGGTTAATAGGTTAGTCCCAAAAATCATATAAAAGTGTATATAAAAGCCCATAAGATATCCTAGAAGGATAATATAATAGCATGGAACAATCAAAAATTATAGATACGTTGGAGACGTATCAGGACCCCC
>LR738712.1:186705570-186726922 GCA_902687465.1 Secale cereale | reverse complement strand
CCCCCCGAATTTGGCCATCTTCATGGCCCGTCGGGGGCTCATGACGCCAATGAGCCAGGAGCACTTCGCCTCAAGACGTCGCAGCACATAAGCTAAGTAATCTCACCCACACCAAAAACATGATAGCAAGTTCTCGCTTCATACTTATGTCATAGTCCATTACACACCTTCTCGACGCAACTTAAAATTTTGACACAGGAAGGAAATGAAGAAAAAGAAGAAGCAGAGGACGAACCACCAAGCCACACCTCCGCCAAGCCGTGGCTCAGCACCGTTGCCCCCGCTCAGTCGGAGTCTCCCAGCTCCTCCCGCTTCATCGAGCCACAGCGGCGCAACGACCCCCTCGCCGAGCCGAGCTCGGCGGCGCGGTGGCTCATTGTAGCTGCCACTGCTGGACGAGCTGCTTCTGCTACAGAGGGGGGGACCCGCGGCACCCTCCAGGGCCAAGCTCGTCTCCAGAGCAGGAACTGCTCCTCCGGACGCCGCCCCCACCATCCTCTTCGTCGTCAGCCTCAGGACAGCACCCAAGGCGCCTCCCTTCCTCCGAGAAGACCCTGACGAACAGCGTTGAGGCACCGTCATACCTGAAGTGGAGTGTGCACCTCCCCTGCAGCCGGCGCGTTTGAGCAAACGACTGCCAGCCGCGCTCCAGGTACACATCGCCCGAGGGAGCAACGTCGACCTCCACGCAGGACGCACCACTGCAGCAACCGTCGGTCTGCAGCCAGAAGCCGCCGGGGCCTCCGGCTGGTAGCACGTTGCCTAATCCTAGAGACCCTTTACTATGTGAGGGTAGAAAATCTAATCCTCGAGACCTTTTACTATGTGAGGCCAGCAAACCTAATCCTGAGACCTTTTACTCTGTTGACTTGTCCACCAGCCACCACTTTCTATCCTTTTTTCAACCAATAATAGATCTGTTCCTTATCCAGTTTGTACTGCATTATCCCATTATTTCCCTTTTCAACCAAGAGACCGGTTGGGTATCCGGTCTCTACTACTTTCACCATATTATTTCCTCTTTGAATCAAGTCCTAGCTTCATGCTACAACTTTCCCCCCTTTCTTCGTTGTTTGAACAAAGCCCTAGATTCGAATGCATGAAGTAGCTTTACCTCTAATAATACTAAAAATTTAGGTGGCTTTGGAAGAGCTGATGGGAGTAGAAAAAGATGCACATGCAGACACGTGGGGAGATGCGGTAGTAGAGCAAGGCCGCTGTAACATCCCGATTCTCGGAATGTTTAAGATTTTTTTTTCAAAAATCAGGGCGAGAAAATTTCATTTATTTTATTTGTTAACAAAGCTTAAATTGGAGTTTTATAATTTGGAAGATTTAATTTGAACTAATGCCAACCAAAATTAAAATTTGAGTTTACTTCTCTTTTAGTCGGACTTTATTTTCTTCGGCATATTAAAATGTGTGCCTTTGATTTTTTTTTTGGTGGTTTGGATATTCATTTGGAGTTTGTTGAGCGTTATTCATTTTTGGGTTTCCTAAAAAGGGACTCCACTTATTCTCCTTCTATCAAACTCCGGACAGAATTTTCAAGCCTTAATCCATCTCTCTCTTTTGTGTGAGTATCTTATTTTCTTTTGACCACCAAATGGCCAATTCCATATCTCGCTTTTATGCTCATTTTCTATATCTCTTTCTAATGGGTGCAGCCCAAGTCATCTCTTCTTTTTGTTTTTTTCCTCCAACCAAATGGACCAAGCTCATATGTCTCTTTTGCTTTATTTTGTGTTCTTTCTTCCTTTCCTGGGCCGCAGCCCAACCAGTCCCTATTTTTGTTTCTCTTCTTCCCTTGTTCCCTCATGGGCTGACAAATTGGCCCATGTCTCCTAGCTAGCGAAGGTCTCCTCTCCTCTCTCCTTCATGTACGTTCATAAGTCACAGAAGAGGAAACCTCAACAGCCACGATCCCTGCTCTCCTCTTAATTCCCATCAATTTTATCAGTTACCAAAACAGAAGCCATCATATTCAGCGCCTCCACCTTCTCTTCCATTCACGTAGCACCTCTGCACTCACCCTTCCTCTTTCTCTACAGAAACTCTCTCTCCAAAGAATGCTCCATGGACACCGATGCTTGATCCCGTTGATATAGGCCATCTCCATCCATGTCCTCGCGCCAAATGATACTCCTCCATGCCACATATCCATTCAGAGAAGAAAGATCGCGATCCATCGATCACACGCGAAGAATTTCACATGTGCGTGTACACTGTTCGTCAAGTTCACCACACTGTTCCATCCAACTCGGTGAGCCTCTATCCAATTCCTCATGCATACCTTCTCAACATCACACGTAGTACCTCATCGACATCTTGTTTCAACCTATCTACGTCGTTGGCCGCGTGTGTCCAAACCCGAATTTGAATTGATGGCATCGGCTTGTTTTTTTATTTTCTGTCCATCCGATGATCTTGTCGTCAACGTATGATTTGTTTCTCATGCCCATAGTAACCCATGGTGGAGTTAGATCGCTAGTTTCATCAATAGGATTTAAGTATAAATTTTGTTGTAGTCGTTTTGCCCAAGATTGAATAGGGTTTGTTCATCGGTTAATTTTGTATTAATATGTTATTGTTCTTATGATTGCGATATGCCTAAGAGTGCATCCTTTTCGTCTCATAATTTTTGCGTGTGACAAATGGCTTATTAAATTTATTTGTTTACCGACGATCATTTTTGGATGTCATAAGTTGATAATATTTCTTTTGTATTGTTTGTCTTGTGCTAGACATGTCTATAGATTTTAATATAGTTTGTATGATTTCATGTATATAGTTCATGCCAAACTTTAGTAGTGTGTTAGGCTTTTGTTTCATATTAGTTCTTGTGATTTATTAACACGCATAGTAGTTGATCGGTGAACTTTTATGTTAGTATGATATTTGTATATTCTTTATATGCCTAGGAGTCGCTCCTATTTATTTCATAATTCTAAGTTAGATATCATTGATTAGATTTGTCGTGAGGATTTTATTTATCTATCTATTTATATTATATTGTATTTGTACGTTGTCTCAGATATTATTTTTGTGTAGCGTGTAGCCCTATATTGCATGCGTAGAATATTTGGTAAACATTCGCCATGCTTATAATTTCGTAGGATTATTATAAGCTTTACTTTGTTTATTGAATAATGAAATATTTCATATCTTGACTATTTAATTTTGTTCAGCATGGTGACATCTTAAATATGGTTTACATATTTATTTCTGTCCATGTCGCATGTTCTTTTTATTGCTACATATAGGTCATGCTTGTTGCATATAACCTAGTCTATTGCTTCTTGTTATTTATCCAAGTTGTTTCATTCACCTAGGATGGTACCTAAGCATGCTTAGTTGATTGATGAGCCATGTTAGTACTTACTCAAAGTAAAATACATATTTGGTTGTATGCCTATAATGTGTTGTATCATTGGTAGTTTGTACCTTATGTTCATACATGTGATTAGACTTTGCTTGGTAGATATATATCGTAGTAAGTTGTTGATTAATCAATATGCCATGTTGTTATGCTTGTATAACTAGATTACATAGTGTGTTGTATCAGTTCATGTTATAGACCATTTCTAGTTGTGTATCATTTGTCATTACGATAGTAAGTTATACTAGATAGAAATGCATATCATCTTGCTATTCGTTCTGGTAGAATACATGTTCATTGGTTGATGCCAGGATCTAGTATTACATGCCTACATGCTCATTTTGCTTTCTCGGTGTGGTTATATTTTATAACAAGCATGATAGTGTTGTGTGATAATGCCATGCTTCCATGTTCTTACATGTCATAAATAGTGTGCAGGGTTGCGTGCTACTACCCTACTTGATCGCGATGTTAGTTATCTCATAGTTACGGTATTCTATTGGTAGCCTAGTGTGGTATCTCGATCATCCATGTTTAGACATTACATTGTTTACCTCGCTAATGCGTTATTCTATGCTTTGACATCTTTCATGCTTTATGATGTTTGGTGTATTACAGTTGCCTAGTTCAGTTCTTTCTTATAGATGTTACCTCTGTATCATGTTAGTATTATGAGTGTTTAATACTTGTTTCATTAGTTCATCACATGGTTTGGATAGTTTACCATTCGTTAGTTGAGTTGTGTCTTTCTCATATGCCAAGTGTGCATAGTTTGCCATGTTGTTACAATCATGTGCTGATAATGTTGTTGGTAGTGGTTAATTAGACATTTGTTATTTATTATCATAAAGAGCAAGTCCTAGTGTAGTATATTGCCATGGTCACTTTATGCTTGATGCTTGTGATATTAGTCAATACATATTTATAACCTATCATTCACATACCATGTGTAATATGTGTCTTCTTGTTAAATTGTGTGGCCATAGTATTGGTTTGATATAATGAAGTTGATCCTATTTTCTTTAGTTTTGCTTTAGGATAGAATCTAGATCCAACTCAATTCATGTTGTTGTATGATGTTTCATTGCTTACTAGTATGATTTCTAATGGTTGTTTGTTTGCCTTATGAACTATTGTCTTTTAAGTTATTATAGTTGATGTATATGTTTGACTACTATTGACCATTATAAATATTTGGATTATATTCAAATATTTACTTGTGGTTAACTTTTACCTTTATCATGTCCTGTTGTGATTGCATAGTTAAATGCATAGGATGGTTTCTTTTCATATGTGTTGATGCAATTGCCTTTGTTATGTAGTAGTTTCCTATACCTTAGCTCAGATGTGTAGAGGCCACTACTACTGCTTAGTAGAACAATTCATACTAGAACGTTAGTCTTGATCGCTAAGCCTTCTTTAGTCATGTCAACCGAACCATGTCATTTCATTGAATCATCTCCCTCACCACCCGATCATGCTACCTCATTTTGAATTTCCATCTGATCAATATCTTGCTATCCATCTACTCTTAATTTGTTTTGGATGTTATTTGGATTTGCCATTGCTTTGGTATTTATTGTTTGTCTGTTGCTATCGTTACAACGAGTAGGGAGTGACGACGATGTTGGATATGGACAGAATCAGGTTACCGAAGAAGGACTCAACAACGAAGGCATGCCTCCTTCTTTGATCATACTTATCCTATGTTTACAAAATTGCATTGTGTTTTATGGTTACTATATGCATGCTTTTTAATCTCGTAGCTAGTGTGTCGATTGACACATGCCTTGATCCGCTTGTCGCCTATTCACTTGACACCTGAGTAGAATTATATATTATTCCGGTAGAGTAGAAATGCTTAGCCATGCTTATTATTCTATAGGTCCTTATTCGAATGATCTTCGGATCATTGACACTTGGAACTTGTTGATGAGCTCGCTGAGCTAGGTCGGTTGACCTTGTTGACCTTCTCTACTCTCTTCTACTCTGGGTGAAACTTACCATCTGAATATTGGCGCGGGCGACAGCTGAATCAAGGATTGAAGGAGCGATTGGCCGCCCTTCACGAGTTGAAGGGGGCAATCAGTCGTCCGTGCCGCATGAGGCCTAATAAGTCTTGGATTTGAAGATTGTGATAACAGTACAGCCACATGCTATATGCGCACTGCCTTGGTTAATTAGTTAGCTCACTCTTATTGTCGTCATCGCCATACCGCAGATGGGATAGCTGCCTTGCGAGGAGTGTCCACGGCACAAAAGGGGGCTCGGACTGTGAACTGCGGTTACTTCCGTGTTGAAACCTAGTGGGCTTGGCACAGTAAGTTTGGTCTAATGAAAGACCTCGTCACAATCTCCCTGCCGGTATACCAAATGGTGTACTACGCTAGCGACGGCTAGTGGCAACAAGTCGGGATTGTGTCGTGTGGGTAAAGTGTACAACCTCTGCAGAGTGTAAAACTATTTGAATAGTCGTGTCCACGGTCATGGACGGCACATGAATCTTTCTTGACATACATGACCTGTCTTTTCTATTCCCTCTTTCCCCTATTCTTGGAACCTATGAAGAGTGTGAGTTGATCGAGGATCCTCACTTTGATGAAAGTTATTCTGGAGACAAAACATGTTTGCATCTAAAACTGCTATTATCCAACTGCTATATGTTTTTCAAACAAAATTAGCTTTTACGCAAATGAGCCATACAGCCTTCCTTTGAAGCCACATGTAGTTGTTAGGACCTTCCCCGCGGGAGGCATGTTGAGTACGTAATGTACTCAGGGCAATAATTTTGTTGAC
Source organism: Secale cereale (assembly GCA_902687465.1). Lineage (NCBI taxonomy): Eukaryota > Viridiplantae > Streptophyta > Magnoliopsida > Poales > Poaceae > Secale > Secale cereale. The sequence goes on along the minus strand of LR738712.1, from coordinate 186,720,747 downwards.
AACAGAGATCCATGAAGACGAAGGTGATGACTACGACTACTATGGCGATCTGTAGGAGTGAGGTCACGTGGACTACATCGACTGCCTGTGGCTGAGATGGAGTCGCTACGCATTGTACTTTCCGCTGTTTTTCTGATTGTAAATGTCATGAGACAATTCGCTAGGTATGTCTTGTGACAAATATACTACTTGTAATACTTTTACGTATTGTGCAATGATATCATTTCGCTGTGTTGTCAACAATGATCCTGGGGTTGACAAATATACACAGGAGGGTCTGGAAGCTAATTCCGGGTTCTCACAGAAGTGGTATCAGAGCCGATGTTGACCTAGTCGCGTGGCCTTAGTTAGAATGGAAAGCCTTAGGACTATTTTCAAAACAAAACTATTTTGAAAAGGATCATTCTCATAGTCTTCTCCTTCACTATTTCTCTCCTTGTCTCATCTTATTCAAATAAGGTTTAATCTCTACTTCCTTACCTTCTTCCTTATAGTATGTGAAACCCTTTTCCCCTTGCCCATAGTGTTTAAAATTTAGAAGCTTCAGAAGATGTGCCAAGAGTTTCAAGATAGCTTCAACCCCTGAAGCTCTGAGTAGCAACATTTTCCCAGAAGAAGACACCTCGAGAACTCAAGAAGTCAACAACCGTCGATTATGCTTCAAACGTCAATGTCGAAGATCTGCACCAAGTTATGATGTGACCTGCCATATAGGATTAGGTTGGTTAACACCCCTGTAGTGATAGAACTCGTAGCTTGTAGACGCAAAACCTTTCTTGTGTGAGTATTGTCTGCATATTTTTGGTGTTTTCCTATGCAGTCATACTAAAACCCTATTTGCTAAAATGAGTTGCTTTTGAGTTTTATTTGGATAGTTTCACGATTATCTTGGTGTTATATTTTTGATGATCGTTTGGGGTATCTCTTCCTTGTGTAGGATTCTTCTACTCATCTTTTGCTCTTTCCCTCTTCTCTATAAACCCCGAAGAACACTTTGAGAGGAAAGAAGTTGCAACATCATCCTTTGAAATATCAATGTGAACCCCATGGAAAACCTCTTTTAAAGGGGGTAGTAGACGGTGATTCATGACAAGATCGAAGATTTGAAGACCTTCATTTGCAAAGAATAAGAAGATTCGAAGACCTTCACCGCACGAGTCCAACTGCACCAAGCTTGACCTACAGAAGAAGGTCAAGGCCAAAGAATGCCCAACCACTCAGAGAAGCTATCAGATTACCATCGCCAAGACCGTAGGATTGCTTCCAAGCCTTGAGCAAGATGGAGACAGCATCAACGATCGAAGTGTCTCCAATCAAGACCCTGAAGTTGCTTGCCACCAAGATCAAAATCAATCATGGTTCCATCAGTTTCTGAGAAGAACTGTGTTGAAGATGAAGCTAACCCAAACCCATTCTCTATAGTCAGCCTAAATCTCGGGGACGAGATTTCTTTTAAGGGGGGTAGATCTGTAACATCCCGATTCTAGGAATATTTAAGATTTTTTTTTTCAAAAATCAGGGCGAGAAAATTGCATTTGTTTTATTTGTTAACAAAGCTTAAATTGGAGTTTTATAATTTGGAAGATTTAATTTGAACTAATGCCAACCAAAATTAAAATTTGAGTTTACTTCTCTTTTAGTCGGACTTTATTTTCTTCGGCATATTAAAATGTGCGCCTTTGATTTTTTTTTGGTGGTTTGGATATTCATTTGGAGTTTATTGAGCGTTATTCATTTTTGGGTTTCCTAAAAAGGGACTCCACTTATTCTCCTTCTATCAAACTCCGGACAGAATTTTCAAGCCTTAATCCATCTCTCTCTTTTGTGTGAGTATCTTATTTTCTTTTGACCACCAAATGGCCAATTCCATATCTCGCTTTTATGCTCATTTTCTATATCTCTTTCTAATGGGTGCAGCCCAAGTCATCTCTTCTTTTTGTTTTTTTCCTCCAACCAAATGGACCAAGCTCATATGTCTCTTTTGTTTTATTTTGTGTTCTTTCTTCCTTTCCTGGGCCGCAGCCCAACCAGTCCCTATTTTTGTTTCTCTTCTTCCCTTGCTCCCTCATGGCCTGACAAATTGGCCCATGTCTCCTAGCTAGCGAAGGCCTCCTCTCCTCTCTCCTTCCTGTATGTTCATAAGTCACAGAAGAGGAAACCTCAACAGCCACGATCCCTCCTCTCCTCTTAATTCCCATCAATTTTATCAGTTACCAAAACAGAAGCCATCATATTCAGCGCCTCCACCTTCTCTTCCATTCACGTAGCACCTCTGCCCTCACCCTTCCTCTTTCTCTACAGAAACTCTCTCTCCAAAGAATGCTCCATGGACACCGATGCTTGATCCCGTTGATATAGGCCATCTCCATCCATGTCCTCGCGCCAAATAATACTCCTCCATGCCACAGATCCATTCAGAGAAGAAAGATCGCGATCCATCGATCACACGCGAAGAATTTCACATGTGCGTGTACACTGTTCGTCAAGTTCACCACACTGTTCCATCCAACTCGGTGAGCCTCTATCCAATTCCTCATGCATACCTTCTCAACATCACACGTAGTACCTCATAGACATCATGTTTCAACCTATCTATGTCGTTGGCCGCGTGTGTCCAAACCCGAATTTGAATTGATGGCATCGGCTTGTTTTTTTTATTTTCTGTCCATCCGATGATCTTGTCGTCAACGTATGATTTGTTTCTCATGCCCATAGTAACCCATGGTGGAGTTAGATCGCTAGTTTCATCAATAGGATTTAAGTATAAATTTTGTTGTAGTCGTTTTGCCCAAGATTGAATAGGGTTTGTTCATCGGTTAATTTTGTATTAATATGTTATTGTTCTTATGATTGCGATATGCCTAAGAGTGCATCCTTTTCGTCTCATAATTTTTGCGTGTGACAAATGGCTTATTAAATTTATTTGTTTACCGACGATCATTTTTGGATGTCATAAGTTGATAATATTTCTTTTGTATTGTTTGTCTTGTGCTAGACATGCCTATAGATTTTAATATAGTTTGTATGATTTCATGTATATAGTTCATGCCAAACTTTAGTAGTGTGTTAGGCTTTTGTTTCATATTAGTTCTTGTGATTTATTAACACGCATAGTAGTTGATCGGTGAACTTTTATGTTAGTATGATATTTGTATATTCTTTATATGCCTAGGAGTCGCTCCTATTTATTTAATAATTCTAAGTTAGATATCATTGATTAGATTTGTCGTGAGGATTTTATTTATCTATCTATTTATATTATATTGTATTTGTACGTTGTCTCAGATATTATTTTTGTGTAGCGTGTAGCCCTATATTGCATGCGTAGAATATTTGGTAAACATTCGCCATGCTTATAATTTCGTAGGATTATTATAGGCTTTACTTTGTTTATTGAATAATGAAATATTTCATATCTTGACTATTTAATTTTGTTCAGCATGGTGACATCTTAGATATGGTTTACATATTTATTTCCGTCCATGTCGCATGTTCTTTTTATTGCTACATATAGGTCATGCTTGTTGCATATAACCTAGTCTATTGCTTCTTGTTATTTATCCAAGTTGTTTCATTCACCTAGGATGGTACCTAAGCATGCTTAGTTGATTGACGAGCCATGTTAGTACTTACTCAAAGTAAAATACATATTTGGTTGTATGCCTATAATGTGTTGTATCATTGGTAGTTTGTACCTTATGTTCATACATGTGATTAGACTTTGCTTGGTAGATATATATCGTAGTAGGTTGTTGATTAATCAATATGCCATGTTGTTATGCTTGTATAACTAGATTACATAGTGTGTTGTATCAGTTCATGTTATAGACCATTTCTAGTTGTGTATCATTTGTCATTACGATAGTAAGTTATACTAGATAGAAATGCATATCATCTTGCTATTCGTTCTGGTAGAATACATGTTCATTGGTTGATGCCAGGATCTAGTATTACATGCCTACATGCTCATTTTGCTTTCTCGGTGTGGTTATATTTTATAACAAGCATGATAGTGTTGTGTGATAATGCCATGCTTCCATGTTCTTACATGTCATAAATAGTGTGCAGGGTTGCGTGCTACTACCCTACTTGATCGCGATGTTAGTTATCTCATAGTTACGGTATTCTATTGGTAGCCTAGTGTGGTATCTCGATCATCCATGTTTAGACATTACATTGTTTACCTCGCTAATGCGTTATTCTATGCTTTGACATCTTTCATGCTTTATGATGTTTGGTGTATTACATTTGCCTAGTTCAGTTCTTTCTTATAGATGTTACCTCTGTATCATGTTAGTAATATGAGTGTTTAATACTTGTTTCATTAGTTCATCACATGGTTTGGATAGTTTACCATTCGTTAGTTGAGTTGTGTCTTTCTCATATGCCAAGTGTGCATAGTTTGCCATGTTGTTACAATCATGTGCTGATAATGTTGTTGGTAGTGGTTAATTAGACATTTGTTATTTATTTTCATAAAGAGCATGTCCTAGTGTAGTATATTGCCATGGTCACTTTATGCTTGATGCTTGTGATATTAGTCAATACATATTTATAACTTATCATTCACATACCATGTGTAATATGTGTCTTCTTGTTAAATTGTGTGGCCATAGTATTGGTTTGATATAATGAAGTTGATCCTATTTTCTTTAGTTTTGCTTTAGGATAGAATCTAGATCCAACTCAATTCATGTTGTTGTATGATGTTTCATTGCTTACTAGTATGATTTCTAATGGTTGTTTGTTTGCCTTATGAACTATTGTCTTTTAAGTTATTATAGTTGATGTATATGTTTGACTACTATTGACCATTATCAATATTTAGATTATATTCAAATATTTACTTGTGGTTAACTTTTACCTTTATCATGTCCTGTTGTGATTGCGTAGTTAAATGCATAGGATGGTTTCTTTTTATATGTGTTGATGCAATTGCCTTTGTTATGTAGTAGTTTCCTATACCTTAGCTCAGATGTGTAGAGGCCACTACTACTGCTTAGTAGAACAATTCATACTAGAACGTTAGTCTTGATCGCTAAGCCTTCTTTAGTCATGTCAACCGAACCATGTCATTTCATTGAATCATCTCCCTCACCACCCGATCATGCTACCTCATTTTGAATTTCCATCTGATCAATATCTTGCTATCCATCTACTCTTAATTTGTTTTGGATGTTATTTGGATTTGCCATTGCTTTGGTATTTATTGTTTGTCTGTTGCTATCGTTACAACGAGTAGGGAGTGACGACGATGTTGGATATGGACAGAATCAGGTTACCGAAGAAGGACTCAACAACGAAGGCATGCCTCCTTCTTTGATCATACTTATCCTATGTTTACAAAATTGCATTGTGTTTTATGGTTACTATATGCATGCTTTTTAATCTCGTAGCTAGTGTGTCGATTGACACATGCCTTGATCCGCTTGTCGCCTATTCACTTGACACCTGAGTAGAATTATATATTATTCCGGTAGAGTAGAAATACTTAGCCATGCTTATTATTCTATAGGTCCTTATTTGAATGATCTTCGGATCATTGACACTTGGAACTTGTTGATGAGCTCGCTGAGCTAGGTCAGTTGACCTTGTTGACCTTCTCTACTCTCTTCTACTCTGGGTGAAACTTACCATCTGAATACTGGCGCGGGCGACAACTGAATCAAGGATTGAAGGAGCGATTGGCCGCCCTTCACGAGTTGAAGGGGGCAATCAGTCGTCCGTGCCGCATGAGGCCTAATAAGTCTTGGATTTGAAGATTGTGATAACAGTACAGCCACATGCTATATGGGCACTGGCTTGGTTAATTAGTTAGCTCACTCTTATTGTCGTCATCGCCGTACCGCAGATGGGATAGCTGCCTTGCGAGGAGTGTCCTCGGCACAAAAGGGGGCTCGGACTGTGAACTGCGGTTACTTCCGTGTTGAAACCTAGTGGGCTTGGCACAGTAAGTTTGGTCTAATGAAAGACCTCGTCACAATCTCCCTGCCGGTATACCAAATGGTGTACTACGCTAGCGACGGCTAGTGGCAACAAGTCGGGATTGTGTCGTGTGGGTAAAGTGTACAACCTCTGCAGAGTGTAAAACTATTCGAATAGTCGTGTCCATGGTCATGGACGGCACATGAATCTTTCTTGACATACAGGACCTGTCTTTTCTATTCCCTCTTTCCCCTATTCTTGGAACCTATGAAGAGTGTGAGTTGATCGAGGATCCTCACTTTGATGAAAGTTATTCTGGAGACAAAACATGTTTGCATCTAAAACTGCTATTATCCAACTGCTATATGTTTTTCAAACAAAATTAGCTTTTACGCAATGAGCCATACATCCTTCCTTTGAAGCCACATGTAGTTGTTAGGACCTTCCCTGCGGGAGGCATGTTGAGTACGTAATGTACTCATGGCAATAATTTTGTTGACAACAGAGATCCATGAAGACGAAGGTGATGACTACGACTACTATGGCGATCTGTAGGAGTGAGGTCACGTGGACTACATCGACTGCCTGTGGCTGAGATGGAGTCGCTACGCATTGTACTTTTCGCTGTTTTTCTGATTGTAAATGTCATGAGACAATTCGCTAGGTATGTCTTGTGACAAATATACTACTTGTAATACTTATACGTATTATGCAATGATATCATTTCGCTGTGTTGTCAACAATGATCCTGGGGTTGACAAATATACACAGGAGGGTCTGGAAGCTAATTCCGGGTTCTCACAGCCGCTTTTGAAGAACTTATACCTGAGGGTCTTCGGGATGTCGGCGGCGGCAGGTTGGATCTGCGGACAATACGGCAGGGAGGAAGAACGGCCGGAGGACCTCCCGAGCCGGCGCTGTGGGCAGAGGATCGGGCCCCTCCGGCAGTTGTGGGTTTCCTCCCTCTCCGGCGATGACCGCATGAACGATGCACCTTTTAGTCCTCTACACACACCGGCCGAAGGGATCTGGCCGGCTCTGTGACCAGCAGTGAGCAGAAAGAAAATGTCGCTACCGCTGTCTTGTTTAGATCTGGCGAGGATGAGAGAATGAAGAGAGCAACGCTAGTAAAGCAAGCGCTCGGGCCCCTGCGTACATATATAGCTTAGTGATTATCTTTTTTTCTCCACAACAAGCGTTTCAATTTGTGTACGTGGCATTAAAGAAAAGAAACTCTCTATTTAAGGTGACTACCTATACGACTCCTACTTACTACTAGTAGTAGTATTGTTCACTTGTCCTCCCGAGCCCTCCATTCATTGAACAACCCCACGGGTGAATAAACATACAGTACTAGTATTTATATAGAGCGAACAGGCTCAAATTATTTTCGCGTAGTTAAAAGTTGAGGGTGGGGCTTTTCCCGGGGAGTACGCACGGCAGTTTTCGCGTAGGCGGTTTGACAGAGAGGCGGGGAGGGTGAGGGAGTAGCGGATTCAGCTTACTTACTGCTGGAAGGTCGAACTGTGCGATTTGATGGCGCGTTACTATTTGTATCCATGTGTTAGAGTTAGTTTGAGTTAGTTTGAACTCAACTAACCCAAAAATATCCAAACAGGAGGGTTAGTTTGGGTTACTGTTTGGATCCATGTGTTAGAGTTAGTTTGAACTCAACTAACCAAAAACAAATCTAACTCTAACCTCTAACTGAGTTAGATTATCCAAACAAGGCCAGGCGGTACGACCGGGGTGATGACCCCCTTCCGTTCTGCACTCTAATCTGGTGCATGACACGTATTACGTCGACCCGGATGCTGCTGGTTGTCCCACATGTCGGCCAAGTAGTACGTAGTAGTAAGAAGAAGCAAGAATCATGCGGTATAAGTCTTTCTAGAGATTCCAACAAGTGACTACACCGCGTGCAGTATCTCAAATCTCAAATCTCAAATCTCCCTTCTGGTTTATAGGGCTCAAATCTCAAATCTCATCAACCAAGGCATTTTGTGATTGGAGGAATGTATCTCGTTCTTTACAAAACTACCCTAATTAAACTCATGCATTAATTACGTAGTTCTCTCGTTTTCCTCTCCGCCTTGGTCGCGGTGCACAATATTGACCACTCCTATATGACTAGCCGCTCTATCTACATGTGGGACATCAAAGCATCTGGGCCCGCGTGCCATCCACCAAATCACAGCGAGGTGCTATAGTCGAAACTCACCGGTCACCCCGGTGCGGCCGTCATGACCCGTCATATCCCAATACCCACACCTTTACCAGTAGTGGTAAAGTGGCCTCGAAGTTGAACTGGACGAAGCAACCATCATTTCACTGGAATGCTCGTTGAAGCCCTTTCTCCCCTTTCTTGAAGAAAACCTCACTCCAGGCTACTCACTTCTGCCATTTTTCTTTTGTACCGACGAAGGAAAGGTGGGCGAATCAGTGATGCTGCTATATTTTCATTCCAAGAATCTTCTTTTTGGGAAGCACCGACCGATTCTCACAGCCTATTCTTTTCCCGTTTTCATTGCAATTGTGGTTTCCTTTCGATTGCTTTTTGTTTGTCAGTTCATTGATGGATCCTGGAGCACTAGGCAAAGAGTTGCCGGCGGACAATCCACTGGAGACAACGATCTCCAGGAAGCGAGCACCGACCAACGAGTTGACCATGTTGGCGGGCCAACCCATGGAGACGAAGAACTCCAAGAAACAAGCACTGGCCAAAGAGTTGACGACGTTGGCGGACGAACTCCTCAAAGAAAGTTGGAAGAACAACAAGGGCCCCATTGTGCCTACCCCAGAAACTCTGATGGCCACCTATGCGAGGCTCAAGGCCGAGTTTGAGGAGATAGTCGCCGTTGAGAAGCAGTATTCCCGTGGCAAGGTGATGGCCCCCATCGAGGACGAGGAGATGGCTCCCGGAGGGATGGGATCCCCTGGTGAGACGCACAAGGTAAAAAATAATGGCTTATTACCGAAAGTTGTGGTTTTTTGTTATTAGCAATGTGCTTGCTAATATGTTAGGGTTGTGCAGGTGCCGGTGGACGTCCTTGATGATTCCGATGTCGTGGCCCGTCCTGTGGACAATGCCCCAGAGATCATTTTCGATGTCGCGGTCCGTCTTGTTGGCATTGCCCCAGAGATTGATTCTGATGCCAATGTCCATCCTATGGACATCGCCCCAGAGATCGATTCCGAAGTCGTGGTCAGTCCTGTGGACATCGCCCCAGAGATCGATTCCCATGCCGATGTTCGTGATGTTGTCATTGCCCGAGAGATCGATGACAAGAAATAGTTGGTCGCGCTAATCCTTCAGGGTAGTTTGCATTGCCCTGTGTTTAATTACCAGAATGATGCATGTTATCAAACCATCTTAGGGCTAGTGCACTGTCTTGTGTGGGCGGTACTTACTACTTTTGTTTAATAGTGAATCATGTGAACCCTCTCCGAGTTATAGAAACAGATGTATCCTCACCAGCTTTTGATGTAATATATGGCATGCTTAGATGTAAGTTTGAACTGTTTATCATACCAGCATGGCTTATTTGATGATTCTTGGTGTTAGTAGGCTAGCTACTGTGCGAGCTATAGTACTTGCAAAAGTCAACTTTGTACTACTAACTTTGAAACGGAGGGAGTGCAAATCCTGGGCGGGCTAGTTTGGCCTAGTGGGTTTTAGTGATATGACGTGGTATAGTGTCGTCCAGTCTTTGCCTGCGGTATGCTAGTTAGCATGCTTAGTACAATCTGTGTTACTGCTGTCATGATTTATTTCCTGTTTATTCGGATTAAATATCCTAGTAATTTGCTCATATTTCCAACAGAACCATCATGACTTTCGTTGAATTCCGCTTCTTCATGAAAACTGGACAACATTGTACCACGTCATATCACTAAAACCCACTAGGGCAAACTAGCCCACCTAGGATTTGTACTCCCTTCGTTTCAAAGTTCGTAGTACAAAGCTGACTCATCTACTTGGAAGCAGTGCGGACTCCCGCATGGCCCACCTCACATTATAACCACATATTTCTTGGAGTCCGTGCACGGCGGGCGGGTGATCTCTTCTCCCTCCCCCGTCTCTCTCCTCTCAGCCGACGCCCGCCGAGCAATTAGATTTCGGCTATCAACAATTTATTCAATTGCAGTCCCACATGTCAGTGAAAATGCAAGACAATGCGTGTCCTCTCTGGTGAGCGGCGTGCGAGCCGGACTGTCGGGGGCGCGACGTGAACATGACGCGTACGAGTTGTAAGTGTGCCGCCTTTTCCTTTTGAACTTGCAAAGCGTAACATTTTCGTGCGATCGATTGATAGAAATCCAAAACAAAATGATGAGGGCGGTGCTTTCCCGCACGTTAGGCGGGCTAGTTTCAATGATATGACGTGCTACAGTGCCGTCCACTTGCTCCATTTTTATGTAAGCAAGAGTCTACACTCTTACGTGGGAGGAGTGCGAAACACGGCAGAACTGATTTTGATCGAGGGATAACTGTTCCCTGCAAAATAATGAGCACTGTTAGTGATTATAGCATGATAGTTAGGGCATCTCCAGCGCTGGCCCTCAAATTTACACCGGCATCTGTCCGAGTACACTGATGGATGCCATCCAATTCTGCCCGCATACCTTTCGACAACTATATGAACTAACCGGATGAAATTCGTACAAGCAAAGCAAATTTCAAATTGACCGGATGAAATTCATTACATTTTGAGAACTTCTCCTAAAAACTAGACGAAATTCATTACATATTTCGCACAAACCGTACTAAAACCTACTGTAAACCTAATCTAAACGATCGTCGGGCCCCGACCACCATGTCCGGCCATGAACCGGAGAAAGCCGGCCATTGCCTTTGCCTCCTCCTTATCCGCGTCGATAATCTCCTCCTCCGGAGCACAAGGTTATGAAGATTTCCGTCTCCACGTCGCCGTCAAGCGGCTAATCGGCCGCCGATTTTTATCCCACCAAGCTTGGCGTCGATTGAGTGGAGGAGCGGTGGCGACCTACCGTGTACTACACTTCCTCGCTGCCGGCTGCGCCCGCGCACGCGCGCCGACTTCATGGTCGTGGCGGCGGTGGGTGGCCTGGGGGGGAGCCGGCAATCTCCTTCATCTACTCCTGCGGGAGTACGCCCAAGAGAGCTTTGGAGCGCGCCCGGAGCGGAGCCACCGATGTCCTTCGTCTGCTCCTATGACAGTACGTCCAAGAGAGCTTTGGAGTGTCCGGAGGCCATAGTTGGAGTGGTGCCAACAGAAGGAAGGGACGGGAGGAGAATGAGTGTGGGTCTTTGGCTATGGCTGCGAGCTGGGGCTCAAGTTAATATAGCGGGCCAATGGCAATGAGCCGCGGCAGACGGATGGACGGCTGGCACCTGAGTAGGTTCGTCGGCAGCCGTGGTGTCATTATCGCGGAGCGGTCGCTTGCACCGGGATGCCACGCGGGTGGCGCTCTCTCGACCGTCGCGCTGCTGCAATGCCGACGCCAATGAGAGGTTGCGTCGGGCGTGAATGCGGACGCTGCTTCAGTGACTTAACTGCAGGTGCGTTGTCTCACTGACAGATGCATGAGGCCCGCATGTCAGGGACACATCAACTACACCTGTTGTTAAGGGCGGTGAATGCGGCATTGACGTTCTGGAGAGACGGTGATCGTTTTAGGCTGGAAGCACGCGCTAGCGATGGAAGGGGTTTCGGTAGGCCAGGGTGGTTAGACGCTGGCGTGGTGGGAAAATGTGAACTCGTAGATGACGAGCCTTTGAAGCGTATGCGACACGTATTGGCAACCAGGCGTCCATTCAACCGCTCTTGTCGCCAGCTAGCATTCGACGACCACCACACAACCATACATAACTTATGAATAATGGACGAATCAATCAGACACACACTCGTGTGCAGTGGCACTATGATTGGTTGTTCGCGATAGTACATGGAGTACTCCGCACCATAGTACCCTCTCTAGCTAGGTTGCTTTATAGATTGTCATTGTGATGGACGATATACATGAGCAAGGCGTCAAGTCACGAGTATGACCGTTGGTATTGAGCAAGGTGAATACATGCTCAGTGTTCGCGGAGGCCTCCAGCAAACGTCTAAACAGTAATGTCACATACGCATAATATTGGTTTTTATTTCTTTCTCCACTGACAGGTAGGCCCGCATAGATAGATAGATAAAGAACACGAGCTGATGAGGCGCATGCAGACTGTTTGACTGGTCAACCAGACAAATACGGAGCTATATGCTGAGCCAGTGACCGTATACTCACCATATCTCGTATATAATGATCAAAGTGAGCTATCAAGACAAGTTCAATGACCGCCAATGCATTTTACTCGGTAATAAATGACCAGGATTGAAGGAGAATCCAAATTTCCTTCGTCTTCTGTCCTCGAGCTCTTGACAAACCAATGCACTTTACGGTTGTCCGACCACTCCACCCCAGAGCTGTCATCAAGCGTTGTTCATGCCACCACACCGCACACTAACCGGTAAGGAAGCGATGGCATCCCACCGCGCCGAGTTCCTCGCCGCCCACGACCGCACAAAGAATGGTAGGCAAGCGGTGGCATCCTGCCGTGCCAAGTTTATTGCCGCCCGCGACCTTAGACCTATGTGGGCGGAATTTGAAGCTGCCAAGGCCGAATGGGCAATAGAGCAAGAGGCGGCCAAAGCCGCACAGAGGGAGTGGAAACGTCAGAAAAATAGCAAGAAAAGAGAGGCCCACCGCCGCAAGAAAGAAGAGGACGCACGCGCTGCTGCAGAGAGGTCGGTGAAGATCCAAGCATGGTGGGGTGTCGCCGACAAAGCCGGGAAAGAGAACGACAGCGTCTGGCCAGCATGTGAGAAGTAGTAGTACTAGTAGTTAGTTTGTGTGTGTCTGTGTCGCCCGTACGTTTGTTTAATTAATTGCGAGCATGTAACAGTACTATGAGTTACTACTGTAGTTTTTAGAGCAAATTACCAGTACATTAGCCTAGACTCAATGGAAAAATTCCTATCATATGCATCAAATGGCTTCTCTTTCTCTATAGGAATTGATTTTGAGATGCATGTCATCTCACTTCCTATGATTTTCATATTCCTATAAAAATCCTATCCTATATGAACCAAAGGAGGCCTCTGCTGGAGTAACTACTGTAGCTAGCAGTACTGCTGGTACAGTAGTTTTCTTCAAGAAGCGGAATTCAACAAAGTCATGATGGTTCCTTCGTCTGAGCAACTTCAAAGTGGGTAAGGTTGGGCCTGTAATTTGACAGCTCATTAGTAATTACTGCGGTGCGACGACCGGGGTGACTCTCCTTGGAGTTCTGCGGGCATGGCAAGTGGACCAGGATGGTCGACGTCCCACATGTCGGCGAGCGGAAGTGTTCTTTCCGATATCGAGTAGCAAGGAAACCGCGTGGTATAGTATCACTGGTGATTTATATTTATTTTTTATTTCTAATGAATGCTAGTGTTTTAAATCTTACAACGAAGGAGTGACAAACACACGGCATGTTCTGGATGTCGCACACGTCAGCGAAAGGAGTGGGACATGAACAGCGTGGTAGAGCGTCTCCACTTCTGGGTCGGAGACCACACGTAGTAGTACTACTGTACTAGTGGTATGAACAATACAAAGTGCGACCCGGAGAGAAAGACACGTCTAGTTGGAAGGTCTCGGGGCATACACGTAAACAAATATAAAACCTAATATGTGCCTCCAATTAATATAGTAGTAATAGAGTACTTAGTCACGTACTCCATAAAAGCACTGGGCATTGCATGTACAACATTTAGTGGTAGTAAGAGACAAATGCCTATATGCCAAGCATGTTCATACTATTTGTGCCTTTCTACTTCACTTACTGCGCTACATTACATAGGTTCGCACGTCCACTCCTGGGTACATGTACGTCTCGTAGTTCCAGTCCCACGTGTTCTTCATATAGATGGAACGATCCTTGCATGACACGTGCACCTTGATGCTAGATGTGTCGCGTGTTGGCAAAAGGATGAACAAAGCTCACGTAAAAAATCGAGTGCAAGAACATAGATTCCCAACGACCGAGAAGGAGCAAGGAACCTCGGGGTGGAGCGTATGCACTCATAATATTTTATAATATTTAGTGATATAAAATCAACCAATCATCTCCACAGTGGACTGAAAGAGTACGAAACACGGCAACCCAGTGTAGTTACATCATACTAGTACATGGCTAACCCACGCTATCACCATATTTTTTGGCTTCCGTGCGACGGCGACCAGAGAAGAGGCGGCGGGAGGGGAATGAATGCAGCTACTGTTTGGTTTCGTCGTCGGGCTTAAATAAATGCGCAGCATCACGTGTACCCGCGGGTGCACAAATTGTAACATACGTGTCTGCTTAAGTGGGCGTCACATAACTGGTGTGTGTGTGTGAGATTCTGAGAGACAGAGTGCATGTGTGCGACTCTATTCTTCGGACATGTACTCAACCTTTTGCATCGGGATATAAGTATAATGGTATATACTTTAGCTAATGATTTACGTGGCCATGTTTTTTCTGCGGGTGATTTACGTGGCCATGTTAATGTGGTTGTGTAAAAAAATGTCCCTTCCTGCTCGTGATTTGCGTTATATAATTACAAGCAAGATGCTCGTGCATTGCACGGAACATCAATATGCATTTTTTTACAAAACACATGTTGTGATTTACCCATGCAGGAGTAATCCCATGTGTAAAAACTAATGATATTTCAATAATTTTATCGGAAAACTGGTATCTTAGAATGTCATCGAAAAAAATGAAAGATGGGAGATAAGGTGAGGAGGAGTGGAGCGTGGTGGTGACTGATGGTCGGAATGGGCGGAGGCATGGGGATGGACGGCGCCGGCAGGCGGCAACGGCCACCATGCTAGATTGTTTCGGAGATTTTCTTTTTTAAATACTCAACAATGAGGTGTGGGAGATAAGGATGTGGAGAGGGGTGCGGCTATCTTTTGTAAAATTATCATAGTTAGCTTTCTATCTGTCAGATATAGATCAGACGGTCTATATTACAAGATGGCAGACACACCATCATCGCCAACTCGGTTTTTTATAAGGGTACAGATGATAAGTTTGCTAACTACTAAAGTAAAGTGGAATTTGTCCATGTTATACAAGTAAATTAAGGTGATTGTTTATCATACTGGTAAGGGTGGATGAAGGGTGGTAGGAACAAATGCTCCGCCTAGAGCATGTGTGTGTGAGATGGAGTCTCAGTGTGTGTGTGGGGGGGGGGGGGG
>LR738712.1:186665616-186705479 GCA_902687465.1 Secale cereale | reverse complement strand
AGTCTTAGTGAGTGTGTGTGTGTGTGTGTGATGGAGTCTTACTGTGTGTGTGTGCGCGCGCGTGTTTGTGTGTGGGTGGGTGGATGGGTGCGTGCGTGGGTGTGTGTGTGTGTCGCGGGGTCCTCGGTGGCGGATGTAATTTAAATGTGCATGGCTTCATCATAGAGAGGTGATGTGTATGGCAGAGGTCACCAACGATGGGGTGCGAGAGAGAAAATTCCCGTAAAGAGGGAAGAGAGGGTGTGTGCGCGTGAGAGTATTCGACATCGAGAGAACGTGTTTGTTCGAGAGACACCAAGGAAGACTACTATATATCGATGGTGCATGTAGGCGGGAATTAAATGAAGGGATGGTCTTATTGGTTTCGGGGATATAGGGGAAGAGTGAGAGGGGGTGGGGTAGCTACAAGGAGATTGTTAAATGTGAGTGTGTGTTTTACCCATCCAGGCGGAAGTTATGTGCACACAAGAAGAGAATGATTCGATGTGGCGTTAGGGTTGAGGGTAATTAACTACGTATGAAGACATAGAGACCTTCAATGTGCATGTGTGAGAGGTATACATGTATACATGGGATGTGTGTGTGTGTGTGTGTGTGCGCGCGCGCGCATGATCGAGATAAAAGAAAGAAGACATAAGTCATAAGCTAAGATCAACGACATGGGAGAGACGGATCGGTATGACAATATGCATGCATGCGAGAATGCAGGGAAGAAGGCCCGACAATTCAGCATGTGTTTTTGTCTTTAAGAGATAGTGGCGTGGGCTGGAGCATGCATTTATGGCGAGCAGAGGTAGTGAGGCACAACGATTGTGCAAAAGAGATCAACCTATAAATGAAAGAAGGTTGATGGAGAAAAAGATAAATAGAAAGATAAAGATGCTAGCTAGTGTGCGTTAGAGATTGGAGTCGAGTGGATCAGAAGGCTGAGTTATGGGTGTGGCTGTGAGAGAGATGAAGAAAGGGTGCGTGTGACTCACATATAAACAAATATCGGAGAGAAATGAGATCCCGAAAGACGGAGTTTTGTGTCTGCGAGAGAGAAAGATATTTCAAAACGAGAGTGATATCTAGAGAAACATATGAGGGAACGCAAGATATCTCTAGGGAGAGAGAGAGTGTGGGTGAGCGACATACAAGAGAACAGTGGAGAAATATGAGACCCTGGGAGACAGAGTTTGTGTTTGTGTGTGAGAAAGAGATATTTAAGAGGAAGAGTCGTAGGTCCTCATACCTAAGGAGAGAAAGACATCTCTGTATGAGGGGTGTGCGATTGGCACATAGGGGAATAGTAGAGAGAAATGAGACCTCGGAAGACAAAGTTTTGTGTTTGCGTGAGAGAAAGAGATTCCACATGGAGAGTCATAGTTAGAGACACATAGCAGGGAGCGAGATATACTTAGAGAGAGAGAGAGTGATGAAGGTCGAGGTAGAGAGTACCGTCAGTGTGTTACAAAGATAAAAGATCATTGTGGACATACATGTAGCACGAGAGATGCCCAAGAGACGATGAACACATATAGGTTAGAGAGATAGTCCTATATAAGCATGAGTGATAGTTATATGAGACGAATATCTGGATTTAATGGGATTGAAATATTTAAACTGGAGATCACGACATCGATAATATCATAATGCAAATTGGTGTATCAAACATGCATATTCATTTGAATTTGGGGACACGTGTAATGTTATATAGTTTATCAATATTGGTGATTCATAGATTCTTTAATTACAAACAATGCATGGTTTGTATGCAATTAATGTCTAAACGGGATTACACTATATGTTGCGTGTCTGAAACGCATTATACATGTTTGAGAAGTAAAAAAACCCCACATGAAACACACATTAATTGGAGACAGTTAGCGAGGAATGCATACATTGGATTTCAACATAAAGTGGTTTCAAATATTTGAAAATCCAAATTGATGGATACAACCTTATGAATATGATATCATGCCATTTGTAAACCATATTTATGTAAAAAGGGTGTTGTGCTTTTAAAAGTATATATAAAAATGATGTATATAGAATTTCATTCCAACCGAAAATGGATCCCGCCTGAAAAAAAATGGAATACAAACGGGATTCGAATTGAGTTGGCATGGTAAACATGCACTCTGCAAAATTTGAATGAAGCGCGCCCGAAACCAAAATCTGCGGGATGGAAATTACTAGTGCCTATTCCTGCCACGCAAAGCCTATCTGCTCGATTTCTATATGTTTCGATAGGGGTAGCTTTGTAATTTCACTCAAACATGACATAACTGCCTCTCACCCGGATTCATACACGGTGGGCGCCAAAGCACAGTGTGTCCTCGGCTAAAATCGACTCCCTCCCTAATTCATACACGGTGGGCACCAAAAACAAACTCCCGTCGGCAAATATTCGGTGTATGCGAGATTACCGTCCTATCCCCAACCGAATAATATTGTTGTGATGTAGGAAATTTGAAACGGGGGCTAAGTTTGTAAATTTCTTCGCATTTGAGACAAGCGCGCCCTGCAGACATGGTTCCCCCTTCCTCTTGACCTCCATATCCCCATTCGTACTCCGTGGGCGCCAAAACACCCTCTCCACCCCAGCCTCCTCCGTTCGCCACCCCATCCACCGCCGTCCTCCTCCACCATGTCGGATCTGATACCCCGACGCTGCCATCCATTACAAGAGATCGACCTCTCTCATCCACGGCTCCGGACCGAGATCCTTGCATCCCATCCTCTCGCTTCATCCCCGCCGTCGTCCACCTTGCCGGCGCCGCTCCTACGAACGTCTCGTCCACCGCGCCCCGCCGCCATCGTCTACCCTCCTAGATATGCTTCCACGCCGTCGACAGCCATCGCTACCGCAGCACCGTCAAATTCTCAGAAGATGCATACACGGCGCCGCACCAGGGGCAGTACTCTTTCGTATCTACTCAACTTATTTATCAAAGCAAGAAAATAGATCGCCACTGCTTTACTCTGATTTCTTGTCCATCACTTAATTGCTAGTTGAGAGCAAACATTGGTTGCGAAGTTGCCTTTGTCCGGTTTGCACCTTCAGATCCGCCATGGCATGCTCAACACTATACTCCCAATGCTTATGGTTTTCCCCTTTTATATTCCACACTAGTTAAATCACACTAGACTAAATTTCAAAATTGGGTCAGTCGATTTTTCAGAGCTCGCTGGAGTTTGCCGGTGCGAACGAAGGGGCTCGGGTGGGGACTTTGGTTGTGGGGGCGGTGGGGGGGCCTCGCCGAACGAAGAAAACTCGACGCGGGTGCGGGCGGGGGTGGGGGTGGGAGTGGCGGAGAAACACAGGAGGTGGGGGCCGGTGGTCCGGCCGGCGGCCCGTGAGGTGTTATGTATGGGAAGAATCAGAGACGAGGAAGAAGAAGGGTTAGGAGACGTAGGATCTTCATCCAACTGCCTGAAATGGTCGACTGACACAAATGACAAAAGTCACGCTACTTGCATGCGGACATGCCTTTATATTCAGTACCATCATCGTACCTGCTTAGCACTGCTCCTGAATCCATCAAGCTAAACAACGTGCCACTCATAATTCCAAACTTGTTGCTCAAGTACGAATCTGATATGATGTTGATATTACTAAAACAGATAACATTTAATTGGTCAGCTAATATTCCTACTTTACTTTCAAAAAAGCACGTGCACCACATATAGAGAGACAGCAGGGAGTTGCTTTCTTAATGCGCTCTGGTTCATCATGTGTGGGCACTGCGCAACGGACATTTTATTATCCAAAATCTGCTTGCTCTTCTTTAGTATGTTCCTCTTCCGTTCTTCTTTAATTAGTACTCTCTTCGTTCCTAAATACAAGTCTTTGTATAGATTCCACCATGGACTACATAGTGAGCAAAATGAGTGAATCTACACTCTAAAATGTATCTGGATACATCTGTATGTGATCCATAGTGGAAATCTCTACCAAGACTTATATTTTGGAACAGAGGGAGTATGATAGTAGTACAATATGTTCCTTGTAGTGAAGATGAGCAGGGACATTTGCAGTGTAGAGGTCTATACGGTCGGTTGGTATGGACACTTTGAACACTTCGAGTCTCTTTGATTCGTAGGATTTTGTAAACATGGGAATAGGATTTGTAGTGGCCTGCCCACTTGAATCCTATAAGAATAGAAAGGAAATGCGGGGAGCTGTGTCGCCTTTGAGAGTTACACTAATATTAACAGTACCGCACCTTTAGTTGAAGAGAGCTGGTATCCGAAGCCTTTCTAGCCGTACCGGCAATACTTGCACATATATTCCAGCAAGTTCCACTTTGCTGATTTTACTCTGATGCTTACGGTTTTCCCGTTATATCTACACTATGATCTGTGTAGCTGCTTTGTGTCGCACTAGCAGCAGTCCACTCTTGAAGCTAAATACCGCAATGACTTACAAAATTGGCATCAAGGCATTGAGCGCCTTTCTAGATGCAATGAAACTCATACGCTCCCCATCTGTTGACTCTTGTTAAGAATATGATCCTAATGACTCTTGTTCAAAATTGCCACATATAGAGAGACAGCATGGAATTGCATTTCTTTGGGCGCTGTGATTCATCATGAGTGGGCAACCAAAATTGTATCCAATTAAGTGGAACCTCAAGAATATGCTTCCTCTTCTGTTCTTTAACATGTTCCTCTTTTGTTATTCTATATTTAGTACGTATAGTATGTTCCTTGTTAGGAAGGGGAGCAGGGACATCTGCAGTCAACAGCTGATAGAGCTGGCATGTACTTGATCCATAAGCTTTCAATTACTAGCGGCAATACAACACCGTATTTTCAAGCCAGTTCCACTTTCCCGATTTATATATAGTGGTTATGGTGTACCCCTTTTATGTACACTATGATCTGCCTAGTTGTTGTGTGCTCTTGTTATCATGGTTTGGCAATAAACTCTCTATACAGTATATTTTGAACCTATCATCTGCCAACTATCCTTACTTTTGGAGCCTAAATTTTGTGTGTACTTGTGCCAGATTATATAAATGCACGCACCATATTACAGCACACATGAGCTCTCTCATCAGAATCCAGTGATAGCACACAAGTGTTTACGGGGGCGCCCCTATATTAGAATATCCTCTGCACTACAAAGATAATCTCACAACTATTTATGTTTTCATGGTTCTCAGATATTATACGTATTACAGTGAATATCAGAATCCATGCATCAGAAGAATATTGTGGAACACTCCAATGACTTACAAAATTGGCACCAAGGCATTGAGTGCCATTCTGGATGCAATGAAACTCATACGCTCCCCACCTGTAGATTCTTGTTCAGAATATGATCCTAATGACTATTCTAACCTCGAGGAGTCAAAGGCAGATGGCCTGTCATGTTCACCCATCAAGGTGCCTGCTCTAATTTGGTAAGGTTTTATTGATTGCGCGTATCTTGCATATGTTGTTTTCCATTTCTTCTACTTTGTTGCACCGCCATCTACTTAGTTTACTCATCATATATGTCGAGATGCCATGCCCATCCATTATCAATACATATTCCATATGTCATCATACCATGTTTTTCCACTCAAATATTGTTCTTGTGCATCAGACATCAAAAAGGAAGAGGGTGATTGCTGAACCTGAAGGAGCACCAGCAAAGTCCTTGAAAAATGTGGTTGTGCGGGAGAAATCAGACAGCACCCCACTTATATTGGTTGTACAACCAGTGACACAAAACGTAGGACCGACTCCAGCAGACTGTACCCATACTTCACTGGCCACACCACTAGCCCCACCTACAGTGTTGCACTCCAGCAAAAGGTATGCCGATTTCAGTTGCCATAGCACCAGCCGTACCACAGAAAAATCCCACTCCAGCAAAAAGTATAGCAAGTCCACCGGCCGAAGACCTATTCCAACTGCAGAGACGGCCGATTCCTGTAGATTGGAACCCCATTCCAGTTATTCCCAGTTTAAAATACAATGTTTTCAATGTTGTTAGGGACTACACGCATATATTCCCATCATTGGAAGATTATAGTGAAGACAAACACCATTTTCACATCTTCATGTCCCACTTACGTGTAAGAGCTATTATTCATGGTGATTATTTTCCTGTTTTCTGCTGATTGAACACATCAATGATTTACATTACATTGTTGTAAGTAGGCTAGGGTCAATCTGGATAGTCATGACGAGCAAAGCTTGCTTGCGCTTTTCAAGGAAGCATTGCAGCAGTATTCTTGTTACCTGAGGAAATCACACTTTGATGGCAAGTCTATAAACGAATTTCTGGTGAAGTCTCCTGTGCTAAATTTAGAAGACATTGAATGGAAAAACCTTGTTATGCACTGGTCTCATTCCGAGGATGAGGTACTGTCTATGTATGACAATTTGAATTCTACTTTTCCGCATGTGCCTTATGGATCTTTTTTGCAGGAAATCTGCTCGAAAAAGAATTCCGGTTTGAAAAGAACAACAGGATATCGCAAATATGTTGCCCGCTGCTTTGCTCTTGTTAGTACCTATTGTCCTGTATCACTGTACTTGCATACATACCTGGTTCATTATGTGACAGCAGTATGCATGATAGCTTGCTTATCAATTGTTCGCTCCAAATTATTTGATCTGTATGAATGGTTACATTAGTGTAGAATATATCCAATGCCAATGAATTTTTTTAGCTTTGCAGTGTTCTTGTAAGTACCTGCTGTCCTTTATTAGCGTACTTATATTGACAGGTAGTTGTTCATGTACCATCTCTCTGCACCTTATTTTCCTTTGCCCTCCATTTTCTACACATAAGATCTATATTTACTCTTACCATAAGGTTGGATAACACCGATGGTACTGAAGAAGTTTAGCTTTGCATTGCTCTTGGATGTACCTTTTGCCTGTATCGTTATACTTACATTTATAGCTACTTGGTTATGTAGCATCACTCTTCATCTTATCTTAAACATTCTCCATTTTTTCTTATATTGTCACATCTATATTTACTCTTAACAAAATGTAGAATAAAGGAAATGCTTATGAAGAAGATTCTGTGGTGAACTTCTTGAATTGCCCCTCCCCCATCAGAATGGAGAAGGGCTTTAAACTTTGTTGTGTATATTTGTAAGTTTGTCCTTCTCAAGCCTTCAAACTTTGTTGTGTATATTTGGTTAGGCATGACTGCAACAGCTGTTTATTTTTGGTGTTTGCATCAAATTGCATGTTTAAAGTTTATTATGTACTCCAGTTCATAAACAAAAGTTTGTCCTTCTCAATTTAAGTTTTCAGTTGTACAACCAAGTTCCTTCTTCATACCATGTAAATTAAACTATACAGAGCAAGTGATCTTATTTTGCCAATCTAAAATGGGATAAATTGACAGCACACTAACCATTGATAATTATGAGTTCTTGATCTGTAATACAGTGGTGTCGTGAAGCTGCCAACTCCTTCACAATGTCATTTCCTGCCATGTCTTGACCTGAACAATACCATATTGTGTTAATGCTATTTTAAACTATGTCACTTTATTCGTCAGTAAGAAATGTGATGAATTGTCAGCACTGATACATATCTGTGCAAAACCTGTCATCTGTTTGCTTGTTTATCTTTCAGAGTGAGGAGGATATAAGTGTCAAACAAGTGCAGTCTCACTAGTTAGCTCAGCTGCTTGCACTGCAGCTCCCGAGCAGGGCTAACCTTTCTTGAACTCTATTGAAGTGCTGTCGGTTTTGTATATTATTTTGTCGGCATGTTTAGTTGCACTGGTGGCGATCTTTGATGCCCAGTGTATGTAATCTGCTATTTGCTTGTGCTTTATTATCATAGTGGCGAACTTTGATGCCCAGTGGATGTAATATGCCGTAATTTCTTTATTGTATAGTATAGGTTTTTTTATTATTCACAATGATGTAGTTATTTTACTGTATATATCCTGTCTTCGCAGTAAACTAAGAAAACCGTAAAATTACGGTACATAATCAGGCCGTCATGCAAATCACCATGTATGATCCACATCATGGGCCCCGTCATCTTGGTCCGTTAACAGGCCTAAATATAAAATGGCCCACTAGTAGATTCGGGCCTTCAATAGGCCGAGTAAACTGCGGGCCCTATTTTCCCAAGAAAACTCAATGGGCCTTTAGGAGGCTGAAAAGTAGGTTGGGCCTAAATCATGCCGAACAGCTCACGGGCCGACAGCAGGCCAAAATAGACCCCAGCCCATGAATGCGCCAATCAAATCACGGGCTTATAATAGGCCAAAATTGTCTCGGTCCTTGTTTGGCCCAATCAGATTATCGGCTGCGAGCACGCCGGATGCAAACCGGGCCGTAGTTAGGCCCAACTATATGACGGGCTTTTAACATGCCAATATTAATATAGGGCTGAAATGTTAAATGGGCCCTTAATAGGCCGAAATTAATATCAGGCCGAATTACTAAATGGGCCTTTAACAAGTGGGCCCAAAAGCATAGTGTCAAGTTGACGAGACGAATCTGATATGGGCCATAATTTAGCCCAAAGCCTCTTAAAGGGTCGGACCTGATCTGGGCTGTAATTTGGCCTAGAACGTGGTAGGCTTTTAATAGGCCGGATCTCATATGGGCCATTATTAGGCCCGGAACGTGGCAGGCATTAATAGACCGGATCAAATATGGGCCGACATTTGGCCCAAAATATGGCAGCCAGTTAATGGGCCGGCCTACTAGGGTCCTCAAAATCTTGTGGGCATACAGCTGGGTGGGCCCATTAATGTTGGCGAAATCTCGTGGGCCTTTAGCTGGGCCGGCCCATTATGGTACACAAAAATTTTGTGGGCCTTCACCTGGGCCGGCCCATTATGGCCCGCAAATATCTTATGGGCCTTTAGCTGGGCCGGCCCATTATGACTCACAAAATCTTGTGGGCCTTTAGTTGGGTCGGCCCATTATGGTTCGCAAAATCTTGTGGGCCTTTAGTTGGGCCGACCCATTATGGTCTCCAAAATCTTGCGGGCCTTTAGTTGTGCCGGCCCATTTAAACTTTATGGGCCACTTTTGGGCCGGTCCATGTGTCAACATATCATAGGCGCATCTTGCGCATTGGATGAGTGACACCTGTGCCAACGCGGAGCTGACACCTGTTTCCGTGAGCCAATCAGATTTTTACACGTGGAAAATCCCCATTGGTCGGGGCTGTTAACGAGTTATCAGATCCAAAACCGGACCCGATAGCTTAACGGCGTTCCATTACATTGGATGCCACCTGTCGGTCACCCTTGACGAAAGCACTTCTGTGACGCACGATTTATCGTCATGGAAGTGGACACTTCCGTGATGGTAATTTTGGCAATGTCATGGAACACTTCTACGACAACACATGTATGACTATCTTGATTCTGTCATAAAATCGTCATGGATGTACATGCATGACAGAAAACGTGACCTACTGTGACAAACACGTATCATCACGGAAGTGTATTTTTTTTGTAGTGATGTGCAAGAAAGTGATGGTGATCCATGGCTGCACGGTCTAGGTAAACCTTAGTCACAGGGTAATCATGAGGGCGTCTCACAACCCCGAAATGGTCTGCCAAACGAGTGGCAAAAATCCCACCATGTATTTTACCCTGGGATTTATTAAGCTGTAGGCGACGAGCCCCGATAGCTCCCAAGCTATGTGTGTTGTCGCCCTCCAGTGCACGACGCAAAACAACAAGTTCTGGTGAACTAAGTGCACCCACCTTCTCCCTAGCAAGCAAGCATTTGGTAATAAAAAGGGAAAAATAACGAACAATAGGAAAATGGAAGCCAACAACAATGATGGCTGACACTCCTCTCTCATCACCCACTGTTAAAGTCCGACAAAAGGCCTCATACTCGGCCGGCCTAAGCTTAGCCAAGCTCCCATCAGACATGATCATGCATATGTCACGAAACTCAGTAAGTGGTATCTGATGGTTTTCGGCATATAAATCAAATCTCACTTCAGGAGGATTATTTCTAGGCAAGAAAGTAAAACTTTGAACAAAGACATTTGTGAGGATTTGGTGTTAGTCACACTCATCTGCGATGAAGTCATTGAGGCCGGCATTAGCAATATATTGCATGAACTCCTCAGGAATTCCAGCCTCTTGCAGGAACGGGATGTGCGGCCATTCACACGGTCGTACTTCCGCCAACCTCCAAGGGTGGAGATCATTGTCATAAGATTCCCCAATAACACCCTTGGAGTTCTTCTTTGAGCCAAACTTCCTGAAGATATTCATGTTCGCGTACAATTTTTCCTATGAACAAAAATCTGAATTTTTAGTTCACAAAATTTCCTCAACAAAACTTCACAAAATCGATAGCAACTACTCATAGGGATACATAGAAGCCATAGCAAGCATTCAAACTACTTAGAACACTAAGAATTTAACATGCAAGCACATCTACAGCGGCACCAAGAGCAGCTAATTATTCAAAGTATAAACCACTAAAACAAAAACTAATTGGACAAATGGTGGAGTCACATATACCAAGCAACAATCCCCCGAAATAGTTTCGGAAACGGAGCTTCGAGCAAAGAGATCGAAATCCGCGGGTTTGACCTCAAGAACACGGGAGAGATGACAATGGGGATTTTTTTCTGGGGGTAAGTGATGATGTGGGCTAAAGAGGTAAGTGAGGGGGCCCACATGGGGACCACAACCCACCAGGGCATGCTTGGGGCTCCTGGTGCGCCTAGTTGGGTTGTGCCCACCTGGTGCACCCCCCCTCTAGTATTATTTGCACCAGAAATTCTTTAATATTCAAAAAAACCGTATAAAATTTTCAGGGCATTCTGAGAACTTTTATTTTTGGGCCATTTTTTTATTGCACGGAAAATTCAAAAAACAGACAAAACATGGCATTTTTTTATTTAACTAGCAAAAACAGAAAACAAAAGGTAAGGACAGTAGGTAGTGCTTACTAAATTCATCAACTTCATACTGCTCGAAAATGATTCATTAATAAGGTTGATCAGGTCTTATTAACAACAACTTTCGATTAGCATGAAACCGAAGAACTTTCGTAAATCACTAAGTTACCTCAATGGGGATATGGATGTCTCCAACAATAAGCATTTCATATTTCTTTTTTAGAGTAGGTAGAGGTATTTGAAAACTTCCAATAGTGATTGTTGAATATTTTTCAATAACATTAATACCATTCACTTGGAATTGTTTCTTTGGAAAGTGCACCGTATGCTCATTATCATTAATATGAAAAGTGACCTTGCTTTTATTGCAATCAATAACAGCCCCTGCAGTATTCAAGAAGGGTCTACCAAGAATAATAGACATATTGTCGTCCTCGGGCATCTCAAGTATTACAAAGTCAGTCAAGATAGTAACATTAGCAACAACAACGGGCACATCCTCACAAATACCGATAGGTATGGCAGTTGACTTGTCAGCCATTTGTAAAGATATTTCAGTAGGTGTGCGTTTATTTAAGTCAAGTCTTTTATATAAAGAGAAGGGCATAACACTAACATCAGCTCCTAAATCACACAAAGCAGTTTTCACATAATTCTTTTTTATAGAGCAAGGTATAGTTGGTATACCCGGATCTCCAAGTTTTTTAGGTACTCCATCTTTGAAAGTATAATTAGCAAGCAAAGTTGAGATTTCAGCTTCCGATATTTTTCTCTTATTAGTGATGATGTCTTTCATATACTTTGCATAAGGAGGCATTTTCAAGATGTCAGTCAAGCGAGTACGCAAAAAGACTGGCCTCGGCATTTCAGCAAATCGTTCAAATTCTTCATCATCATTCTTTTTAGTTGACTTGGGTGGAAAAGGCATAGGTTTTTTAACCCACGGCTCTCTTTCTTTACCTTGTTTTCTAGAAATAAAGTCTCTTTTAGCATATCTTTTATTTTTAGGTTGTGGGTTATCAAGATCAACAGGTGGTTCTATCTCAACATCATTATCTCGTTTTTTTCATTTGGTTGAGCATCTTCATGCACATCAACATTATATTTTTCATTATGACTAGGTGAGTGTTCATTGCTGGATTGAGTTTCATTATTAGAGATAGAAATATCATTATCATCTTCAGGAGGTTTTTCTACTTCAGGTTCACTAGTGGCATGCATAGTCCTATCACTCTTCTTTTTCTTTTTCTTTCTAGAAGGACTAGGTGTACTAGTGTTATTTCTTTGTGAGTCTTGTTCAATTCTTTTAGGGTATCTGTAAGTGCATCTAGTGCCACCCCTAGTTGGTTTTGGAGTATTAACGACAAACCCGGTTGAGGGACTAATGCGTTTGTGAGAATTGCAGGATAACACAGGTAGTAGTCCCTCATTGATTCGATTTACCTACCGGAGATGACCCCTAAAAATGTATGAAGACATTGACAACAGTGGTGGTACATGAAGATAATCTTATTGACGACTATGACAAGAGAAGACATTGTGTGAAGACTATGGAGTGCGAAGACTTCGATGTTTCGTTGTTTCCTTTTCTTCTTTGTTGAGTCACAGGAACCACCGTACTGTTAAGTGGGGTCCAAGTGAACTAAGTCAGAGTGACTGAAGTGATGCTCAACCAAATCCTATGTCTTCGAGCGAAGACAATGAGAGCAAATCTTATCCAGAGCTGGATGAGTCAGCTTTAATTGTAGCCCAAGTAAAGTTGCCGTGTGAGTGTTTGAAATCTGAACGTTCGAACACGTGTTAGTTCCTTAGTGACCCAGGGTCACTTCAGACAAATCAGGTCGGGTTGCCCAGTGGCTATAAATAGCCCACCCCCTACACCATAAATTGGTGGCTGCTCAGAGTTATTGCACGGCTTTTGTTGTTTGAGAGCAACCCACCTCCGAAGCATTTGAGAGAGAAATCCTTGCGAGGACAAAGCCAAAACACCCAGAGCCAAAGAGTGTTAGGCATCACTGAACTCTTTCTGGCTGTGTGACCTGAAGACTTATTACACTTGAGGACTGTGTTTCCTCCAGCCAGTTAGGCGTCGTGTTCTGAGCATCCAAGAGTCATTGTGGATCGCCGGTGAACGAAGTCTGTGAAGGTTTGGAAGTCTACCTTGAAGACTTACAAGAGTGATTGGGCGAGGACTAGGTGTCCTTAGCTCTAGGGGAATAAGGTGAAGACGCGGTCTTCTGAGTTAAATCTCAGCCTCCCTAACCAGACGTACAGTTGTCACAGCAACTGGAACTAATCTAACAAATCATTGTCGTCCCCGAGCTACTGGTTCTATCCTTTCCTTCCCTTTACTTTCTGTCTGATGGTGAAGTCATTGCCTGCCTGCCTTATCTGATTGACTTCACTGAGTGACTACTTGTTCTGATTGGCTTCATTCCTTCTTCCATCTTGATCCCTACTGCCTAGCTGCTATTAGTCTTTGTGCTTTCACTTCATTGAATACCTGACTATGGCTTGTCTAGTGTAGTCTACTTTCCGCTGCATAAAAATAGGATTGGATTTATCCTTTGTCTTCGAAACTACCATGTTTTGAAGCATTTCATAAAAATCGCCTATTCACCCCCCCCTCTAGTCGATATACTGCACTTTCAATCGGTATCAGAGCAAGGTACTCCCTTGTTCTGTGTGATTCGATTTAACCACCTGGAGTTTTTGCTATGTCGACTGCAGGGATAATCAAAGTCTCTGCTGCGTGCCCCGTCTTTGATGGCACCGAATATCCCTACTGGAAGTACAAGATGAGCATGCACCTTGAAGCCATTGACGTGGACCTCTAGTTTGTCGTCAAGAACGGCGTTCCCAAGACTGGTGAAGGTATCACCCTTGCTGATGTCAAGAGGCTCGTTCAACTGGATTCAACGGCCAAGAACATCATCTGTGGTCATTTGACCAAAGGACAGTATGGTCGTGTAAGTGCCCTGGAAACGTCAAAGGAAGTCTGGGACTGGCTCTCAAAGGTCAACGAAGGAGTCTCAACACAGAGAGATCAAAGGATCAGTGTCCTTCGCAATCTCTTCAATTGCTTCAAGAGACATGACAATGAGAATGTCCAGCACACATTCGATCGTCTCACTGACATCACAAATGAGCTTCAGGCACTTGGCGCCACTTAGATCACCAAGCATGAAATCATCAAGACCCTCCTGAGATCACTCGACAGCTCATTTGATATCCTTGCCCTGATGATTCAAGAATGCCCTGACTTCAAGACTCTCGATCCGTCTGACATACTTGAGAGGCTCAACACACATGAGTTCCAGCTATCTGAGAAACGTGGCATCTATGGTCCCAACTATGGCCGATCTCGCGCCTTAAAGGCAAAGGCTGTTTCTTCATCTGAAGAAGAATCTGACTACAGTTCTGATGATCCTGAAGACATTGGAAAGGAGCTCGCCATGCTTGTGAAGAAGTTCCATAAATTCACTAGGAAGAAAGGCTTCAGAAAGTCTTCACGATCTAGCTCAAGAAATGATGAAGCTTCTACCCCATGACTATAAGAAGAGAACATGTCATAAGTGCAAGAAACCTGGTCACTACATCTCTGAGTGTCCTCAGTGGGACAATGAGAAGAAGAAGAAGAAGAGCAAGGAATATGATTCTGATGACAAGAAAAAGAAGAAATACTAAAAGTCTTCTTCCAAGTCTTCATCAAAGTATTCATCACACAAGAAGAATTCATCTGGCAAGGCTCGTGCGTTTGTTGGCAAGGAGATGGATTTAGAGGAGGAGTCTACTTCTGAAGAAGCGGAGGTGGAGTCTGAGGAGGAGTCCGATTCTGGTGCTGCAAGTCTGGCTCTAGCCACTGCCTACGTTACCAAGTCCATCTTCAACACTGAAGACAATGGCCCCGTCCCCAACATTGATGATGAGGACGACGACTCTACTCCCACCTACTGCTTCATGGCACGCGGTGCCAAGGTAAAATCACGCGATGCTTACTTTCAAACATCTAGTGAAGATGACTCTGATTGTGAATCAAAACCTAGCTACAAAACACTTGCTAAAATTGCCACTGAACAGCGGAAATCCATGGAACATATTCAAAAACTGTTAGACAAAAGCGATGACCTGTTGGACGCGGAAATGACCCATTCTCAGTCCTTAATTGAAGACATAAAAAATCTTCATGTTAAGTACAAGGAACTTGAAGGTCTTTATGAATCGCTCTCAAAAACTCATGAAAAGCTTTCCCACGATTACCTTCAAAGGAAGCGAGAACTTGAGAAATTGAAAGCGGCTCATGAAGATCTTCAAAAAGAAAATGAGTCACTCCGCGCACAACTGATCAGCTCCACTCAGGAAGAGTTTGAACCACCATGTCTAAAATGCATTGAGCGTGATAACGCTACATCTGTTGCTGAATGTTCTACTACTACGACTGTTGCAATATCTTCAACTACTGATGTGGTAACTAACCCCTCTGCTGAGGATACCACTACTATTGCTGATGAAAATGCTAGGTTGAAGACTTTGCTTGAAACAGGGATGTACAAAAGCCTCAAAGGGCATCAGACTCTATGTGATGTCCTCAAAAAGCAGATACTGAACCGAAACCCTAGGAAAGAGGGTGTTGGGTTCGATAGGAAAATCAATGTTGATGGTTCATACTGGAAGCCTGGGTAGTATCCCAAAACCACATGGGTTGCTTCAAAGGAACCTTCGGTGGATCCATCTACCCTATCTGGCTTATCTTGTGCTAATCCTTTTATCATTGATGAATCCTTTGATGCAAACTATAAAATGTTTAAGAACCAAAATGGTGAAGTGTTTGCCAGGTATATTGGTACTAACTGCAGGAACGGGCCACCTATGAAGAAGATCTGGGTACCCAAAGGTTGTCTTGAGAAACTTCCAGCAAATGTTATCATGACACCTCTTGGGAAGAAGACAAACACCAGACCAAAGGCTTCATATGGTCCTAAGGCTTCATACAGACAAAGGACTCACCTGAGTCACCCTAACGCCAATGTTTTGCAGGGAAACCATACTCAGACCCATGAATATGAGCGTGTTTCTTCAAACTGCCATATTCATAAAACAAAGAATTTTTCTGCTTATTCTTATGAGTATTATTCTCCTCCTGCAAGATTATTTGCTAGGGCTCCAAAGCCAAAATTCTCAGATGCTGCTCTTAGACTCATTGCTTCTAAGCCACCCCTGAAGATGTGGGTGGTTAAGAAGAACTAACCTTCTCTTGCAGGGAAAGGTCTCCAGCCTAAAAATCAAAGGCGTCTGATGCTATTGCTGGGGACCTAAAACACTTGTTGGGCACAAGATCAAATGCCCAAATGATTTACTGCTCATTCTATTCATGAATCACTTGCTAATCATCTTATCAGTCCTAACTTGGATCTAAGCTTTCATAATCCACTTGTACGTCAAATGTTTATGCTTCACAATGGCTTTTGGTGAAGCCTATCCTCCTAACTGCATTGTAGGGACTGACACCAAAGTCTTCAGAATGGATTATGGATAGCGGATGCACAAATCATATGACTAGAGATCGAAGTCTTCTGATGGAATCAACCTTATGTCCATCTAATAAGAGTCACATCACATTTGCTGATACTGGTAAAAGCAAAGTATTGGGTCTAGGTAGAGTTGCAATCTCAAGGGATCAACACATGGATAAAGTCATGCTTGTTGAATCTCTTGGTTTCAACTTAATGTCTGTCTCAATGCTTTGTGACTTAAACATGATTGTGATATTTGGTAAATTTCGTTGCCTTGTACTAATGGAGTTCGACAAGTCTCTAGTATTTGAAGGATAGAGAAAAGTTGATCTGTATATGGTAGATTTCTCAGCTGGACCGCAGATGGCCGTATGTCTTCTAGCAAAAGCTTCAGAGTGCTGGCTCTGGCATCGGAGGCTAGGACATGCCAGCATGAGGAACTTGCACACTCTCACAAAGAAGAAGCACGTTGTAGGCATCGAGGACGTCAAGTTCAAGAAAGATCATCTATGTGGTGCCTGTGAAGCTGGGAAGATGACTAGGGCCAAACATCCCTCGAAGACAATCATGACGACATCCAAACCCATGGAGCTGCTTCACATGGACTTATTTGGCCCTACGCACTACTCCATGTTCTCTACCACAGCTTGTCTGTATGGCTTCGTCATTGTTGATGATTATTCAAGATACACATGGGTGCACATAATTCTCTACAAGACTGAAGTGCAAGATGTCTTCAGACGCTTCGCCAATCGTGCCATGAACAACTATGGCGTCAAGATCAAGCATATTAGAAGTGACAATGACACTGAGTTCAAGAAAACCGGCCTTGATCTTTATCTGGATACAATGGGAATCACCCATGAGTTCTCAGCTCCGTACACACCTCAGTAGAATGGCATCGTTGAGCGCAAGAACAGAACTCTAATTGAGATGGCTCGAACGATGCTCGATGAATACAAGACACCAAGAAGGTTCTGGCCCGAAGCTATTGATACTGCATGCCATATCATCAACCGTGTTTATCTTCACAAGCTTCTGAAGAAAACGTCCTATGAACTCCTCACTGGAAAGAAGCCTAACGTAAGTTACTTCAGAGTATTTGGAGCTAGGTGCTGGATCAAGGATCCACATCACAAGTCAAAGTTTGCACCAAAAGCACATGAAGGCTTCATGCTCGGATATGGAAAGGACTCACACACCTACAGAGTCTTCAACATCTTTCTCTATAGAGTAGTTGAAACTGTGGATGTGCGGTTTGATGAAACGAATGGTTTACAAAGAGAGACCCTACCAAATGTGCTTGATGAGGCTTCACCAAATGAATCTATCAAGATAATGGGAACCAGTGAGATCATGCCTTTTGAAGCACAACCTGACGAGGAACACATCATTTCTGCCTCAAATCAACCTGACGACAATGCTCAGCCTGAAGATAACCCTCCTGATGATGACAATGTACAGCAAGAGCAAAATCTTCGTCCAGCTCATCCTCATGTTGCAAATGAAGTACAAGTTGAGAAGGTAATTGACAGCATAAATGCACCTGGTCCACTTACTCGTTCAAGAGCAACACAACTTGCAAATTTCTGTGGGCACTTTGCTTTTGTCTCAATATCTGAACCCAAGAAAGTTGCTGAAGCTTTTATGGAACCCGAATGGATTCAAGCAATGCAAGAAGAGCTTCAACAGTTTGAGCTGAACAACGTGTGGGAACTTGTCAAGCGTCCTAACCCTCGCAAGCACAACATAATAGGCACAACATGGATTTATCGCAACAAGCAAGATGAGCATGGTCAAGTTGTCAGAAGCAAAGCTCGTCTCGTTGCTCAAGGATACACTCAAGTTGAAGGGATTGACTTCGATGAAACATTTGCTCCTGTGGCTAGACTTGAAGCTATTCGTATACTGTTAGCCTATGAAAATCATCACAACATACTTCTGTATCAAATGGATGTAAAGAGTGCCTTTCTCAATTGAAGGATTGAAGAAGAGGTGTATGTTGCATAACCACCTGGCTTTGAAGATCCAAAACGTCCTGATATGGTATACAAACTCAACAAGGCATTGTATGGCCTCAAACAAGCGCCTCGTGCTTGGTATGACACACTCAAAGACTTCCTGAAGAGCAAAGGCTTCAAACCTGGATCCCTAGATCCCACACTCTTCACGAAAACATATGATGATGAACTGTTTGTCTATCAAATCTATGTGAACGACATTATCTTCGGCTACACTGACAAAAGATACAGTGATGAGTTTGGTCACATGATGCAAGAGCAATATCAGATGTCCATGATGGGTGAGCAGAAGTGCTTCCTTGGTCTTCAAATTCATCAGCAAAGCAACGACATCTTCATATCTCAAGAGAGGTACCTTAAAGACTGCCTGAAGAAGTTTGGAATGCAAGACTGCAAAGGGTACTCGACGCCTATGCCAGCTAAACACCATCTGGGTCCCGACGCAAATGGTAAAGAGTTCGATCAAAAGGTATACAGCTCCATGATTGGTTCTTTGCTTTATTTATGTGCATCTAGGCCGGATATTATGCTTAGTGTTTGCATGTGTGCTCGATATCAAGCGGCACCAAAGGAGTTGCATCACTTAGCTTTGAAGCGAATACTTCGATATTTGGCTTACACCCCAACACTAGGATTATGGTATCCAAAGGGCTCAGAGTTTAATCTAGTTGGATTCTCAGATACTAATTATGCTAGTGACAAAGTTGATCGCAAGTCTACATCAGGCACATGTCACTTTCTAGGACGATCTCTTGTCTGTTGGTCTTCAAAGAAGCAGAACTGTGTATCACTCTCCACTGCTGAGTCTGAATACATTGTTGCTGGATCTTGCTGCGCTCAGCTTCTCTGGATGAAGCAAACACTCAAGGACTATGGTGTCCATCTGAAGCATGTGCCACTCTACTGCGATAATGAAAGCGCTATCAAGATTGCCAACAACCCAGTCCAGCACTCGAAGACAAAGCACATTGAAATTCGTCATCACTTTCTCAGAGATCATGTCATGAAGGAAGATATTGATATCATACACGTCAACACTGAAGAGCAACTGGTAGATATCTTCACAAAGCCCTTGGATGAGAAAAGGTTTTGCAAGTTGCGGTGTGAGCTAAATATCTTAGAATCCTCAAATGTCCTGTAATCAGGCACACATCCTAACACATGCATATCGATGACTTAGATGTGCAACACACGAAGTAAAGTATATCTTCAATCAATGAAGACTTACATTCTAAGTGTGAATGCATTAACGCGGAATTTGACTTCAGAGCGCCATGATAATTGTGCGTCGTGTCTGGGTCTAATACTTCCTATGTGGTGGGTAACGCCACCACCAAATCTTTGTTTGAAGTATTTCTCCTATTTTGTACTCCTGGGAGTATGTACTCCCATCCTCAATATACCTCATATACACATTAATTATACATCTTTATCATTCTCAATATACTTCGTTAAATATTCTAAGATATCCCAATACAAGTTTTGTTGAAAAAATATCATCTGCGACGTACTTTTTGTAATATACCTTTTTCACGTACAAACACATCAGTATATACGTAAACATTTAAAATATGAAGACTCGCATGAATTCTTTCATGAAAATCATTTTGGGGTATCTAATAATTATAATGAAGTATATTAAAAATAATAAAGAGGTATAAAAGATTCATCTATATGGTATATGAGGAGCGGGAGTACGTACTCCCAGGAGTACACAACCATTTTCCTATATATATATATATATATATACATATATATATATATATATATATATATATATATATAGAGAGAGAGAGAGAGAGAGAGAGAGAGTTGTGTTCTGTCCTCTACAACATTCACTTATAGCTATGTCTTGTTATTTGAATCTTTTGAACTAAGTGAATGTGATCGGACCCTAACCTCTCTATGCCCTCTCATCTCACACTCTGTCTGTCCAAATCATATGCATTCTGTTGGAACCGTCGAATATCTTCTCTGCGTCCTTGTCAGCAGAAGATACGGAGACAAACTTTAAATCTGATTTTTAATGCTCCATCATTTATGCCTGAAACCCGGAGAAGACGGAACGACCACTCCGACAGTCGTGGCGTACGTGGGATCGTGGGACAACTCCCCATGTGTTACATGTCTACCACGTGTCCCTCAGATGTGAACCGCCAGGGGCACCTGAGTAATTGCGCTGTGCCGTCTCCCATGCTTATAAATGCACGTCCCATCACGGTCAAAAATTCTTCTACCACCTCTCCACCTCGACCAACCCTAGCGCCTCCGCTAGCTCTCGACGACGCCGACGACGAAGTGCTTCGCTGCCGCGACCTCGTCGATGCCGTCTTCACGCCGGCCGCGGATATCGTCTACTCCGCCGTCGCCGTAGCTGTCCTCCGTCGCCAAGTTAGGGCACGGAAGATCGAACTGCTCGGCATCCAATTCCTCCCCGTCTAAGCAGTTCATCGTGTGGTAAATTAAACTCTCTTTTTACCATCTTCTTGATCCAGAAAGACTCATCACTTTTACCACAAGAAGTTTCTGCCTACACATATATAGATCTATCCTGTCTGCATCTCATATCTTGCCTAGTACATTCACATATGCTTCAAGCATAGTTAGATTCCTCGTACCTATTCATGGATTCATACAAATCTGGAACCAACTCTCATCATATAAGTGAATGTCTTCGCGCTATGAGGTCAAAGTCTTCAAAACTGATTATCTTCTAAAAGCTTCTGGGAATGCATATTACCTCTTCCCCTTCCCTCGCATC
This sequence comes from Secale cereale, assembly GCA_902687465.1. NCBI lineage: Eukaryota > Viridiplantae > Streptophyta > Magnoliopsida > Poales > Poaceae > Secale > Secale cereale. The sequence continues at coordinate 186,684,339 of LR738712.1, read as the reverse complement.
TCTAATGCTATCACAGGTACATGTCTGTGGGAGAATCCTTTGGTTCTCATAGTCTGCATTCATTTGCAGAATTCTTGCAGCGTCACATTCACTCTCCTCAAGCCAGTTCCTGTCTGACCAGCAGACCGAAGCATTTGCCAGTGTTGAAGCCATTCAGTTTGAAGCCTTTCAGATTGAAACCAATGGCAACTGGCAAGTTAGTTAGGAAGGGTGGCAGACAGCGCTGTGGCAACACCTCCAAAGATTTGCCTCCAGATCTAAGTGAGATGTACAAGACTGATCCTGAGGAGGATTACAATCAGAGGAAGACACGAATCCAATGGATTCGAAGATATTGGGCTGAACAGTGGTTCAAGTACAGGTTCGTGACCCAAGAGTATGCTGAAAAGAACGCCATCAAGCATCCATGGGGAGATATTACCTACAAAAATCTTTCACCCAAGACTCGAGCTGAAGCCATTGCTCAAGGCTTCTACCCTTGCATGGTCAGAGGGCCTCAACCTGCTGATGCTGATCCTTCTTCTCTGCTTTGGTGTCGCGACGACAATTTGTTCAAGCGAAATCTTCAATATGCCAAGAACTCAGCCAAAGAGAACAAGAAGAACTGGGGATTGGACTTCAATCCTGGCCCCTCTGCGCCCCGTGCTGATGGCACGCGCGAAGCTGAACCAAACCTGGTTGGGCCTTTCTACACCTTAGAAGGCCTCATCATTCACATCAGGGTTCAAGGGGCGGATGTGGATCAACCTGCAGATGACGCTGATTCTGATGAAGCGCCTGCAACCCCGAAGCCCAAGAAGAAGAAGAAATCCAAGGCTTCGAAGACCACTCCACCAATTGCTTCTAGAGTGAAGCCTTTGGCCATTGCTCCACCAGCACCAAGTGTGCAGTCTGAGGAGCACTCTCGCATCTCCAAGAGCAGACAGCTAAGGAAGAAGCCCTCGCACAACCCCAGTCCAGGTCTCACTCCTGACGCTGTTCTGAAGACTGCCAACGAAGCTTTTGATCTCTCGAGCGATGAAGATCTTGGTGACAATGCTCTGGAGCAATTGATCAAGAGCAAGCAAGACGCAGAAATCTTCAATGATTTGCCGCTCTTCAACGTGGAAGTGCTCAACAATTTCATTGATGAATGGTTTGACACCCCCAACCTCAGCTTCGACGATCTGCAGATTCTAGTTGGCCTCAGCGTCTCCTTCCATGGTGCCATTGCTTCTGAGCTAGCTCTTGCTCAGAGAATCGTTGAGCTCAAGCAAAAGATCGATTATGAAAAGGCTCAGTTCAAGAAGCATGTGGACAAGATCAGCGTCCAGGAGATTCAGAACTTCAAAGTAATTATGCATGAGCTCAAGGAAGCCTTTCGCAAGAGACGTGATGAAGCTAAAGGTTCTCGTGAGCGAATCAAGGACTTGGCTGTCAAATGCGTTCAAGCATATAATGAAGCTGAAAAGCGCAAGGCTCTTGGGCGTCCTGGCATTGACCCTAGGATGGCTGCCAAGAAGAAGAAGAAGCAACATGTGCCCGATGCTGAAGAATCCAGGCAGGAAATGCCTAGCATTGTCTTCCCTGCCAGCATGATTGGCACGAAGCCTAAGGTCACCCCAACTGCTTCAGAGCTCAAGAAAACCAAGGTGGCTGAAGCTAAAGCTCGCAAGCGCAAGCAAACTACTGATGAAGCTCCACCCACCAAGAAGCGCAAGAGAAAGAAAGACAAGGCTGCTTCCACAGAGCCCATCTTTGTCGAGCCCATATCAGTTGCTCGCCCTGCATCTACACACCGAGAACGTCGGATGACAGTCCATGAGCCTGCTCCCACAGAGGCTGAAGACATTCTAGCTGTTGACCCGACCGCAGCTGAAGACATTGGTTCTCATGACAATGTTGAAGATGATGAAGTCCTTCCTCAAATCGAGTACAACATGGAATCTTCGCCTATTCCAACGAACAGCGAACGCATCAGCATTGGTCCTCCATTGACGCCAATTGCACAGGATGACTCATGGGTTGATCACCCACAAGATACACCAGCAACTCCCCAACCAACTCAAGTCACCAGTTCGGTGCTTGAAGATGAAGACTTTGAGGCCCAATCAACTCCATCCCCTCAGGCGTCGCCAGCATTTCGCAGGCTTCGCAAAGGACCAAGGCCTCAAGTCGTCACCCCAAGTGTTCCAGAAGGAGAAGAGCAACAATCTGTTCCTGACGCTGCTCCTACTATGAACCTCTCAGAATCTGAAGCCAAAGCAGGTGAAGATATTCCGACTGCATCAGCCGAAGAAGAACCACCCCAAGAAGAAGAAGAAGCACGTGCTGCCACACCCCCTGTTCTCGAGGAGAACGTGTCCGACCCTCCAGCTCCTGAAGTGGAGGTTACAAATTCAGAGGCTGCCACCACCAACACTGGAGCCAATGATGTGGTCATGGCTGAAGCAAATGTGGCACCTGAAGTCATAGTGGTGCCTGAAGTGATGGCACCTGAAGCAAGTGCTGCACCTGAAGCAAATCAGCAGCCTGAAGCCACTGCCTCCGCTCCTGTTCCGCCTCCAAGGCCCCATACAATTGAGCAAGCTTACAACCAAGATGATTAGCTCATCACTGTCTGATGGCCTATTCTGACTCCACCACCTGCTACTGGACCGCATGCTGCTGGTCCTCAGTTTGACCATCATGTTGAGCACATGCCTTAGGTTCAGAAGCCTAAGCCAAGACCGCCAAGGTTTCCAGGTATTGCCACCTCTCAAGGGTCATTCAATGCCAATAGCTTCACTGCGCACAATACATTCTTTGACAGCGCCAAGAACCCATATTCCAAGCCAAGAATATCATCAGATAGGTTCTGGAGCCATCAGCAGCGCACTTATTACTCAAGAGTACTCTATGACCAAGGGCGCATTTTCCCTCATATGCGTCCTGACATTGAAGCTATTGCTGGACTGCCCTATCTGGAGGAAGCTCTTGATTGCTTCCGTGATGCTGGCCTGCTCAACTTTGTGACTGACAAGGAGCATTGGAATGAAGAGCTACTCCTGCAATTCTATGCAACCCTCCACATTCGAGGCTACAGCAGGGATCCGAAGACATGGGTCCTTGAGTGGATGACAGGCAATGTCCATCATGAAGCCAAAGCCTTTGATCTCATTGAGCTTACTGGCCTGCCCACTCCAGGAGAACTGTATGAACCTGGCTGTCAATTGCACAATGAAGCTTTGGAGAGTATCTTTCAGAAGCGCAAGCCCAACATGAGCCAGATGCTAAGCATGATGAAGCCTTTGCCAAGCGATGCTGAATATCCAAAGGAATTCTTTGTTGAAGACCTAGAGTATCTGCCACGCACCATCTATCATATCATCAGGCGTACTCTATGGTCTGTCAAAGGACATTCTTCATCAGCCAAGTTTGAAGGCACAATGAAGACATTGGTCTTCTATATCTTCAATCGCATCAGCTTCAATGCTCAAGATTTCTTCATTCGGCAGTTGGCTATGTCTGGCTCTGATCTGTTTGGTCTCAAGTTCTATGCTCCATGGATCATGCGCCTCATCAAGCTTCATTCAGCTATCACCTATCAGCCCTCTGCTCGCAACCATCATATATTCTTGCCACAGGTTGATATGTCAGCTGAAGCTATATACCAAGAGTCTGCCAAAGAGCATGTTAGTCTTCACAACGCTGATCACCAGAGCTTCACTCAGCAAATTGATGGAGTTCCAGCAGTCTCTCGCGTTTATCCTCTGGCTGGCCGTACTCGTCTACCTCGACATGATGAAACTGAAGCCACTGAGAGCACCATTGCCCAAAGGCCTCAGAAGCAGTCTCGTTTTCTCAATAACCAAGAGCTTCTGGTTGCCCTCCATCAGAAACAGGATAAGCATCACTACTGGCTGAAGCGTCAGATGCAAAGCCTCTTGGTGGACGTCAATCGCATTCGCAATCTTGCCACCAAGAATGCCTTTGTTGCTCATGAAACCTGTCAGAGGTCATGGAAGAGTTTAATCTTGCTGAGTGCTGAAGCGGATCTTCAAGACGATGTCTTCACAGAAAGATTCAAGTTTGACCACACTCCTCCAAGGAATGCTGTTCTGCGTCGAACTCCGTCTCTTGAAGATTCTGACTACTCCTCCTCCGCTGCAACAATTGACGCCAGGGTGATAGATGATCAAGATGATGCTACCTCACCACCTCCTACTTCAGCGCGTGTCGACACTGCACCAACTTCTTCTGCACCGCCAAACACCAACGTGGACCCTGCATCCTCCCCTGCTCCAACTGGGAACGAGTAGAGGCTCTATGTCTTCAAACCTTTTTGGTCCTTACTGACAAAAGGGGGAGAAGCATATGAGTTGATAGTCTTCAAGCGGGTCCATATGGGCGGGTGCTTTATATTTTGCCTAGTGTTTACAACTATCGTTTTTGCTACATTTGGTTCTTTGAGTTGTAACACTTAAACTGATGGTCGTCTGCTACGTTTTCTGCTACTTTGTAATGCGATGATAAATTTCGCATGTGCTACGTTATATTCCGCACTTAGTCATTTTTGCAGACGTCCATTTCTCATTATGCATATCATTATATTAGACATATCAATTGTGCATGATGAATTGTCTTCATAAGTTGAAGAGGATCTCCACAAGTACAACCTGCCATGTGCATTTGCATTCAAAGGCAAATCAACTATATGCACATCTTCAGGGGGCCTTTTGCTACTTACAAAGACAATACCTTTATCCTTTACAATTCCACATACTTTTTATGCCCGTTGAAAACTTCAACCAGTTTGTCATCAATCACCAAAAAGGGGGAGATTGTAAGTGCATCTAGTGCCACCCCAAATTGGTTTTGGAGTATTGACGACAAACCTGGTTGAGGGACTAATGTGTTTGTGAGAATTGCAGGATAACACAGGTAGTAGTCCCTCATTGATTCGATTTACCTACCGGAGATGACCCCTAAATATGTATGAAGACATTGACAACAGTGGTGGTACATGAAGATAATCTTATTGAAGACTATGACAAGAGAAGACATTGTGTGAAGACTATGGAGCGCGAAGACTTAGATGTTTCGTTGTTTCCTTTTCTTCTTTGTTGAGTCATAGGAACCACCGTACTGTTAAGTGGGGTCCAAGTGAACTAAGTCAGAGTGACTGAAGTGATGCTCAACCAAATCCTATGTCTTCGAGTGATGACAATGAGAGAAAATCTTATCCAGAGCTGGATGAGTCAGCTTTACTTGTAGCCCAAGTAAAGTTGCCGTGTGAGTGTTTGAAATCTGACCGTTGGAACACATGTCAGTTCCTTAGTGACCTAGGGTCACTTCGGACAAATCAGGTCGGGTTGCCCAATGGCTATAAATAGCTGACCCCCTACACCATAAATTGGTGGCTGCTCAGAGTTATTGCACGGCTTTTGTCGTTTGAGAGCAACCCACCTCCGAAGCATTTGAGAGAGAAATCCTTGCGAGGACAAAGCCAAAACACCCAGAGCCAAAGAGTGTTAGGCATCACTGAAGTCTTTCTGTCTGTGTGACCTGAAGACTTATTACACTTGAGGACTGTGTTTCCTCCAGTCGGTTAGGCGTCGCGTTCTGAGCATCCAAGAGTCATTGTGGATCTCCGGTGAACAAGTCTGCGAAGGTTTGGAAGTCTACCTTAAAGACTTACCAGAGTGATTGGGCGAGGACTAGGTGTCCTTAGCTCAAGGGGAATAAGGTGAAGACGCGGTCTTCTGAGTTAAATCTCAGCCTCCCTAACCAGACGTACAGTTGTCACAGCAACTGGAACTGGTCTAACAAATCACTGCCGTCCCCGAGCTACTGGTTTTATCCTTTCCTTCCCTTTACTTTATATCTTATGTTGTGAAGTCATTGCCTGCCTACCTTATCTGATTGACTTCTATGAGTGACTACTTGTTCTGATTGGCTTCATTCCTTCTTCCATCTTGATCCCTACTGCCTAGCTGCTATTAGTCTTCGTGCTTTCACTTCATTGAATACCTGACTATGGCTTGTCTAGTGTAGTCTACTTTCCGCTGCATACAAATAGGATTGGATTTATCCTTTGTCTTCGAAACTACCATGTTTTGAAGCATTTCAAAAAAATCGCCTATTCACCCCCCCTCTAGTCGATATACTGCACTTTCAGTATCCCTCGGGGTAAAGTGGTTCATGAGTCATTTTACCTCCTCTAGTTGCAACTCTAACAACAAAGTCATGCATATTATGATTCATTTCATCAAGTACTTCTCTTTGAGATTTAGCAACTTGTTCTAACTGGGTTTGAACCATAGAAGCATTTTTTTCCAAAACCTCTAACATCATTTGAAATTCTAAATAACAAGTCACTCAAGCGAGCAATCATATCAGAATTATGTTTCAATTGTTTCATAACATCTGCATTGAAGTGATCTTGTTTCCTAACGTAATTTTCAAACTCATGAAGGCATTGGCTAGGGTGCATATTGTGAGGATTATCATTGTCATTGAATTTCATTAAAGAATTTACCTCTACCACCTTAGGCAGTGGTGGTGTATTAAACCCGTGTATTTTTTCAATAGGAGGTAAATTTTTAACATCCTCAACTTTAATACCTTTTTCCTTCACGGATTTCTTTGCCTCTTGCATATCTTCAGTTCTGAGATATAATATACTCCTCTTCTTGGGAGTGGGTTTAGGCGGTGGTTCAGGAATAGTCCAATCATCATAAATTTTCGATATGTTACTCAATAATTCTTTAGCTTGAGCAATAGTTCGTTCCCTGAAAACACAACCAGCACAACTATCTAGGAAGTCCCTAGAAGCATCGGTTAGTCCATTATAGAAGATATTAAGTATTTCATTTTTCTTAAGAGGATGATCAGGCAAAGCATTAAGTAACTGGCAAAGCCTCCCCCAAGCTTCTGGAAGACTCTCTTCTTTAGTTTGCACAAAGTTAAATATTTCCTGTAAGACAGCTTGTTTCATATGAGCAGGAAAATATTTTTCAGAGAAGTAATAGATCATATCCTGGGGACTACGCACACAAGCAGGAGCAAGAGTATTGTACCAAGCTTTAGCATCACCCTTTAATGAGAACCGAAATAATTTGAGAATAAAGTGTAGTGAGTTTTCTCATCGTGGGTAAAAAGGGTGGCTATATCATTCAACTTAGTAAGATTTGCCACAATAGTTTCAGTTTCATAACCCTGGAAGGGATCTGATTCAACCAAAGTGATTAACTCTGGGTCGACAGATAATTCGTAATCCTTATCATCAATAAAGATAGGTGAATGATGACCCACAAGTGTAGGGGGTCTATCGTAGTCCTTTCGATAAGTAAGAGTGTCGAACCCAACGAGGAGCAGAAGGAAATGATAGGCAGTTTTCAGTAAGGTATTTTCTGCAAGCACTGAAATTATAGGTAACATATAGTTTTGTGATAAGGTAATTGGTAGCAAGTGACAAAAGGTAAAAGTAAATAAAGTGCAGAAAGGTGGCCCAATCCTTTTTGTAGCAAAGGACAAGCCTGGACAAACTCTTATATAAAGGAAAGCGCTCCCAAGGACACATGGGAATTATCGTCAAGCTAGTTTTCATCACGATCATCTGATTTGCGTTCGGTACTTTGATAATTTGGAATGCGGGTGGACCGGTGCTTGGGTGCTGTCCTTACTTGGACAAGCCTCCCACTTATAATTAACCTCTAATGCAAGCATCCGCAACTACAAAAGAAGTATTAAGGTAAACCTAACCATAGCCTGAAACATATGGATCCAAATCAGCCCCTTACGAAGCAACGCATAAACTAGGGTTTAAGCTTATGTCCCTCTAGCAACCCATCATCTACTTATTACTTCCCAATGCCTTCCTCTAGGCCCAAATAATGGTGAAGGGTCGTGTAGTCGACGTTCACATGACACCACTAGAGGAGAGGCAACATACATCTCATCAAAATATTGAACGAAGACCAAATTCACATGACTACTAATAGCAAGACTTCTCCCATGTCCTCAGGAACAAAAGTAACTACTCACAAGACATAATATTGTTCATGATCAGAGGGTTATTAATATGCATAATGGATCTGAACATATGATCTTCCACCAAATAAACGAACTTGCATCAACTACAAGGAGTAATCAACACTACTAGCAACCCACAGGTACCAATCTGAAGTTTGGGTACAAAGATTGGATACAAGAGATGAACTAGGGTTTGAGTGGAGATGGTGCTGGTGAAAATGTTGATGACGATAGCTCTCCCCAAGATGGGAGAGTTGTTGGTGATGACGGCGGTGACGATTTCCCCCTCCCGGAGGGAAGTATCCCCGGCAGAACAGCTCTGTCGGAGCCCTAGATTGGTTTCCGCCTCGAGACGGCGGCGTCTGGTCCCAAAAGCCTCCTTATGACTTTTTTTCCAGGTCAAAACACTTCATATAGGAGAAGATGGGCATCGGGGGACCTTTGGTGGGCCCACGAGACAGGGGGCGCACCCTGGGCAGGGGGGGCGCCCCCACCCACGTGGACAGCCGGTGGCCCCCCTCGTGGACTTCTTTCGCCAGATATTTTTTATATTTTCTGAAACGGAGTTTTGTTGAGTTTTGGGGCTTTTGGAGTCGTTCAGAATAGGTTTCCAGAGTTTGCTCCTTTTCCAGCCCAGAATTCCAGCTGTCGGCATTCTCCATCTTCATGTAAACCTTGTAAAATAAGAGAGAAAATGCATAAGTATTTGTGACAAAACATGTAATAACAGCCCATAATGCAATAAATATCAACATATAAGCATGATGCAAAATGGACGTATCAACTCCCCCAAGCTTAGACCTTGCTTGTCCTCAAGCGAAAGACGATATCGAGAAATATGCCCACATGTTTAGAGATAGAGGTGTCGATAAAAGTAGAATACGGACATGAGGGCATCATGATCATTCTCATAACAGCAACTTATATAAATATAGTCATATGATTCTTATGCTAAAGTAACAATTCATCCACAATATCAAATATGAATCATAAACTTCATTTAAAACTAACAAACTTTGATCGCGGTCATTGAAGAAATTGCAATTTATCGTAACATCGGAAAGAGTCAACATAAGAGCTTTTCCGCAAGCCTACATACTCAACTATCATATAGTCTTTCACAATTGCTCACACTCACACAATACTTATGTTTATGGAGTTTTAATCGGACACAGAGAAAGATAGGGGCTTATGGTGTTGCCTGCCAACCTTTTACCTCAAGGGTAATGTCAACAGTAATAGACCATGAAAACTTACATCCAAGTGGGTATATATGTCAGGATTTTTTCAACACAATGTGCTTGCGAAAGGATAAAATGTAAAAAGGAAAGGTGAATTACACCTTGACTCTTATAAGGAAAGAATAATAGATAGGCCCTTCACGGAGGGAAGCAGAGGTTGTCATGTGTTTTTATGGTTGGATGCACAAAGTCTTAGCATAAAAGAACTTCACTTTATATTGCCACTAGTGATAAGGACATTTATTATGCAGTCCGTCGCTTTTATTACTTCCATATCACAAGATCGTATAAAGATAATTTCTCCCACACTAATAAATCATACATATTTTAGCGAGTTTGCAACATGACAACTTACTTGGAAGGATCTTTCTCAATACATAGGTAGGTATAGTGGACTCTCATGGCAAAACTGGGCTTAAGGATGTATGGAAGCACAAGTAGTATCTCTACTTGGTGCGAGGAGTTTTGGCTAGCATGAGGGGAAAAAGCTTCAATCTCAGTTGAGGTAAAGAGATTGGGAAGAGATTTAGGGTGTCTTCTTCTCCTTGTGCCGGAGCCAGATCTTCCACCTCCATCTTGATCTTATTCTCCTTGTGGATCTCCTCGGGTCCTTCCCTCTTCAGATCTATGTTCATTAGCCAAGCATCGTTGCCTTCGTTGTTGGAGGAGGGAGACACCATGATGCCTGGCCTCGCAAACCCTAGCAGAAAATAGCTCGAAACAAGAACAGAGGATTTTTGCGTGATACACAGGTCAAAACCTTCGGGAGTATATATAATGAATTTTTACCGACCAAAAGGAGTAACCCACAAGAAAACGGAGTCCGGGGGGCACACGGGCTGCCCATGAGGCAGGGGGCGCGCCCTCCACCCTCGTGGACGCCTCGTGTCTCTTCCGGACTGCTAATTATTTTTCTATTTTTTCTAAATATTCCAAAATGGAGAAAAATTGCCTTTAGAACTGTTTTGGAGTTGGTTTACTCACCGTATCACATACCTCTTCCTTTTCGGAGGCTGAATCGTTCTGGAAAGTGTCCCTTATGTATTCCTCCGGGGTTACGATTTCAATAACATTGGTTTCAACATTTATAGGATTACCTGAGATATAATGTTTGACTCTTTGATCGTTCACCGCCTTCAGATTTGTGCCTTCGAAGTTGTTAATTTTTATGGCACCAAAACAATAAACCTCCTCGATAACGTAAGGTCCTTCCCACTTGGAGAGAAGTTTTCCTGCAAAAAATCTTAAACGAGAGTTGAATAGCAAGACATAATCACCTACATTAAACTCACGCTTTTGTATCCTTTTGTCATGCCATCTTTTAACTTTTTCTTTAAACAGCTTGGCATTCTCATAGACCTGGGTTCTCCATTTAGCGAGACAGCTAATGTCAAATAGCCTCTTTTCACCGGCAAGTTTGAAATCACAATTGAGCTCTTTGATAGCCCAATATGCCTTATGTTCTAGCTCAAGAGGTAAGTGACAAGCTTTTCCATATACCATCTTATATGGAGACATACCCATAGGATTTTTATATGCAGTTCTATAGGCCCATAATGCATCATCAAGTTTTTTGTACCAATTATTTCTAGACCAATTAACTATCTTTTGCAAAATTAATTTCAAATCTCTGTTACTTAGTTCTACTTGACCACTAGTCTGTGGGTGATAGGGGGATGCAATTCTATGGTTGAAATCATACTTAGCAAGCATCTTACGGAAAGCACCATGAATAAAGTGTGAACCACCATCAGTCATTAGATATCTAGGGACTCCAAACCTCGGGAAAATAACTTCTTTAAGCATGTTAATAGAGGTGTTATGATTAGCACTACTAGTTGGAATAGCTTCTACCCACTTAGTAACGTAATCAACAGCAACTAAAATATGTGTGTATCCATTAGAGGCAGGAAACGGTCCCATATAATCAAAGCCCCGAACATCAAATGGTTCAATAACAAGTGAATAATTCATAGGCATTTCTTGACGTCTACTAATATTACCAATTCTTTGACATTCATCACAAGACAAGACAAACTTACAGGCATCCTTGAAGAGAGTAGGCCAATAAAAACCGGATTGCAATACCTTGTGTGCAGTTCTATCTCCCGCATGGTGTCCTCCATAAGCTTCGGAGTTGCACTTGCGTAGGATCTATTCATGTTCATGCTCAGGTACACAACGCCTAATAATACCATCTACTCCTTGTTTATAAAGATGTGGGTCATCCTAGAAGTATGTCTCAAATCATAGAAGAATTTTTTTTCTTTTGCTGGTATGTGAAGCTAGGGGGTATAAACTTAGCAACAATATAATTAGCATAATCAGCATACCATGGAGTAGTACGAGAAGTATTTATGAAAGCTAATTGTTCATCAGGAAATCTATCATCAATAGGTTGTGGGTCATCAAGTATGTTCTCTAACCTAGACAAGTTCTGCAACGGGGTTCTCAGCTCCCTTTCTATCAATAATATGCAAGTCAAATTCTTGCAGCAAGAGAACCCATCTAATAAGTCTAGGTTTAGCATCTTTCTTTTCCATAAGGTATTTGATAGCAGCATGATCAGTGTGAATAGTTACCTTAGAATCAACAATATAGGGTCTAAACTTATCACATGGAAATACCATTGCTAATTTTTTTTTCTCAGTAGTAGCATAATTTCTGTGGGCACTATCTAGAGTTTTACTAGCATACTGGATAACATTCAATTTTTTATCAACTTTTTGCCCTAGAACAGCACCTACAGCATAATCACTAGCATCGCACATAATCACAAAAGGTAAATTCCAGTCAGGAGGCTGGACAATAGGTGCAGAGATCAATGCTTTCTTAAGTATTTCAAATGCTTCTAGACAATCATCATCAAAGACAAAAGGAATATCTTTTTGTAAGAGCTTAGTCAGAGGCCTGGAGATTTTGGAGAAGTCCTTTATGAACCTCCTATAAAACCCGGCATGACCAAGGAAACTTCATATACCTTTGATGTCCTTGGGGCTTGGCATCTTTTCAATAGCATCAACTTTAGCTTTGTCAACTTCAATACCTCTTTCAGAAATTTTATGTCCTAAGACAATGCCTTCATTAACCATAAAGTGGCACGTCTCCCAATTCAAGACAAGGTTAGTGTCTTCACATCTCTGCAAAACTCGATCAAGGTTGCTTAAGCAATCATCAAAAGAAGTTCCGTAAACGGAGAAATCATCCATGAAACCTCAACAATCTTTTCACAAAAATCAGAGAATATAGCCATCATGCATCTTTGAAAGGTAGCAAGTGCATTACATAAACCGAAAGGCATACGTCTATAAGCAAAGGTACCGAAAGGACAAGTAAAAGTGGTCTTTTCTTGATCCCCTTTTGACATAGGTATTCGAGAGAAACCAGAATAACCATCTAGAAAGCAGAAATGAGTATGTTTGGATAACCTTTCTAGCATTTGATCAATAAATGGCAAGGGGTAATGATCTTTCTTAGTAGCTTTATTTAACTTACAGAAATCAATTACCATCCTATAACATGTAACTATTCTTTGCGGGGTCAATTCATCTTTATCATTTGGAACAACAGTCATGCCTCCTTTCTTAGGGACACAATGGATAGGACTTACCCATTGGCTATCAGCAACTGGATAGATAATACCTGCCTCTAGAAGCTTTAGTATTACCTTTCTTACCACTTCCTTCATCTTAGGATTTAGCCGTCGCTGATGATCAATAACCGGTTTAGCATTTTCTTCCAAATTTATCTTGTGTTGGCAGATAGTGGGACTAATGCCCTTAAGATCATCCAGAGTATATCCAATAGCAGCACGGTGCTTGTTCAGAGTTTTCAATAGTTTTTCTTCTTCCTGCTCTGAAATGTTAGCACTAATAATAACAGGATATATCTTCTTTTCATCAAGATAAACATACTTAAGATTATCAGGTAAAGGTTTAAGTTCAAACACAGGATCAACCTTGGGTGGAGGAGGATCCCCTAGGATTTCAACAGGCAAGTTGTTTTTCAGTATGGGTCCCTGTTTAAAGAATATTTCATCTATTTCCCTTCTCTCATTCATATGCATATCATTTTCATGGTCTAGCAAGTATTGTTCTAAAGGATCATTTGGAGGCACGGCAATAGAAGCAAGACCAATAATTTCATCCTTACTGGGTGGTTTCTTTTCAAGGGCTTCTCTACAGAATTTAGCAAAGTTAAAATCATGAGACATATCCCCTAACCCCACAGTAACAATATCTTTTACGCAGTCTATCTTGGCATTAACAGTATTCAAGAAGGGTCTACCAAATATAATGGGGCAGAATTCATCTTGTGAGGAACCAAGAACAAGAAAATCAGCAGGGTATTTAACCTTCCCACACAAGACTTCAACATCTCTAGCAATCCCAACTGGTGAAATAGTGTATCTATTGGCTAGCTTAATAGTAACATCAATCCCTTCTAACTCAACAGGTGCATAATTTCTCGATATAGATCAAGAGGGATAATACTCGCACTAGCACCTACGTCACATAAACCATGATACCAATGATCTCCTATCTTAACAGAGATAACAGGCAAGCCTACAACAGGTCTATGTTTGTTCCTAGCATTGGGTTTGGCTATTCTAGCATATTCCTCTTGGAGATAAATAACATGTCCATCTAAATCTTCTACCAAGATATATTTAACCATAGCAACACTTGGTTCAACTTTAATTTGCTCAAAGGGTGTAGGTGTTCTAGTATTACTTTTACGAACACAGTTGAAGCTTGAGCATGGTCCTTTATCCTAACAGGGAAAGGTGGTTTCTCAATATAAGCAGTAGGAATAACAGGATCAACATTATAAGTGATAGTCTTTTCTTCAACTTTAACAGGTTCAACTAATTTTACTTCAATAGGGGGATGGTATTTCAACCACTTCTCCTTGGGGAGATCAACATGAGTAGCAAATAATTCGCAGAAAGAAGTTACTATCTCAGAGTCAAGTCCATATTTAATGCTAAACTCACGGAAAACATCGGTATCCATACAAGCTTTAACACGGTATCCATACAAGCTTTAACACAATCAAACTTAGGGGTCATACCTGACTCCTTACCTTTGTCGAGATCCCAATCTTCAGAGTTGCGTTTAATTCTTTCCAATAAATCCCATTTCAATTCAACAGTCTTCATCATAAAAGAGCCAAAACAAGAATTATCGAGCATGGTGCGATTATTGAGGGAAAGCCGAGTATAAAAATTTTGAATGATCATATTTCTTGTGAGCTCATGATTGGGGCATGAACATAACTTTGACTTAAGCCTCCCCCAATCTTGAGCGATGCTCTCTCCTTCCCGAGGCCAGAAATTATAAATATAATTACGATCACGATGAACCTGGTGCATAGGGTAGAACTTCTGATGAAATTCCAACTTCAGACGGTTATAGTTCCATGATCCCATATCATCACATAGCCTAAACCATGTCAATGCATCTCCCTTCAAAGATAAAGGGAAGACCTTCTTCTTGATAACATCCTCGGGCATACCTGCAAACTTAAACAATCCACAAACTTCATCCACATAGATTAGATGTAAATCGGGATGCAATGTTCCGTCTCCTGTAAAAGGATTTTCAAGCGGTTTCTCTATCATACCCGAAGGAATCTCAAAGCAAACATTTTCAGTAGGTGCAGTAGGTTGAGGAGCAACTCTTTTCTCTTCTGTTCGGGGTGAAGATACCCCGAACAAGCCCCTCAAAGGATTTTGAGCCATAGTAACAAGTGACAATAAATTTCAGCACACTATATAAATTTTTCCTTACCAAATTGCACTTACCAAAGGCACTTCACTCCCCGGCAACGGCGCCAGAAAAGAGTCTTGATGACCCACAAGTGTAGGGGATCTATCATAGTCCTTTCGATAAGTAAGAGTGTCAAACCCAACGAGGAGCAGAAGGAAATGATATGCAGTTTTCAGTAAGGTATTTTCTGCAAGAACTGAAATTATAGGTAACGATAGTTTTGTGATAAGGTAATTGGTAGCAAGTGACAAAAGGTAAAAGTAAATGAAGTGCAGCAAGGTGGCCCAATCCTTTTTGTAGCAAAGTACAAGCCTGGACAAACTCTTATATGAAGGAAAGCGCTCCCGAGGACATATAGGAATTATCGTCAAGCTAGTTTTCATCACGATCATCTGATTCGCGTTTGGTACTTTGATAATTTGGTATGTGGGTGGACCGGTGCTTGGGTGTTGTCCTTACTTGGACAAGCCTCCCACTTATGATTAACCTCTAATGCAAGCATCCGCAACTACAAAAGAAGTATTAAGGTTAACCTAACCATAGCCTGAAACATATGGGTCCAAATCTGCCCCTTACGAAGCAACACATAAACTAGGGTTTAAGCTTCTATCACTCTAGCAACCCATCATCTACTTATTACTTCCCAATGCCTTTCTCTAGGCCCAAATAATGGTGAAGTGTCATGTAGTCGACATTCACATTTCACCACTAGAGGAGAGACAACATACATCTCATCAAATATCGAACGAAGACAAATTCACATGACTACTAAGAGCAAGACTTCTCACATGTCCTCAGGAAAAAAAGTAACTACTCACAAGACATAATATTGTTCATGATCAGAGGGGTATTAATATGCATAATGGATCTGAACATATGATCTTCCACCAAATAAACCAACTAGCATCAACTACAAGGAGTAATCAACACTACTAGCAACCCACAGGTACCAATCTGAGGTTTGGGTACAAAGATTGGATACAAGAGATGAACTAGGGTTTGAGAGGAGATGGTGCTGGTGAAGATGTTGATGAAGATAGCTCTCCCGAAGATGGGAGAGTTGTTGGTGATGACGGCGGTGATGATTTCCCCCTCCCGAAGGGAAGTATCCCCGGCAGAACAGCTCTGCTGGAGCCCTAGATTGGTTTCCGCCTCGGTTCCGCCTCGAGACGGCGGCGTCTGGTCCCAAAAGCCTCCTTATGATTTTTTCCAGGTCAAAACACCTCATGTAGGGGAAGATGGGCATCGGGGGACCTTCGGTGAGACAGGGGGCACGCCCTAGGCAGGGGGGCGCGCCCCCACCCTCGTGGACAGCCAGTGGCCCCCCTCGTGGACTTCTTTCGCCAGATATTTTTTATATTTTCTGAAACGGAGTTCTATTGAGTTTTGGGGCTTTTGGAGTTATGCAGAATAGGTTTCCAGAGTTTGCTCCTTTTCCAGCCCAGAATTCCAGCTGTCGGCATTCTCCCTCTTCATGTAAACCTTGTAAAATAAGAGAGAAAAGGTATAAGTATTGTGACAAAACATGTAATAACAGCCCATAATGCAATAAATATCAACATATAAGCATGTTGCAAAATGGACGTATCAGTGAAGTAGCAAACTTAGGATCACATTTCATTCTAGCATTCAGAGATTTTTCTTTATACTTGTGTAGTAATTTCTCTAGATCATCTCTATCATTACAAGCAAGAATATCTCTAGTTGCTTCTTCACTCATAACATAGCCTTCCGGTACCTTAGGGAATTCATATCTAGGAAGGCTAGTTCTAGCAGGTGTTTCAGGAGTTTCAGTTTCAAGCTCATGATCAGATTCAACAACATCATGTTGGATTACTCTAGCAATTTATTCATCAAGAAATTCACCAAGTGGCACATCATCATTATCAAGCAAGGTACTAGCATCATCATAAGCATCATTCATAGTAGAAGTAGCATCATCAATAACTTGCGACATATTAGAATTGATTGCATGTGGTGGTGTTGCAAGTTTACTCATAATAGAAGGTGAATCTAAAGCAGAACTGGATGGCAGTTCTTTACCTCCCCTCGTTTTTTAGGGAAATATCTTAGCCTTTGGATCCTTCAGATTCTTCATAGTGATAATATGATCCTAATCCCAAGTGACTCAACAAATATAGCTATGCTCCCTGACAACGGTGCTAGAAAAAGGTCTTGATAACCCACAAGTATAGGGGATCGCAACAGTTTTCGAGGGTAGAGTAGTCAACCCAAATTTATAGATTCGACACAAGGGGAGCCAAAGAATATTTGCAAGTATTAGCAACTGAGTTATCAATTCAACCAGACCCAGAGATTAATTATCTGCAGCAAAGTGATCAGTAGCAAAGTAGTTTGATAGTTTTGATAGTAGTGACAACAATAATAGTAACAGTAACAGTGATAGCAGTAGTTTTGTAGCAAGTGTAATAGTAGCAGCAGCAGTAGTAACTTAGGAAGATCAATATAGGACAAATTCGTAGGCAATGGATCGGTGATTTGTTGGATGATATTCATCATGTGACAGTTATAACCTAGGGCGATACAGCACTAGCTCCAGTTCATCGATATAATGCACGCATGTATTCCATAAATAGTCATGCGTGCTTTATTAAAAGAACTTGCATGGCATCTTTTGTCCTACCCTCTCGTGGCAGTGGGGTCTATATTGGAAACTAAGGGATATTAAGGCCTCCTTTTAATAGAGAACCGGAACAAAGCATTAACACATAGTGAATACATGAACTCCTCAAACTACGGTCATCACCGGGAGTGGTTCCGGCTATTGTCACTCCAGGGTTGCCGAATCATAACGCGTAGTAGGGGATTATAACTTGCAAGGTCGAATCCAAAACATGGATATAATGATGAATTCATAAACGGTTTAGATCTGAGTTCATGGCATCCGGGCCCAAAGTGACAAGCATTAAGCATAGCAAAGTCATAGCAACATCAATCTAAGAACATAGTGGATACTAGGGATCAGGCCCTAACAAAACTAACTCGATTACATGATGAATCTCATCCAACTCCTCACCGACCAGCGAGCCTACGAAGGAATTACTCACTCCCGGTGGGGAGCATCATGGAATTGGCGATGGAGAAGGGTTGGTGATGACGAAGAACGAAGATCCCCCTCTCCGGAGCCCCAAACGGACTCCAGACCTGGCCTCCCGAGGAAGAACAGGAGGTGACGGTGGCTCCGTCTCATGGATCGTGATAATTCTTTCTCCTTGATTTTTTCTCCAAAAATAGGAATTTATAGGGTCAGGGTTATCATGTGCGGGGCCACCATGTGGGTACAACCCACCTGGGCGTGCCAGGAGAGGGGGGCGCGCCCTGGTGGGTTGTGCCCACCCAGGGTGCCCTCTCTGGTGGGTCTTAGCTCGAGTAATTCTCTTTTATTCCATAAAAAACCCTCGCAAAGTTTGGTTTCATTCCGAGAACTTCTATTTCTGCACAAAAAATAATACCATGGTAGTTTTGCTAAAAATAGCGTCAGTCCGGGGTTAGTTTCATTCAAATCATGAAAATTAGAGTCCAAAACAAGAGGAAAGGCATGAGGAAAAGTAGATAGGTTGGAGACGTATCACCTTCTACCTCAGATCTGAAGGCAAGATCTTTGTTGCCAAGAATGGATCCTTTGTGGAGGAAGAGTTTCTCCCGAAAGAAGTAAGTGGGAGGAAAGTAGAACTTGATGAGGTAATAGTACCCCC
>LR738712.1:186634311-186665555 GCA_902687465.1 Secale cereale | reverse complement strand
CCCTCTTGAACCGGAGAGTAGCGCAGCACATGAAGATGTTTCTATGGTGCCTACACCTACTAGAGAGGAAGTTAATGATGATGATCGTGAAACTTCGGATCAGGTTGCTACTGAACTTCCTAGGTCCATGAGGACACGTTCTGCACCAGAGTGGTACGACAACCCTATTCTGGAAATCATGTTGTTAGGCAACGGTGAACCTTCGAACTATGAAGAAGCGATGGCGGGCCCGGATTCCAACAAATGGCTTGAAGCCATGAAATCCGAGATAGGATCCATGTATGATAACAAAGTATGGACTTTGGTGGACTTGTCCGATGACCGGCAAGCCCTAGAGAATAAGTGGATCATTAAATGATATGGAACTAACATTTTATTATTATGGGATCTGGCAAATGGACGTCAAAACAACATTCCTTAACGGTTTCCTTAAGGAAGAATTGTATATGATGCAGCCGGAAGGTTTTGTCGATCCTAAGAATGCTCACAAGGTATGCAAGCTCTAGCGCTCCATCTATGGGTTGGTGCAAGCATCTCGGAGTTGTAACATTCACTTTGATGAAGTGATCAAAGTGTTTGGGTTTATACAGACTTATGGAGAAGCCTGTATTTAAAAGAAAGTGAGTGGGAGCTCTGTAGCATTTCTCATATTATATGTGGATGACATATTGTTGATGGGAAATGATATAGAACTTTGGGAAAGCATAAAGGCCTACTTGAATAAGTGTTTTTCAATGAAGGACCTTGGAGAAGCTACTTACATATTAGACATCAAGATCTATAGAGATAGATCAAGACGCCTCATTGGTCTTTCACAAAGTACATACCTTGACAAGATATTGAAGAAGTTCAATATGGATCAGTCCAAGAAGGGGTTCTTGCCTGTATTGCAAGGTGTGAGATTGAGTGCAGCTCAATGCCTGACCTCGGCAGAATATAGAGAAAAGATGAGTGCCACCCCCTATGCCTCAGCCATAGGCTCTATTATGTATGTCATGTTGTGTACCACACCTGATGTGAACCTAGCCATAAGTTTGGTAGGGAGGTACCAAAGTGATCCCGGAATGGAACTCTGGACAACGGTCAAGAATATCCTGAAGTACCTGAAAAGGACAAAGGATATGTTTCTCATTTATGGAGGGGCCAAAGAGCTCGTCGTAAAGGGTTACATCGATGCTAGCTTCGACACCAATCTAGATGACTCCAAGTCACAAACCGGATACATGTATATTTTGAATGGTGGGGCAGTCAGCTGGTGCAGTTGCAAGCAAAGTGTCGTGGTGGCATCTACATGTGAAGTGGAGTACGTAGCTGCTTCGGAAGCAGCGCAGGAAGGAGTCCGGATGAAGGAGTTCATCACTAACCTAGAAGTGATTCCCAATGCGTCGGGCCCGATGACTCTCTTCTGTGAAAACACTGGAGCTATTGCCATTGCCAAGGAGCCTAGGTTTCACAAGAAGACCAAGCACATCAAGCCCCGTTTCAACTCCATTCGTGGTTATATGCTAGATGGAGACATAGATATTTGTAAAGTACATACGAATCTGAATGTTGCAGATCCGTTGGCTAAACCTCTTCCACAAGTAAAACATGATCAGCACCAAAACTCTATGGGTGTTCAATTCATCACAATGTAACTAGATTATTAACTCTAGTGCAAGTGGGAGACTGTTGTAAATATTCCCTAGAGGCAATAATAAAATGGTTACTATTACATTTTCTTGTTCATGATAATTGTCTATTGTTCATGCTATAATTTTACTAACCGTAACTGTAATACATGTGTAAATACGTAGACCACTACATGTCCCTAGTGAGCCTCTAGTTGACTAGCTCGTTCATCAATAGATGGTTGTGGTTTCCTGACCATGGACATTGGATGTCGTTGATACCGGTATCACATCATTACGAGAATGATGTGATGGACAAGACCCAATCCTAAGCATAGCACAAGATCGTGTAGTTCATTTGCTAGAGCTTTTCTAATGTCAAGTATCATTTCCTTAGACCATGAGATTGTGCAACTCCCGGATACCGTAGGAATGCTTTGGGTGTATTAAACGTCACAACGTAACTGGGTGACTATAAAGGTGCACTATAGGTATCTCTGAAAGTGTCTGTTGGGTTGGCACGAATTGACTCTGGGATTTGTCACACCGCATGACGGAGAGGTATCTCTGGGCCCACTCGGTAATACACCATCATAATGACCTCAATGTGACTAAGGAGTTAGTCACGAGATCATGCATTGCGGAACGAGTAAAGAGACTTGCCAGTAACGAGGTTGAACAAGGTATGGGGATACCGACGATCGAATCTCGGGCAAGTAACATACCGATGGACAAAGGGATTTTTTTTGAACCGAGCTAATCCCCTTTCCATTATAAGCATAACGGAAATACATCCAAATCCAAGTCCAGACGGAAAGGGAAAGGGAAAAAGTGAGTTCAAGCACTCCAGGGAAACCCGCTGTGAGCGCTCGAAATCGAAACGCCCACTACGAGGCAAAAACCCTGAAGCACCAAAATCACGCGACTAACAGAAACAAATTCAAGGGATCATCACAACCTACACAGAGGCGACATAATAAGAAGGCTAAAGACAAAACATAATATCTAAATTCGTCAGGGGGCATTCAGGGGGTAGCGTGAAGCTCTTTCTTCTTTGACATCTCCCCCCATGAAGATCACCCATCAGTGTGTGCGGTTGTGCAGAGCCTCGTCATCTTTTTAGCATTCTCCTTTAGAATCATTGCACCGCACTCCAACTCCGTTCTCTCCTCGTCCTTCAAGAGACCTGCCCAATAAGATAAATGCACACAAACAGTGAAGACAATCTCAAAAGGAGATGACATTTTCTTAAATTGAAAAGTAGCCTTGCTTCTACGATTCCAAATAGCCCAGCATACACCCGCCAAACCCATTGTGTAGTATCGCTCCCCCTGAGGGAGGAATGCATAACACCAAGAATAGAATTGTCATAGATTGTTAGGATACAGCTCCGTTCCAAGCATTGCCCCAACTGTGCGCCAGGCTATCCTGGCCACTGGGCAGAGAAAGAATAAGTGCAAATATGTTTCTCTACAATTGCAGAAAGAACACCGAGGGTCGCTAGCCCACTTTCTATGTTTCATAACATCTCTAGTAAAAAAACAGCATCTTGAAAGAGTTGCCACAGGAAGATCTGGGTTTTCAAAGGGAACTGTATACAGGATTGATTGAATCCCTGACATCGTGGTTCATCTGATGACATCATCATGGCACATGTGGGAGACAATATGGGTATCCATATCCCACTATTGGTTAGTGGCCAGAGAGGTGTCTCGGTCATGTCTACGTGGTTCCCGAATTCGTAGGGTCTACGCACTAAAGGTTCGATGATGCTAGAGATGTAATGGGAATTGTATGTGTTTACCGAAGGTTGTTCGGAGTCCCAGATGATATTCCGGACGTGACGAGGAACTCCGGAATGGTCCTGAGGTGAAGAACGATATATTGGACGAATGGTATTGGAGTCCGGAAGTGTTCCGGGGGTACCAGGCTATGGCCAGCATGACCGAAAGGTGTTTTGGGGGCCCCGACAAGTATTGCGGGGCCTCATGGGCCAAGGTGAGGGGGCAAACCATCCCACTAAGGGGTTGTGCGCCCCCATACCCTTTCCCACGTAACCAGGAGAGGTGAGGCGCCCCATCTAGGGTTCCCTCCACCTGGCTTGGGGGACAAGTCACCCTAGGGTTTCCCTAGGGGGCACCCCCATCTGCCATGGCCACCGCCCCCCAAGATTGGATCTTGGGCGCCCCTCCTCCTCCCTCCCCCTATATATAGAGAGGTAGAGAGAGGGGAAGCTGCACCCTTGGATACATCTCCACGCCACAGTGCTGCCCTTCCTCCCCCTCCTACACCTCTTCCTCCTCCGTAGTGCTTAGCGAAGCTCTGTCGGAGAACCATGAGCTCCACCGCCACCATGCCATCATGCTGCTGGAGTTCTCCCTCAACTTCTCCCCCCCCATTGCTGGATCAAGAAGGAGGAGACGTCCCCGGGCTATACGTGTGTTGAACGCGGGGGCGCCATCCGTTCGGCTCTAGATCGGATCTTCCACTATTTGAATCGCCGCGTGTACGACTCCATCAACCTAGATTGATCTTGGTGACCCGTAGGAATTTTTTGAATTATTTCTATGTTCCCCAGCAGACACTCTGCTGGATCAAAAGTTCAAGGGACGTCATCGAGCTGAACGTGTGCAGAACTCGGAGGTGTCGTACGTTCGGTGCTTGATCGATCAAAACGAGAAGTTCGACTACATCAACCGCATTGTCAAACGCAACCGCTTTCAGTCTACGAGGGTACGTGGACACACTCTCCCCCTCTCGTTGCTATGCATCTCCTAGATAGATCTTGCGTGAGCATAGAATTTTTTTGAAATTGCATGCTACGTTTCCCATCAATACCCACACAAGAACAAATCTTGTGAGGTTGTTCTTCCTCTGTACTAGTTCATCATCAGCCCCTCGCGAGGCTAATCCACCCAAAGCAGGAGTAGGGTCTTACACCGCAAGGCGGCCCGAACCTGGGTAAACTACTGAGTCTCTTTCCTTTCCTGTTCATCGAGCTAGGCCGTGAGAGCGATGGGTTGGTAGGCCGAAGAGGTTGAGTTCTTCGTACACACCCTAGAGTTCGAACCTTTCTTGGGTCAGCGGAGCCCTGAATCCTACAGTGAAATTCTCACAACATTCTTGACATCAAAGATGGTAATACTTCAAGGTAGAACATAATATAAGCTAGATAGCAAATATCTCCAAGTATGACACAAAACATGAAAAGTTGGTGTTGGAGGGAAGGCAAAAAATGTTGTTGATGGCAACACAAATTACCAAGGGACAAGGATGGTACTTCTCATCATGAATTCGATGCACAAATTGGAACAAGACAAATTGTTAACAATGATTAAGACACATTTCGTCGAGAGGTTTCTAAAAGATGTAACCGATCAGTGAGGACATCAAGCCAAAGGAATGGTGAAGCAAAAGGTTATTAGAACCACAGTCAAGATGCAATCTCAGAGTCAGAGTTTCCTTTCAAGACAAACAATATGATGTTGAAACCTCGATGTAGCTTAACACACTATCGGTATTGTGTTCTGGGGATGAAGGACATAGGTAGCACGGTTAAGCTTTAGCATGACGATGATGATGTGGCCAATCGACTAGGAATGACATGATTGAGTACAAACTCGCAAGTAATGAAGATTACTCAAAGTAGTTGAATCGCAGTGGGGACTTGATTTAGTTATCGGTGTCCTTGAGTGACTAACAACTCAGAACCCGTGGAAAATGGAATTGGTGAGAAATAATAGTTGATGAAGAACTCATAAGAGGTTATGTAGTTCCGTGATATTTTCAGGATACCCACTACTCCATGATGCTGCTAACGCGACACTACAATCAGAGACCCTTCAATGAAAATGTGTGATGCATTAATTGCATATGGTGATGTAAAAACCCATCAAAAAAGATGCAAAACATTTGCGATGGTGGAAACATCAAACACAGTT
Organism: Secale cereale; assembly: GCA_902687465.1. Taxonomy (NCBI): domain Eukaryota; kingdom Viridiplantae; phylum Streptophyta; class Magnoliopsida; order Poales; family Poaceae; genus Secale; species Secale cereale. The sequence continues at coordinate 186,660,004 of LR738712.1, read as the reverse complement.
CAGATTTTAGATGCGTGTGCGATGTGGGGCATACAGTTGATCTATAAGAACTTTTTGCGATGAGACAGAACAACAGAAATGGGCAGCCAGATGAAGGTGTGTGCGATATACGACATACAGTTCACTCGGATGAACTGTTTATGATTAGGCAACACAAAAGAAACGTCAGTCCAATGAATGTGTGTGCGATAGACGGCATGCAGTTCACTTGGATGAATTGTTTGCGTTGATCCAAGAGAACAGAAACGGTTCAACTTAACAAGATGTTTGTGATACGTGGCAAACAGGTCTGCAATCGGAAATGTGTGGGAAGACCGATAACAAGACAGATGATTGATGTTAACAAGCCGTGTGTGTTGTGAGCAAATGATTGGTGGTATACAATTGTAAGTGATTGATGAAAACATCACTGACGGGTTCCATTGTTTAGTCTGTGTGTGATGTGATTTGCTCTGTCCGCACAACATCTACACTCTGTCTACAGAGCATCAACATATATACTTAAAAAGACAACATTGCATAACCAAATTAAGCATACAATTACACAAGTGACTACACACTTAACATTTCCACACACCAAAGTAAGCAATTACATGCATACTAAACTAGGAGAAACGAGGATCTAATCATCTACTTCTTGTTGTGATGACTCTTGCATTTGCTCTGCTTCTAGCTGGATCCCTGGCCGTTTTGGGGAAGGAGGAACTTCCTCATGTCAACGATCTGCCTATACATATCGTAGCTCGTGTACGCCTCCTTGGCCGCGTACACGACGTGAGCTTTGTCGAGTTTCTCCATCCAGGCCGAGTGCCAGACACGCCTGTCCTTGTTGTAGGAATCCTTCATGTCTTTGTAGTAGGGACAGATGATGGCCTCAACGAGGTGAACCGGTGAGTTCTTCTCATGCTCATTGTTGCCCCAGATCTTGTATTGGCCCTGGATGTAGACAAGATTCTGGCAGGCGATGCTCGAATTCTTGAGCACCTTTACATCATTGGTGATCTCCACCGTAGTGAACATGTAGCGGGGGCTGTTGACAAACCTGGCAAAATGCTCGCAAGGCCTTGTGGCTAGGTAGTAGTGGTAGACGAGGACGAGATTGCGCATGCACATATGGGCGACAACGACCTTGGGATGAGACCCGACACGAGCGCGGGTGTACTTGAGGTCGAACCCGACCACCTCTTGTACTTCTCCTCAGCAAGCAACAACTCCATGATGTGGATGCAGTGCTCCACCCAGACCGAGTTGTTGGTGTACACCACCGAGAGCTCCGTGAACCTTCTGTTGTTGTCCACCACGACATGCATGGTGAAATGCTGCTCATCGTCGGCAGCCGCTCGGAGCCCCATTGGAGCCGTGCAGGATACCCTTTAAGAATTTGTCGTGGTGGTTGTGCTTCTTGCAATAGTGGGGCATGATCGAAATGTTGAAGAGACACGAGGCTTAAATGGACGTACTACCTAGATCCTAGTTTATTGGTTCCTTTTGTAATTTCTATCAAATTTTGACCAATGATTTAACTAACAAATGTTTATGTATGTCATAAAAAATTATAACATTAAACACTATGTTCAAATACACATCCAACGATATAATTTTTGCTGACCTACACTAACATTTTGTTAGTTAAATCTTTGGTCAAAATTTAACACAAATTACAAAGGGGGCCAATAAATCAGGACGGAGGTAGATTCCATGAACCGAACTGATTGCATCCATATCCCGCATTTAGACATAAGTAAGCATACATTAAACATACTCAAACATAGAGAATAAGCGTACACATGTATATAGTTCAACTGTCATAAAGCATACTTAATCGCATTTATAATTAACACAGTGCTTAGCCATACATAGTTCGAACTCACATATCATCTCATATGCCAGCACGATCCTGAAGCTTCTCTAGGTACGCGGCGTGCACCATCCTGCGAGAATACTTCTGCTTGAAGGAGCCAACGGCTCGTCCTCTTGCATGCGCCAAAACACTTTGATACGTGGGATGAAGCTTTTGGTTGCAAAATGGGCATCCATAGCACCAGTTCTAGGTCCTAATACGCCTGTTATGCATTCCCGCATAAAGCTCCCTGAGGATTTGCCTCTTGTACCTCCTTTGGCCTTCTTCATCCTCGCTGACAACATCGTCAGATAGCACCTATACATATAGTAAAAAAAATGGGCTACAAATTAATGTTTACAAACTAATCTCTAGCGAACATTTGGCAGTTGCCAAAATTTTGCATCAAATCAATGTTTACATGTTGTTAAGTAGGATTAGGAATTTATGGCTATTTTTAAGACATATACAGATATTATGGTTCGATTTTTAAGCACAGTCGTCTATGTACAGACCAATCTTGAAGAAAATAATGGCACAAACATATATGTAGGTCATACAAAATCAATTATCAAGACTTGGCTAGGACTTATTAGCACGAACACTAACCCCAGTCAGATTATTAGCAGAAATCATTTGCACAGATGAAGCAACTAATCTCTTATCACGTGTACCATTCAAACAATCAATACACTACACGGATCTAACGAAATTTACTCATATTTCATGGATTGGGAGAACATAACCATATCATTTCTATTGCAAAAGGGGGAGGCAGGACGCATGAGTAACCAGAGAAACCCGAGGATGTATTTGACAAATAATGGGTATAGATGACTAACCGATTCTCCGTCGTCGTCGGAGTCGTCGCCCGAGTCGTCACCGGAGTCGGTGTGGACCTCCGGCTCTGGCTGTGAAAGCACGACGCCGTCGACGACGTCAGGGTGCAGCGATACCTCGCCGGCGGCGACGGCAACCTCTGTCTCCATTTCCACGCCATGCTCTGGTGCTTCAGCAGCCCCGACGTCGCCACTCCCTTCGATGGGGCGCTTTAGCGACATCCTCATACACTGATGGCTTTGAGCACTGAGAGCGGTGTCGAGGATGCAAGCAGAGAGAGAGGATTGTGCGTGTGGCCAGGATGGGGGTGCTGCCGCTCGGGCGCGCCATTAAAATGGAGTAGTGGGAGAGAGGCGGGAGATGGTTAAACCGTTGGCTCGCCTCTCGGTGAGCCTGCGCACCAGAGTGCTGGCATGCCTATCGTCATTTCACACAGCTACTTGCATGCCTCCCGATGGCACCTCGCAGCGAGCACACCTCCTGCCAATTCACACACCTACACACACGCCTCCCGGTCTGTCTGCGCGGCGGACTGCTCGCATGCGTCCCGTCAACTCACGCCTGTTCGCACGGCACACGGGTCGTGTGCCGGCACGTATATTGTTTTTCTGTTTTGATGATCAATGTTGCCGCTTTATTGCTTAACCGAAGCATGGCACGTATCTATTGTTGGTCTAATGCCCATGGTTCAAATAAATAATTCGTTTGGGATATTGGTTCCCAATTATTAAAAATCTCCCATTTGTGAGAAGATAAAGATTACATCAAAACATGTCTCAAATTTGACAAAAAGAAGTACAATGCCACTGTGTATTGGTGTTCATATGACAACACGATAAGTATCATGAATTTTCAAATAAGTTTTGGATGTACTAGATTTTAAAAATCAAGATTCTCAATGTTTGAAATTTCTTGCACGGGGAGTGAACATGCACCCAGTGAGACACATGTGTTTTTCCTATCCATTTAGGTGCACTGCCACGTGTGCATGTAGCTCAAATTTGATTTTTGCGCATTATACCCCTAGAAAATCAATCAATGTACTAAAGCGTCTTAATGATCTCTGTTTTTTTAAATTAAACATCCCTCCTTTGGTAACATATGTTCACCGCGGGAAAATTTAACATGCATCATAGTTGCGGTGGATGCGTGGTGTGTGTGGGGGGTGTGCGTGTGTGCGTGCGTGTGTGTGTGGGCACGTGCGCGCGTCTGTGGTGGCTGGCAGTACACTACGAGTCATGAGCCACCATGTGGTTTGCCGTTTTGTGAGGTAGGTGCCACATCAGAGTCATGAATTCGTTATTTAAAACATTATACAACCCTTTCAGACATACATGTTTAGGCCACGTGCAGTCGGTGGTTGTCCTACAGAACACTCACTCGCGTGTGACGCTTTATGTGGGCCTGCGAGGTCGTCGTCCATCACTTTGACCAACAACCGACAGATTGGTTAATTTGACCAGCAAGGTAGAATCTTTTTTGTTTGTGCTATGGTGGGAGTATATAGTATGCGTCGAAGAGGTGGGAGGGGACTAGCATATATACTATGTATGCTTCTCTGAACACGTACACCTCACTTAGTGTCAGGGCTTTTCAATTTCCGAGGCACGTGCCACATCAAAGTTGTGCATTGGCTATTCAAACATCACACAACACCTCTTTGGGCCACATGCATGAAGGCGGTGGTTATCCTAGGACACTCATGTGTGACGCTTCCATATGTGGTCCTGCGAGGTCATCGTCGATGCATGCATCACTTTGACCTACATCGGGAGGGGTTAATTAATTTCACCATCAAGGAGGATTATTTTTGGGTTGTATTACGGTAGGATCATATAGTATGTGTCGAAGAGGGAGAAGGGGGGCCAACATATGTAGTACGATTCATGAGAACCTCGCTCTGTGTGGGGACTTTACGGTTTTCGAGGCATGTGCCACATCAAAGTTGTCATTTTGGGTATTCAACGTATGTTTGGCCCACATGCAAAGTGATGGAGGTTGTTCTCTCGCACCCACTCACGCGGTTATTAGCGCTGTCGGGGATATACCCCGCGGCGTAACCCGGCCGGAAGTATAATCCGGCCGGACTTGGCGTTTCATTAGTAAACCACCGGAGGATTTGTGACTTATGAGTCTGGCGGTTCACTAGCCTGACGATTCACGAGCCTGGCTACTCATTGGTGATCCAGTGGATGTTTTAGATGGATGACAAGGCCCAGGGCCCATAAGGCCGGTTCATGTTATGGTGGGCCGGTTTATGAAGAAAGCACAAGGAGTATTCTCCTACAAAGGAAGCAAGACTAGGACTCCTTGTAATAGAGTAATCCTAATCCTACTAGGACTAGTCAGGTAACCCGCCCCTTCAACATATATAAGGAGGGGCAGGGCTCCCCAAAGAGGGAGAAGTTTTCACAAGTTAGAGGCGCCATATTCTTTAGGGCAAGACACAACTAAGGGATCGCCGGTTTACTGACGACTCCATGAGGGTCATAATGAGATCTAGCCTCAAACAGCATGTAGGGTTATTACCGGATGATGTTTCCCGGGGCCCGAAGCTGTCTAAATCCTTGTCTTGCATTGCGTCTCTCGGTTCCGCTCAACCCCTCTCAAGCTACCGCATAGACGCGCGGCCTCACAACTAAGTCCTTACCCTAGGACATCTGCCGTGACAAAACCACGACAGTTGGCGCCCACCGTGGGGCCTGCGCATGGTGGTGTTGAGTTCTTGGAGGGATCTCTTTCAAGGATCGAGGAATTCATATTTTTTTAGATGAAGAAAGGATCTACGTCAACAACGAACGATCGAAAGAGCATATACAAGATTATGATCGACAGAGAGCTAGGTTGCGTCCGCTCCTCCGCCGCCGTCCGAAAAAACCATGGAGGTCGAGATGCAGTTTTTTTTTCGTTCCAGATTACGCGGCGGTACGCGGCGGATACGACAAGGCCGATGTAAAGCAAACTTGCGATGCGGTCCGAGTCGTTATAATCCCTGTTTTCTTCCAATCAGCCAAATTGGGCACGCGTACATACAAGGTATCAGACCAGCTGCCACACGAAAGCTTGCAAAACAATGGGAAGGGCCCACAGTAGCAATGGTATTACTACGTGATGGCCAAGTTGATTTACAACTTCAAATTTTTTATTGGCCAAAACTGTTACGTGGGGAAGCGACCGGATGGGATCTGCTTTGGCTAATTCATACAGGAATCATACATCAAGAAGAGCGTTGCGTGGTTAAAAGGCAAAACACCCAGGATTAGCGGGGAAAAATTACGGCCCCGACCCGGAAACGGAGCCGGCCACGATCCTGATTTCGGCTATGCCGGCGACCTCATTTCAAGACGCCCGCCTTTGCTGCCTCAGATACGCCCCGACGGCTTCCGATCCGTCGCCGTCCTCCACACCACGGCAAAATGGATTCGTCCAAGCCGCCGAGATAGTCAATCCATCAGGAGCAAGCTATCACCACACGTCAATTTTTGTCTCTGAACGGCCATCGACGGAAGTGAATAAAGCCACCAAGCTGGAGCTACAAGTCGTGCGGTTGCCTCGCGCGCAGTGGAGACTCCGCCGAATCCGAGTCAGCCTTGGGCCTTGGGCCTAGCCTTGAGTCATCGCCTTTACAAATCGAAATCGGAGCACCTCGCCTTGAGCCGCCGTCCTTCAAGCGGGCTTCAACGCCACAGGTGCACTGGGCCATCATCGCCTCAAATCATTATAGAGCTGCCCTGTGTTCATCGGCCTCCATCCTGAGCCGCCGTTGGGCTTCACCTCCTCCGAGCCACCCTGCGAAACTTCCAGTCAGCCGGTCCGCCGCTACGCTCGCCTCACTACCCGCGGCCCTGCCTCGATCTCCTCCGAGCAGCCGCTGGAACGCGCCTCGAGCCGGCTTGCTGTTTCAACGTGTGATGGCCTGGCTTATTGGGGATGATAGACTACTCATATCAATAAGGAATTCCTTCTTTTCCGGGAGCCCATTCGGATAGAACTCCAAAGTTAAGCGTGCTCAGCTTGGAGTAGTTTCAGGATGGGTGACCGACCGGGAAGTTGCTCCCGGGTGCGCACGAGTGAGGACAAAGTGCGCAGAAAAGACTAGTATTGATATGTGGGGCCAGTCTAGATCCCGCCAGGAGTAACGACCACCGGCGGGTGTGTCCGGGGCGTTACAAGTTGGTATCAGAGCCGACCCTCGCGGTTACACGGATGTTTACGGACAGTTTGCAGTCAAGTTGTGCATGACGTTTGTGACCCGTCGTGGCACACGGCATGGCACATGTGCTGTCCTGGAAGCACAGACAGTTGTGCCAAGAGGGAACGTTCCTGTGGCCCGACGAGGACGTCGGTTCCTCTGAGTGAGGGTGTATGTGATGGCCTGGCTTATTAGGGATGATAGACTACTCATATCAATAAGGAATTCCTTCTTTTCCGGGAGCCCATTCGGATAGAACTCCAAAGTTAAGTGTGCTCAGCTTGGAGTAGTTTCAGGATGGATGACCGACCGGGAAGTTGCTCCCGGGTGCGCACGAGTGAGGACAAAGTGCGCAGAAAAGACTAGTATTGAATGTGGGGCCAGTCTAGATCCCGCCAGGAGTAACGACCACCGGCGGGTGTGTCCGGGGCGTTACACAACGGCCCTCTGCCATGACCCGCCTGATGCTGGTCCTCTGGACCGACCCGTAGAAGAATTAAGTCGCCAGACGGCCTCCACCGCAGACTCACCTCGTGGGGAGCAAAGGAAAAGCCTGCAGCCCGGTGTAGTGTGCCAGTACGAGGCAAATCAGGAATCCACTGCTATTAAACAATTCAGCCATGGAGCATCAATCAAGTGAGGGGTGGTGCATGTACGTACATCTTAGATGAGATTAGAGGTACTTGGTCGCTTGGAGTAGCATGTTTCTATTGCTTCGTTCGGAAAAAGATCAAGGCTATGAGTCGCTACCTCCACCGAGCCGCTACCTCGCACTGCTTCAGCTGCCACCTTGGACCGGGCCGCTCCTGTGGCCGATACTAAACCGTCTCGGTTCCCGTCACGCGTCACGAGTGTCATCGCCTGCCGCTGCCTCGAGTCGGCCCGCCATTCCCGCTACAGCCTCGTCATGCTGAGTGCCAGCATCCATATTCATCCCGAAAATAAATCAGGTGCTATTTACTCTCAATATTTTTAGCACATATTAATTCTTCTGAAAACAATTATTCTGTCTTTCAATATGCTTTATGTAGGATAAAGTCTACTACAAAAGTGACATTATAAATGTGAGGCTCACACCGGCTTAAATGTCGTGGTCAACCCTCGTGCCTGCGCCGGCTACCACTGCCGCGGCCGACTCGTCAGTCCGCACCCGTGCGCGCTGGTCTCCAACACAGTGGCCGACTCCCTGGCCAATGGTTGTGCGCACGCCGCCGCTTCGCGGTCCGGTCTACATTAACACGCCGGTGCCGCGCCCGTCCACATAAGCCGGCTCAGCGGATACGTGTGCGAGTCGCTACCCACGTTACTGCATCAATACGTGGCCGATTCAGCTGTCCGCGCCTGTGATTAACTCGCCCGTATATACCGGCTTACGATGCCATGGACGACTCATCTGTTGTCCGAGCGAATCAGGAGAATTATTTATTACAAAGTGGTATTATACCGCGGAGATGGAGGCATGCCAACATCATTTGGCACAAGTGATCGTCGTTACTCAACGGACTCCCACACCGGTTTACAACGCTATGCCCGTCTCTCGCGACCGCGCCGGTTTACCACGCTGTGGCCGTCTTTCGCGTCTGCACCGGTTTACAGCAAGGAGGACAACTGTCCCATCGGCGCCGGCAGACCCATCTATTGTTTGAGCAAATCAGGTGTTATCCCTCCTATATACTTTATCAGGACATTTTAATTCCTCTGAGCAACATTACACTGCCCTATTGGTGTTTGTTATATACAGTTCACGCGTCCGTGCCGGTTTACAACGCGGAGGACCACTTGCTCATCTGCGCTGGTTTACAACTGCGGCTGATTCATGTGTCTGTGATGTCTCTGATGTTGCGGTCATTTTACTGTCCGCCCTGCAGTCCGGTCTATTCAACATACCGGGTTGGCTAACAGACACCGAGGAGGATCATAAGGTCCAAATACATCAGGTGATATCCATCTAAATCAATTTTCTTGGTATATATTGTTTTCATCAAGAAAATAGTTACTTTGATCCGTATATTTTGATATGCAGGACAGTTATTTATTAAAGGGACCAAAGAGAGTTTGTTGTACAACACAACTCAAACATAGGTACCCGGCGAGCGCAACTCAGAAAGAGTATCACATGGGGGCTTCGAAAGAAGCTTACCATGGCCTCTTAAACCGGCGCCTGTGATAGCACCAGGGAATCAGCCGTGTCTTTTATACGCAAGAGTATCACATGGGGGCTTCGAAAGAAACCTTCCATGGCCTCTTAAATCGGCGCCCCTGATAGCATCAGGGAATCAGCCGTGTTTTTCAAAGGAGAATCACATGGGAGCTTCTCTGAAAGCTCACCATGGCCTCCTAAACCGGCACCCCTGATAGCTACAGGGAATCAGCTGTGTTTTTCAAAGGAGAATCACATGGGAGCTTCTCCGAAAGCTCACCATGGCCTCCTAAACTGGCGCCCCTGATAGCTACAGGGAATCAGTCGTGTTTTCAAAGGAGAATCACATGGGAGCTTCTCCGAAAGCTCACCATGGCCTCCTAAACCGGCGCCCCTGATAGCTACAGGGAATCAGCCATGTTTTCCAAAGGAGTATCACATGGGATTTTCTCCGAAAACTCACCATGGCCTCCTAAACCGGCGCCCCTGGTAGCTACAGGGAATCAGTCGTGTTTTTTTAAGGAGTATCACATGGGAGTTTCTCTGAAAGCTCACCATGGCCTCCTAAACTGGCGCCCTTGATGCATCAAGGAATCAGCCGTTGACAATCATCGAGTTGATCACCTAAAGACAAAATCCTTCAAAGGTTTTGAAACATTGGGTGGCGTGTCATCGATAAAAGACCTTGAATTTGGAGCCTGACAGCTTGTAAAAAGCCTCGAATTTGGAGCCTGGCAGCTCGTAAAAAGCCTCGACTACATGGTCTTATTTGCCCAAAAAACTGTATTTCTATGATTTCACAAATCTTTGTCGTCAAGGTCATTTGGTTTTTTAACCAAGTCCATTGATTCAAGACTGGATAACTACAAAGTTGTCACTACATCTGTATTTACAGAGCTATAGTCTGGGTCATGAACACCAGTACTAGTTTACAGTTAAACCGGCGTTCATTGTAACCCGGATCGACCTTCATGATAAGCTGACAAAGAATCAAGGGAGTCATCAACACTTGTGTTTTGGATAATTATTTCTTCCTGTCGGATTAAGGTTTATTGTGATACACTTAATCACAGGTATGATACATACTTATACTTTATGCACAGTTCAAATTATCAACTTAGATCATGTGCTTGGGCATTATGACACGTCCGGCGATAAACCGCCCGGACACTTTGAACATTCTTTTATGCAGAAGCATGTAAGATAATGACCGATGTTTATTAAACCGGCCTGGCTTTTGACTATAAGTCACTAGAATGAGATAAGATAATGACCAGTGTTTATTAAACCGGCCTGGCTTTTGACTATAAGTCGCCAGTATGAGATAAAATAATGACCAGTGTTTATTAACTCGGCCTGGTTGTGATCAAATATCATTGGAACCGGTTTCAAACCGGGTTATATTATTCAAAATAGCCAACATGGCTGGATTTTATTATGGTTATCAATAGCCAGTATTATGATTAAGGTTTTCAAAGTCGCTTTAGCGCAATGGCTATCATATTGTCAATGATATGATTTATTTTACAAAGGAATAGTCCCGAGTCGCTGCAGGCTTACAACCCGGCACTTGGGGCTACATTATTCAAATTGAGATTACATCAAATACACAAGTCTCATGTCGCTGCAAGCATGCACCATGACACTTGGGGGCTAATGCAAAGTCATTTTCTTGCTCACCTTATTGAAGACCCGACTCATCACATTATAATGAGCCGGCCCTTGGGGGCTACCAACTGCTCCTATCAACAATTCAAGGTACACAATTATTAATCCATTATATTGAAGGGTCCACTGCTCAATTGGTAAAGCACAAAGCTCTTAAACCTTGTGGACGTGGGTTCAAGCCCCATGATGGGAGTTATATTATATAATGTTGTTTTCAATGAAGTATATACAAAGTCCCTGCTCATTATTGCATAATGACTCGGCCCTTGGGGGCTACACTGGTTGAAGTTTTTGAGTATCAGGCAATTACAAGTCCCAGGTTGCTGTGTAGCGACCACGATCCAAATGGACCGAAGTCTCTGTGTTCTGTGTCATCCCTGGATCGGTATGCTGACACACATAGTACAAAAAGGATTTATAACAGAGGTAAATCACATGTATTAAGTAACGTAAATACTATTACCTCAATCGATTATAGCGGAAGCAACAAGGTTGTGGGTACCCATCAACACCAACGGCAAAGTTGAGTGTAGAAATCGTAACCCCTAACGTATCACTTACTCGTCGTAAGATAATCCTGCAACATGAGACGTTGCAGCCACAGAGGGTCAGTACATTGAATGTACTAGCAAATTCACACTGTAATGATAATGATAAGCAAGCCTACAACTACATGCATATTTGGCTGGTGGAGGCTGTAAGGGTAAAGTTTTTGCGTAAAGCCAATTTTTCCCTACTGCAAAGGAATAGATTTTAAATTAACTATCATGGTAGTTGAAACATTGTTGAGAAGATAGACATCCTCTCAACCCCAATTAAAAATAATCATTAAACCCAACAATATTAAATTAGAGAGTGTTGAGATCAGCAAATAATCCACTTCTAGATACTCAAAGATGTCCATAACCGGGGACACGGCTACTCATGAATAGTTTGTACACTCTGCAGAGGTTTGTGCACTTTTCCCACAAGACTCGATCGCCTCCGTTTGGTTTCTCGCACTACATGTTGTTTGAGAAACGGATGACCGAGACATAGTCTTTCAGAAGCGCTAGCACCTTACGATCGGGCGGACCGTACCAACCTACATCCCCTACATCTGCTAGTACACCACTGTAAGAGTTCGCACGACTTACTCATACTATGCTAGAGCCCATAATAGCATTGTGGCTGCACACGGAAGTTTCTAGTATGAATAATCTCATGATCCCTTTGAGCCTGGGTGGCGGTCCAAAAGAAAAACAGGCAATCCTGGAATACCCAGACGCCTCAATCCACCCAGATGTGTATTAATGTTGCCACCTTAAGTTGAACCATTAATTAAACAATCTCACATCTGTCATGGATTTCACTCACCCAATCCACGTATACGAGCATAGCATGTCCTAGCTGCAAACGTAGAAGTAACTCCCAAGGGTTTGAATGTAATGCAGGTAATAGGTACTACCTCAAACTACTTCCCAATCCCACAAGTTAATTGTTCCTACTCATGCAATGTGTGAGGGTTTGACTAATGCAATGAAAACTGGGTAATTGGAAAGCATGATCAAAGTGTTACTTGCCTGCAATGTTGATGAAGATGATCCGCACTCAAAACTCTGGATAGATCTACTCGTCACGCTCTGGTCAATCTATCGTAAGCAAGCAATGGTAACCACACATAAGCAATCACTCAGAAAGATCAGACAGAGCGAATAAACACTTCGGAAAACTTCGAGAACAAACGAATGACTCTTGAAACATAAAACAATTTCCAACAGTACCAAAATTATGTGAATTTGGCCTTATCAGAAAGTTTAGGTCAAGAGCTTCGATTTGCAAAAAGAATCAACTCAAACGGAGTTACGAAACTCAAGTTATGATCAAAGTTCAAATCTAAAACTAGTTGAATTCAAATTTTAAAATTTTCAAAAACATGTTTGAGTTGTGTTACTGGAAAGAGGGCTTCGTAACGAAGACGTGGGCGTTGGTTTCGTTGGATTTGGACCAACGAGCAAAAGGTTAGGGCTGTTTGAAGTGTAGGGACTAAACTGTAAAATAACTTCACAGATAAGTCCCTGGCCGAAATTAAAAGAAAAAGAAAAAAAGAAAAAGCTAAAGAGCGAACGCTCGCTATTAGGGCCTAACCAGTGAACGTTCACTTTATAACTAACCCTAAAAAACCGATCTAACTAAACAGAAAAAAACGAGGCGGTTTATACCTAGCAGTTTTCCCGATGAAAACCGGGGTTCGGCGAATAAAATCGGGCGACGGTTTGGATCGGATCTCCGGCGAGCTCTTTACAACTCCGGCGAGGGGAGGGCGGACGGCGGCGGCTCCGGGCAAGGCGGCGAGCGAGGCGAAGGGCGGGGCGAGGCGCATGCGGTGGCGAGGCGCAGACCTCGCGGGGCGGCAGCCCGCAGCGGCGGCGGCGGTGGAATTGCGGGGCGGCGGCGATGCGAGAGAGGGAAGAGAAGGGACGGCGGCGGCGGAGCTTTATAGGAGGGTGGAGGGGCGGACCAACTTGGAGGAGGGGGCACGACAACGTGCCCGGGGGCGACACGCACGCCAAGGCGGCGGCGGTGTCCGTCGTCCGCACGGGGACGGAGGCGAAGGCGAGCTGGGCCCAGGCCTGGCGCTTTGCTAGGCCGGCCCAGTCGGGGTAGAAAGGATTTTTTTTTGAAAACAAAACAGACAAAGAAAAATTTATAAAACAAAATAACCTAAAATATTATATAGGCATATAATATATCCAAATTTGCAGAAAAATAAATCCTACAACATGAACATTTTACTACTGCCAAATAAAATGCCCAAAAAATCTAATAAATTAAAAGGTCCTACTGTTGCAATAAAATCCAATAAAATCATTTTTTTAAATACCAAAATGAGTTCAAAATTATTTCTCTCCAATTTTCTGCTGTAGGGAATCATGTTACCCTATTTTCCATGTAATTTATTTTTGGAGAAAAATAATTTGAATAAAACCAAATAACTCAATATTGAAATTGAGTTGCAGAAAATTTCAAAAAAACTTCCAGCTCATATTTCCTATAATTTGAAGAAGTCATTTTATCTTCTCTCGGGAAAATCATTGAGTTGCTTAAAGTCTCTGAATTGAAAAAAATATTGCGAGGGTGAAATTCAAAATCCTTTTCAAAGCCCTTTATCATTTAATAATAAATGGAGGAAGTCATATTATCTTCACTCTAGGGTTTTGTGTTGAAAAGAAATTGAATTCCCTCGGAGATCAAAAGCAAAGTGAAAGTTTTGGGAAAGTCATTTTATTCCCTCTCATTTAACTTTCAAAAGTTTCCAATTTCACTCAATTTCACTCAGCACAGCAACAAGCAATCAATTCTATCTATTTATTATAACATTCCAAAATTTAAAATTTTGGGATGTTACATGCTGCAAGCATGACAACCCGGCACTTGGGGGCTACATATGTGGAATATTCAGTTTTTACTAGTGATTGGGATGAACAATCTGGATTTCTTCAAGGTTGCAATATTTATATTGAAACAAGTCTTAAGCTATCACTATGTTCTCTTGTTAAGACTTGGGGGCTACAGGTATTATATTATTATCGAAGAAATCTTTTCAAACTCTCTATTTGAAGCAAACCAGTTTGACCCGGCGTCACCAATCATTATGACCTTATGGCTGCAACCCGGAGTTATTAATAATCATGAACCGGCATTGGCAACAATTATGAACCGGCGCTGGCAACAGTCATGACCCGGAATCATCAGTTTTATAACTCGGCAATGGTGGTAATCATAAACCGGCATCTTCAAGCCGGCTGGATATCAGTTGAATATTTCAAAGACTAATATTTTTGTCAAGTTAGAGCATTGAAGGCCGATTCAAATGGATTCTTTATTTCCAAAATATCTTCTGCAAGCAAATTGATTATGAAGCTGGTCTATTGACTCGGATTTTTCAGGAGAAGTGCCTGGATTTTTTGCATTGGTAATGTTTGAAAAATATCTGCTAAGGAGATTTGTTATGAGATCATGGATACATATCAAGGAGGAAATGACAAGGATATAAGGATGATCAAGTGCCGGTTCAGGAAAATATTTTAACCCGGAGCACAACCTATCAAATTTGTTCTCGTGTTTATGTATGCAGGAAGGATCAAGTTTAACATGGATAAATCCAAATTAAACTGGGGGCTAATGTCGGGGATATACCCCGCGGCGTAACCCAGCCGGAAGTATAATCCAGCCGGACTTGGCGTTTCATTAGTAAACCGCCGGAGGATTGGCGACTTATGAGTCTGGCGGTTCACTAGCCTGATGATTCACGAGCCTGGCTACTCATTGGTGATCCAGTGGATGTTTTAGATCACTACTAGAAACCCACATTTTACCTAGAGCCAACCTCTTTACCTAGAGCTCATTAGCTAACTCAAGGGATAGAAAAGTAATGAACATGACCCTCTAGGGAAAGATGTCTTTCCAGCCAAAAAAAAATAGAAACTAAACTTTCCCTAGGGTGGTGCCACGTACATACCATTGGAAGCCAAAAAAATACCGAAGAGAGTAGCCACGTAGATTCCCTGCCGCGCTCCCCTCAACACTGCGCGCCAATTCTTTCCCCTCGCACAAGTTGGGCCCACTGATTAGTGAGAAAAGGAAGGGAAAAAGGGCGCGTAGAGAATTTTTTTTTGGCTAGGTCCCTCCTTCACGCTTCACGCAAACCCCAAGCAATGCGCTGCTAGACTAAAAGAATCCCCATCTCACGAAACTTCTATCCCCAACCGCCGCGACCTGCTCCGCCCTGCGCCGCCGCGACCTGCTTCGCCCCGCGCTGCCGTGACCTGCTTCGCTCCGTGCCGCCGCGGCCTGCATCGCCCCGGCCCGCCCCACTCCGCTGCGCCCCGGCCTGCCCCCCTTCGTCGTGCCCCTTCTTCCCTCCTGTACTACACCGGTGACAGTCGCGACGGGCGTGGTGGCCATGGCCATGCCGGCCGTGGTGACGGCGTCGTGCCGACCGTGGTGACCGCATCCGCGACGCCCTTAACTCTGCTGACCGCGGCGCCCTTTGGATGCAGAGACGGTGCCGCCCCCGTTGATTGGACGAGCACCAGATCTGCTCTGTTGTACGCAGCTGCTTCTGTCCAAAAGGTTGTCTCTATCTCTCCTCCCCTCTAGTTCAGAAAGATGTTTGATTGCTGGCTTAGATAGTTGTACTTGTGTATGCCTAGCAAATTCTGAAATTGGTGTTTTGGTTTTAGCAACTGAAGGAAGCAGTACGTGGTGCACTATTTAGTACATGTGGACGTTGTTCAGTATCTTCTCCAGCAGGTGGGGTTTTCAGTTTAAACATCTTTGTTAAAAGGTGTATGGAAGGTCATAGGAATAAAAGAAATTTCTAGCAAAAGAAGAAATAGAAGACCTGAATGATATGGAGATGCACGAACACATGAATGAGCCATTCAACCATGTAAACTGTGGTCAGAATGCAGACACTAAACACAGTGAATAGGAAATGTTTCATGTAGTTTATCTGTTGAATTTCTTCATAGCTACTGCAATTGCATGAATGACAGAAACAATAGCTTCATTGATTACTATATATGCTAGTGTTAACATGGGTTAGATTACTGCATTTTTACGATTGCTATAGTTATCTACATGAAATTGCGTGTGCGTTTTACCATTGTTGTTTAGTTATCCATATGAAAGCTAGTAGCCGCAATTGTTGGGCTTTTCCACCCCAGTCTCTGTTTTATGTTATGAATAAATGGAAGTCCTCTAACATTCTTCATTGGTTTTCTACATTTTTTCAGAAACTAACAAGTGTCAGGTGTTGTTTGCTTGAAGAAAAGTTCCCTACTCATGGCATCAAAGCAACAGAGAAGAAAGTCATTGCTAAATCAAGTAGGTATCATGATTTCTTCTTTCCATGGAAACTATGTTGATTAATGCATTGTTCACTTGTATGATGTGGGAATGTGGGGTTATTTTTTGTTGGTGATGATTGGCTTTCTATTTAAGTGTGTATGATGCATTCATTTTTTGTTGGGATGCGACTCGTGATCGTAGCAATTCATTTTTATTTCAGATTTAAGTACAAAACCAAACCATGTCTTTGGATGCTCAACGTAGCTGGATGTATAGTGGGTGGAAGGATAATGGAAGGCATTCTGATGAGTGGATACGCAATACAAATGCTTTTGTGAACCATGTTTTTGAGGGTGTCCGTAGTGCCAAGTTTGGAGTTTCTTGTCCTTGCTCAAAATGTTGCAATGGTAGTAGAAGAACAAAACAATTGATGACCTCTCATCTTTGTCATTGGGGTTTCGTGCCCAACTACTTTAGATGGACTGCACATGGGGAGCATCATGTTCATGTAGATAGAGTGGAGTCTGTCAACACTGATTGCTTAGAGGACATGTTGTGTGACTTTGGGGATGCAATGCATGTCGATAATGTAGACGAGGAGCCAACACCAGATGCCAAAGCTTTTTATGCCATGTTGTCAGCTGTTAGAGACCCACTCCATGAGTTCACCCAAACCTCACGCTTTGCTACTGTTACACGCTTGATGGGAATTAAGTCACAATACAATTTGTCAGGGGACTGCATAAATAGTTTACTGAAACTTTAGCAAGATACACTCCCACAAGGCAATAAAATGCCATCAAGCTTGTATGAGTGCAAGTGTATCTTAGCTGGTTTGAAAATGCCACTCCTGAAAATAGATGCATGTGTTAACCATTGCATGATATACTATAAGGATAGAGAGAAAAAAGTGAAGTGTGATTTCTGCGGTGAAGCAAGATATAAGGTAGTTAACAATGACTGCCCAAATAAGAAGCGTAAACCCATCCCACGTAAGGTTTTGCGATACCTTCCATTTCTACCAAGATTGCAAAGGTTGTTCATGCAGCCTGAATTTGCTAAGCACATGAGATGACACATGGAAGGCAACCGGGAAAATCCAGGAATGATGGTGCACCCAGCTGATAGTGAATCATGGAAATCTTTCAATGTGGATGGGTTTGCAAGTGATCCACGCAACGTTAAGCTAGTCAAGTCCTCTGATGGCTTCAACCCTTTTAATTTCGGGTTAACACAATACTCTTGTTGGCCTGTGTTTCTTGCTCCTTTGAACCTGCCACCTGCTCTTTGCTTGAAAACACAAAATATTTTTCTTAGCATGGTGATCCCTGGACCAAAGAGTCCTGGCAAGAACTTCAATGTGTACATGGAGCCTTTATTTGATGAGTTAAAAGAGGCGTGGGCGGGTGTACCAACTTATGATAGTTTCCTTAAGCAGAATTTCAATATGAGGGTAACCGTGCATACAACTGTACATGACCGCCCTGCTTTTGGTATGGTTGCTGGATGGTCTACCCATGGTGGGCTCGCTTGTTACGAGTGTGGGGCAGATCCACAAACAATTTGGCTGGATAATGGGCATAAATGGAGTTGGTTTGATAGCCACAGGCGATTTTTGCGGGCCGACCATGTATTTAGGACCCAGAGTGATGCCTTTTTAAAAGATACAGTAGTGAAGGATATTGCTCCATGTAGGTTAACAGGGGATGAACTCTTTGCTTACATGAATGAAGTTAAGGACAACAATTTTGAAGGTTATGGAGTAACACACAATTGGACACACATTCCTAAGCTGTGGGAATTGCCATACTTCCCAAAGCTTTTGCTTCCTCATAATATAGATGTTATGCACACCGAAAAAAATATTGCAGAAGCAATATTCAATACTGTCCTTGACATTCCTAACAAGACAAAAGACAATGCCAAAGCCTGCCTTGACCAAGCTGTACTGTGTAGCAGAACTGATCTCAACCTTCAGGAAAAGCCCAATGATAAATGGGAAAAGCCTAGAGCACCATATTGCTTGAAGAGGAACCAAATAAGAGAGGTCCTGTTGTGGTTTCTTCAGCTCAAATTTCCAGATGGATATGTGGCCAACATGAAGCGAGATGTTAACTTAGAGCAACTTAAGATATATGGGCTCAAAACTCATGACTACCATATATTTATGGAGCGGTTGCTGCCTCTCATGCTGCGGGGGTATGTAGATAATGATGTGTGGGAGGCTTTGGCTGAGCTAATTTATTTCTTTAGGCTTCTTTACGCAAAAGAAATAGATCCTAACCAAATGGATAAATTGGAGGAAAACATTCCTGTCCTACTTTGTAAATTGGAGAAAATTTTCCCACCGGGGTTCTTTGATTCAATGGAGCATCTAATGATACACCTCCCTTATCAAGCAAAAGTAGGAGGGCCTGTTAAGTATCGTTGGATGTATACTTATGAAAGGTATGTTTTGTTCTTCATGCATTCTGTCCATATGGTACTAGTATTTACTATTTGGACATTAATTTTTTACATGGCAATGTAGGTTAATAAAAAAGCTTAGAGCAAAAGTTAGTAACAAAGCACGTGTGGAGGCTTCAATTGTTGAGGCATTTCTTGTTGAGGAGATTTCAAACTTTAGTTCTTTGTACCTTCCTGATAATGTGCCTACCTCAAGAAATCGCCCCCAACGTTATGCACAATCTAGCACTACCAGCACAAGTACTCTTAGTTTGTTTGGAGACAAGGGATGGAAAATTGGTAGAGGGGAACCTAGGATCTTATCACATGAAGAGTACAAGACAGCCATGATTTTTATCTTACTAAACATGCCTGAAATGGATGATATTGTGAAGTAAGTTCTCTCAATTAGCATTTCTAGTGCAATCATGTACAATTAAAAAAACTGGTGCTGATGGTTTACACAAAATATGTAGACAATTTGAACTTGACCAATGGAGGCGTCCTCGACAACCAAGTACAAAAGAACTTGATAAACTTAGGCGAGATGGTGCTGGTTCAGCAAAACCAAACTTGTTGGATTGGTTCAAAACTTTGGTAAAGCACCTATACATACTAGCAAATAAAACGCCCTACAGTTTTCTATCCTAATAACTCTATATACATATATTGTCTTCTTGCAGTGCATAAAGGATGCGTCTATTAATAAATAATTACGCGATCTTTCGCGAGGTTGTAGCATGAGAGTTAAATCATATGACATGTATGAAGTTAATGGGTTCAGATTTCGATCAGAGAAATATGAAAACCACAGAGAAGGGGACCTTTCATCTAGAAATACCGGCGTTCTTGCTCTTGGAATAGATGATGCAACCAATGAGGAGCATGAATACTACGGTGTTATTAAGGACATTATAGAACTAAAATTTGATGGTGATGAGGACTTCACTCTTGTGATGTTTGATTGTCACTGGTTTCATCCAACTAAAGGAGTGAGACATTTGAACAGATTTGGCTTAGTTGAAGTAGCACCTGCTTCAACCAATCCAGCCAATGAGCGTTTTGCTATTGCCAGCCAAGTGAGCTTAGTCTATTATGTTCCATATGCTTGCACTTCTGTTGCAAGTCTTCTTGATTGGCAAGTTGCTTACAGAGTACCACCTCTAAGCAGTCTAGAAACTCCCACAGATGATGACTACACAACAGCAACACCCACTAATGCAGATGTGTTCCAAGAGAATAGTTTAGATGCCAATGATTTCATTGTACAAGTAGGATCACAACTTAACAGTACATGGTTCAAATGAGGTGGTTGATCCAACCGAATTGGCACATATTAGCAACCGACATGATTTGGGTGGTGAAAGGATTCAGGAACAAGTTATCGAGGATGAAGACTATGATGAAGTGATCATTGAGGAAATTGAAGAAGATGATGATGATTTCTAGCCCATTTTCTATTTATTATCGTTGTTTGTAATTTCGGTGGTTGAAGACTTGGCAAGAAACACTTATCTATTTGCTATTGTTATGTTTATCATGATTGTCTTGTTGGTTGTAAACTATTCTTTGCTATCTTTATCTTATTTGTTTCCAGAATCACACATTACAGGATGACAATTGGAAGAAAAGCATCTCGACTTGCTGTAGCGATCAAACTAGCGCCTGCTGCTCGAAACACTACTGCTGTTGATGGCACTTATGATGGGTACATAAGAGTAGTTTCAGATCTTCCTCCTTCTATTCCAAATAATGAAGATCGTCCAATCATTCGACCTATTGGCAAGACGTAAGTCTTATTATTTAGTATAAGTGCTTTCTTGTTCTGCAATATGTTTTCCTTTTCTAATACTTGTTTGCTGTATTTACAACTTCCTTATTTGTAGGCATTGGAAGGACATTCCTGTTGTTCGAAAGGGCAGAAGACCATCAAGTGTATTGACATGCCTTCTGAAAAGTAACCATCCTGGTATTCTGGATTATGATGGTGCGAAGGTCGTTGCAACGGAGTGGGAGCATTATCATGCGGTCAAGGACACGAATGGTCATTCTGTTGCAGACAAAATTGAAGATGCTTTTTGGGTATTAACTATTTAGATTGCTCTCTTTTGTTGACCAAGGTAATTTGCTCTTATTTATATTAAACCATCTATCAATTCTCATTGCAGCTAAGGTACAAGTATGAAGATGCATACTCAGAGAAGGCAAAGCAACATGTTAGAAGATGTTGCAAGGCACTTTTGCCAAGTATATTTTACTATGCAAGAATCCAAGCCATAATTGATCATTTTCGAAAAACTGAGAACACTAACATGAATGACAAGCTTGCTGGGCAATACTATTTGGATAGAGCTCAGTATTTGGTGCAAAGGCAAGGTTGGTTAGGAAAAGAAGCTTGGGTTGTTGTAGTTGATGAGTGGTGCAATGAAGAGTGGATTGCAAAATCAAAGAAATATCGTGCCAATCGTTGCAGCTCAAAGTTCAAGCCTCACAAGGGTGGTTCCAACTCGATGACTACTATAAGTCAAAAAATGGATATCAACTAAACTTAGTAGTTTCCTTTATTATCACTAATCATATGAAGAATTATAAATATCTTACATGTCTTGAATCTTGTGTAATGCAGTCCGAACAAACCGGCGAAGATGTTAACCAGATTCAGGCTTGGGTGCATACACATAGAGGATTGGACAAGAGCAAACCTTTAATTCTCAACACACCAGAAGCAACTAAATGTTTGGTATGTGTTTTTTAGCAATACCATGGAATAATGCCAGTACATATCCTTTTCTCAAACCAAACACATCTTTATGAAGTCTGGTCTGAATTTAGTGTATTTGCATGTCAACTTGTTTGTCCAATTTGTATGTCAATTTGTCTGCCCACTTGTGCAATTGTGTAATAGGAGCTTTACACAATTATTTGAAATTCCTAAACATTTGTGTACCTTTGTTTTCTTCTTGAGTAGGCACTTTACACAAAAAAGGCTAAAGAGTTAAATGGAGAGGACTATGATATCTTGAAAAATGATGTTAGTTCTAAGGCACTTTATGATTGCTCTAATGGGAAGCCACATGGTACATGGTCTCTATTTAATGGCATTGTCAATGACATCGAGGTCATTTCTGAGGTGAGAGCTACTGGTACATCTTCAGCAGCCTTGAAGCGTCGTCGAGCTGAAGAAATTGAAGATGTGCATCAAAAGGAGTCCGAGAAGACTCGAAAAGAAGAGGCTTATGCCAACAATGTGTTGTCATGGGGTGTTGGGATGTACGAGCACTGCAATGAGATACAAAAGTTTCTTCAGGTGCTGGTTATACATTCCATGTTTATCAATTAATTTGCTAGCATTTGAAAGTAACCAGTATGTGAATTTTCTTTTCTTGCAGACTTTGGCAACTAAGCAAGGTGTGCCTATTGGAGAAATACCACTGCCGCCGGTTCCACCTCCTTTTCGTTCGCTTTCTCCTCCTGGATCTTCGCTACGATCTACCATCCAAGTATGTAATCATCCATCTCAAGCAAACACACACACACACACACACACACATATTAATACATTTAAAGCATGATAAGGGTTACTTCTAAAACATGGCTCTTATTTTGCAGATTCTAGAAAATAGCGAAGAATCGCCAGCTTTGTGTGCTCAACAAGAAACAAATCCTAGCTCTATTAATGTATGTATTTCTTAAACTGATCTCAAATGATACAAATAGTAAGAGGGGTTAAATAACTTAGTAAGAGGGGTATATTGAACAATGCATGTTTGCCTTCTTTCCTTTTTAGAAGAGAATGTTAAAGCTGTTTGTAGTATAATTTCTTGATTGGGATAAAACACGAATGCAATGCACCATAGGGTGCTTCAAACATAGGAGTGCATATTGTTGTTTCTGTGTGCAAATAATAGTTTCACATGGCTATTGTTGGTAGTAATGTTTTTCCTTCCTTCAGTATAGTCTTTGGTCTCATTTATTTGTACCAAAACAACCTGTGAACTGATTCAGAACGATGCAGCGTGTGTAGTTGCATTACTTATGTGTGTATGAATAAGTTGAGAGATACCTATTCACATACTTGTGACAATATGCATGCTTATGTGATGTGTGATGCTAGCCTGTGTGGTGCTGGATCATTTGGGATTAAAGTTGATTAATGGGGCTGTGTGAGGATGTCGGAGGGATGAGTGTCAAAAAAAAGGATGTCGGAGGGATCATAATATTTTTTTTGTCCAATTGTCCAGTTTATAGTTGTTATGCTGCCAAAATTTATACCAGATTTTGCATGCCTTTGTTATAATTACTGGAAATAGGAAATTATGTTTAGACTTTGTCAACTTGATGTAACTCACTAATTTTCATTGGAACACAGAGTTGCATGTAGTTCCTCTAATAAGTTCTTATTGTCTTGTTCTAGCTTTTGAGAATTTGCGAATCTTTCTTTTCAGGAACATGTTACTGCTGCAAGTGTTCCTGCTCTAGACAATGAAGGGATGTTCGGGGGATTTTTCAGTCAGTCTGGAACTGGTGCACTAAGCCTATCGCTGTTGAGCAGTCAGTTGGTTCCTTGATGTTCTTGGATGTGCAGTGCGTGGAGTAATATTTTGGTGCATGTATAGTTAACATGCTAGTACATGTTCTGTAATGTAGGAAACTCTAGTTGACCTACATCAGTATGGACGTGCTAATTGAGATGCTTAATCAGTTAGATGTAGCAAACTCTAGCTAGCAAGCCTATTTTTTGGTCAAACATGTGATGGCTGGTGATGTCTTGGCATCTACTGTATGCATGTGACGATTGGTATCTATATATATATATATATATATATATATATATATATATATATATATATATATATATACTAATTATTTGATGTTATTTTCATTTCATAATTATGGCTCCATTTTGAATTATTTGAATTATTGGTTATGAATTCAAATTTAAATTACACGTTTGAATTATGTCTGCATATGGGGAATGTGTTTCCCTACGGTATGTAACTTTAGGGAAAGTATGGTGATGTGGCGCAAAAGGGCCCCACAATCTTTCCCTAGGGCCTGGTTGTAGGTAAACAACCTATCCACGTGGATTGCAACATACATATGGAAATATTTCCCTAGGGCTTGTGCCTCTAGGTAAAGAAATTTTCCCTAGAGCTTGCTGGATACACCCTAGGGGAAGGGGTCTTTACCGACTATACTATACTTAGGGTTCTTTACCTAGGGCAAGCCCAAGGTAAACTCTTTCCCTATGGTTTTTCCTATTTCACCTAGGGTATATGACTCTAGGTAAAATGTGGATTTCTAGTAGTGGATGGATGACAAGGCCCAAGGCCCAGAAGGCCGGTTCATGTTATGGTGGGCCGGTTTATGAAGAAACCACAAGGAATATTCTCCTACAAAGGAAGCAAGACTAGGACTCCTTGTAATAGAGTAATCCTAATCCTACTAGGACTAGTCAGGTAACCCACCCCTTCAACATATATAAGGAGGGGCAGGGCTCCCCAAAGAGGGAGAAGTTCTCACAAGTTAGAGGCGCCATATTATTTAGGGCTAGACACAACTAAAGGATAGTCGGTTTACTGACGACTCCATGAGGGTCATAATGTGATCTAGCCTCAAACAGCATGTAGGCTTATTACCAGATGATGTTTCCCGGGGCCCGAAGTTGTCTAAATCCGTGTCTTGCATTGCGTCTCTCGGTTCCGCTCAACCCCTCTCAAGCTACCACATAGATGCGCGGCCTCACGACTAAGTCCTTACCCTAGGACATCTGCCGTGACAAAACCACGACAAGCGCTATCAATGCTTTCCATCTGTGGGCCTGCTTGGTCCATCACTACTTTGCCTGACAATGAGAAAGGTTAATTTGACTCAGGAGTGGATTATTTTGTGTTTGTATTACAGTATATAGGTCATGCTCTAGGATGGCATGATGCAGTTTGAGCACACATGCATGTGTACGCATGAATCCCTCCCATTGAGTTGAAGTGGCCAGTACCACGACACATCATGAACCGATCTCGCTCTGTGTGGGGACTGTACAATTTTCGACGCATGCGCCACATCAATGTTGTGAAATGGTATTCAAACATGCATGCACTCATCACCTCCATACATACATATGCATGTAGTGGTTGTCTTCGAACGGTACACTCCCTGCATGGTTATCGGCGACAAGCCTATATATTCGTGGGTCCACATGGATATCCACATGATCACTTTGACCGACAACAAGATAGGTTACAATGTCGGATTCTTCCTTTTGGTTTGTGTTATCGTAATAGGTCATGGTGAGATTCTGACCTAATTAAGTTTGAGCGCATACTATGCATGCATGAATGCATGAATCCCCGTCATCGGCTTGAAGTGTGGTGTGACATACATATGCATCGTCAACTAACCCTCGCTCTGTGTGGGCATTCTAGTTCCAAATAAGCACAGTGCCACATCAAAGTTGTTCCATTGTGTATTCAAACATAACACCTCCATACATATTTTTGGGCCACACGCGGGTAGTGGTTGTCTTCGGGGACTAGCTACTTGTGTGATTATTGGCGAGCTAGCCCATCTCTCGGGTTGCATGGATGGCCATCACTTTGACCAACAACAAGAGAGAGGTCGTACGACCAAGGTGGATTATTCTTGGTCCGTTTTACGATACATCTTGGTGGTATGCCCTATCCCGCTGACTGAAAGTGTGTGTGTGTGTGTGTGTGTGTGTGTGTGTGTGTGT
>LR738712.1:186582055-186633621 GCA_902687465.1 Secale cereale | reverse complement strand
CCACAACCCCTCCCTCGCTCGAAACCCTAGCAGGGTCGCCGCCACAAGGCCTCCATTGTCAACATCTGCCAGTTTGCCCATGCAGCTTACCCACCGATCTCCATACCCAGGGCGCCACGAGTTTCTCAGATGACGCCTGCCAAATGCCCCCTTTCCCACAGATCCCCATCCCCCACTCTAGAGTGTCACAGCCTAAGCCCGGCTACGCTTCCCGTGGAGCTGAGGAGCGACTGGACCAAAAGAGGTGTATCGCGACCTCTTCGCCCGACGTCGCCGAGGTGGCCGCCGAGGAAGCTGATGACCATTACTGGTCGCATGCACTCAATCAGTGGGCTAGAGTATGCGAGTATGTCACGGACGCCGGCTACGACATCGACATCGTCGACAGCGACAACATGACGCATGCTATGTCACAGGTTAAGTGGCCAATCCCCAACCCCTCGAATTCAACCTCCATCGATCTCATCCATGGCCCCGCCGCTGATCTCCTCTAGCTCGTTGTCAAGAATTTGCCATCCTACATTGCCATCGAGCCCCATTTGTGATTTCTCAAGGACACATTATGCGACGTTGGCTTGGGATCCACAGCTTCCAAGTCACACCTCATCGACGACGGCCACGAGGAGGGCACCCTCTATTGGTCTTCCAAGGGGAAGGAGCCCATCTGTGACAACATGGAGCGCACTCAGGGTTCGTGCTCTTCCCACGGGAACGAGCCCATCTATGACAAGTGAGGAAACCCATGATTTGTTTTGTCGTGCCTCTTCACAGGGGGAACCCATGATTTTTTTTGTCGAGTCCGTTTTGTAGTGTAGTGAGAATATGTCCAGTTTTAATAGCCATATTTGGTTGTTTGCAGCATGCCTTGTTTATTTCAGTTGTTCATGGTGTGATGCTCTATATGTGCAACTATTTAATGTGCAGTACATTTTCCTCAATACTAGTTTTAAACATACCAATAGGAATGTGATGTCTACTACGCAACCTTCTTCTCGTAGATGTTGTTGGGCCTCCAAGTACAGAGGTTTGTAGGATAGTAGCAATTTTCCCTCAAGTGAATAACCTAAGGTTTATCAATCCATGGGAGGCGTAGGATAAAGATGGTCTCTCTCAAACAACCCTGCAACCAAATAACAAAGAGTCTCTTGTGTCCCCAACACACCCAATACAATGGCAAATTGTATAGGTGCACTAGTTCGGCGAAGAGATGGTGATACAAGTGCAATATGGATGGTAGATATAGGTTTTTGTAATATGAAAATATAAAAACAGCAAAGTAACTAATGATAAAAGTGAGCACAAACGGTATTGCAATGCTTTGAAACAAGGCATAGGGTTCATACATTCACTAGTGCAAGTTCTCTCAACAATATTAACATAATTACATCATATAATAATCCCTCAACATGCAAAAAAGAGTCACTACAAAGTCAATAATAGCAGAGAACAAACGAAGAGATTATTGTAGGGTACGAAACCACCTCAAAGTTATTCTTTCCGATCAATCCATTGGGCTATTCCTATAAGTGTCACAAACAACCCTAGAGTTTGTAGTAAAACATCACCTTAAGACACACATCAACCAAAACCCTGATGTCATTTAGATACTCCAATGTCACCTCAAGTATCCGCCGTTATGATTATGCAATGTGCATCACACAATCTCAGATTCATCTATTCAACCAACACAAAGAACTTCAAAGAGTGACCCAAACTTTCCACCGGAGAGTCAAGACGAAAACGTGTGCCAACCCCTATGCATAGATTCCCAAGGTCACGGTACCCGCAAGTTGATCACCAAAACATACATCAAGTGAATCAATAGAATACCCCATTGTCACCACTGGTATCCCACGCAAGACATACATCAAGTGTTATCAAATCCTTAAAGACTCAATCCGATAAGATAACTTCAAAGGGAAAACTCAATCCATTACAAGAAGGTAGAGGGGGAGAAACATCATAAGATCCAACTATAGTAGCAAAGCTTGCAGTACATCAAGATCGTGCCAAATCAAGAACACGAGAGAGAGAGATCAAACACATAGCTACCGGTACATACCCTCAGCCCTGAGGGTGAACTACTCCCTCCTCATCATGGAGAGCGCCAGGATGATGATGATGGCCACCGATGATGCATCCCCCCTCCGGCAGGGTGCCGAAATAGGATCTTGATTGGTTTTTGGTGGCTACAGAGGCTTGCGGCGGCGGAACTCCTGATCTAGGTTTCTTTTCGGGAGTTTCTGTATTTATAGGAATTTTTTGCGTCGGGAACAAGTCAGGGGGGTCTCCGAGTCATCCACGAGGTAGGGGGCGCACCCAGGGGGGTAGGGCGCGCCCTCCACCCTCGTGGATAGCTCGGGACTCTTCTGGCCCAACTCTTTTACTTCAGGGGCTTCTTTTGGTCCATAAAAATCCACAAAATTGGCAGCTCAATTGGTCCCCGTTTGGTATTCCTTTTTTGTAAAACTCAAAAACAAGGAAAAACAAAAACTGGCACTGGGCTCTAGGTTAATAGGTTAGTCCCAAAAAAATATAAAATAGCATATAAATGCATATAAAACATCCAAGATGGATAATATAATAGCATGGGACAATCAAAAATTATAGATACGTTGGAGACGTATCACAATGCATATATTTGCTTGTTGTTAAGACTGTTATAGCTAGCATATGCTCTTTTAAAGTTTTTTTGGTTGTTCTGTTGTTTGTAGTTAGCATATGTCCAGTTTCAAATGCTATCTTTGGTTGTTGGTAGTATGCCTTGTTTATTCCAGTTATGCACAATGTGATATTATATATGTGCAAGTATGAACTGTGCAGTTGAATTTCATCAATACTAGTTTCAATAATACCACTATGAATGACTGTATTTGGTTGTTGCATGTCGTAGTTAACACACCTTTCCATTTTTACTTAACAATAAGCAATGTACTTAGACCGACACAATACCAGTTTGAATGACTATGTTTGCTTGTTGTTAAATGTTAGGCCTGTTGCAATTAACACACCTTTCCACTTGTTTTGCTTAACTAGCATGCTTAAACCTGCACACTGAAGCTATCTTTTGGAGATTATTTTGTCTGCCATGGATATATTTGGATGATGTTTAGCCTGTTGTGCTTAACATGCCTCTCGATGTACTTACACAGGACAATTTTCAGAATGACTGTTGTTTTCCATCGAGGTTAGTTTCATCCTATGGCTTATATATACTCACTGTTCAGGATATCGGTAGCTGGTACCATATAGGCCGGGGGCTGATAAGGTACTAATTGGTGAATCAGACTTTTAACCTAATATATCGGTAACCCATTTATTGTTAGGTTAACTAGGGCCATATGTAATATATCTGAGGCTACATAGCAACATGCACTGTATTGAATGTCTAAATATGCAATCATAGGCTACATAGAAATAACGAAGAGTGTTAGCTTAATATTCTGATGATGTCTAGATACACGTTGAAGAGCAGAAACAACAACAACGACAAATTAGTAGTTAATCAGCCGATCATTTGTAAAAATTTGATAAACTAGCTCCGGCCGATAATATAAGATGTTAATTCATCCAATATGTGAGCACATTGGTTGTTATAAGATATTATTTAATGGCACGGAGGGAGTGTTGTACTACATCATTGTGCAATTGTTGTTTAGCTTCTAATATTAATTCGGTGCTTTTAGGTACATATGTCATTGGTAAAGATCCGCGCTTCGACCCTTTCTGTGTATGGGACAATGAGATATTGATGAACCAGCATCAAGTGAGGAAGCTGATAAAGATTGTTAGTAAAATTGTTGAAAAGATGGCAATTAAACTATTAGTTTACACTTTATCCAAGACAACAGTGAACTGCGGTATGGTAAGTAAGAACTCTGCAGGCTTCTTTTTACTGCCCATAATGAGTTGTGTTAGATGACCATGTCTGAATCTTTTTCCTTTGAAGTGGTTCCCAAAGCAGTTTACTAAAGATTACCTCTCAAACTACATGATTGTTGGGCATGCAAACGTTAAAGTATTTCTTTCAGAACACGATGATTATCTAGATGTTTTCATGAAGACAGTGAAGGATGGGCGGTCAGCCATCACAAGGGGTTGGACTAGAGTCGTGTGTGCCTTCTGCATGGAGGAGGGCACAATATGGGCATTCCGCTTCACCTTGTTCAGCAACCAAAATGTATTTCGCCTCTTCCTTTATCATCTTGAATAGTACAAGTATACAACTAGGTTCATCATTCTTTATTTGGTGCTTATGTAATTCTTGAACATATGTACCTATGAATCGAATAATGCATTGGTTGTTTAAACCTGATGGATATGAATAAAGCTATAACATACTTTCAAATTCAATTCTTGTACAATTTGAAATAGCAGCAATTTAATTACGGTGAAATTACGCTCTGGAGTTCATTATCGCGCACATAGTCGATAAAACACAAACGTTTGTGATATACACCATAATCCGACATGGTTCACAAAGAGGAAACGTGTGCGAGAATGCACACAGTTGATGTTTGCAAACCGTGTGTGATGTCAGAAAATATCACAAACGGTGCGGGCAAACTAAACGTTTGTGATAGTCGCCTTATCGTACACGATTCACAACCATGAGATGTTTCTAATGTGGTACGCATCGTAAACATTGCACCACAGAATAGCGTGTGCGATAGTTATAATGTACGACGATGTTACGACAGTCCGACGTTTCGTAATCCTATCCGACACTCGTACGATGATTAGCTAATCTTCTTAATTAGTTTTCACATACGGTTGAGGAAATGTGAATGTGTGTGATTGTCTGCTTATCATACATGTTTTATAATCGTGGACCGTTTGTGATGGGCCGTGCATCGTAAACATAGCACCACAGAATACCAACTGCGATGGCAATGCGAGCACAAACGAGTAGCAAGGATGAAGCATTTGCGATATTCGAGATATCAGAAACAGTTTTATAGGGACAACTATATGCATCAAGGCTCCATATCCCTAACAGTTTCTGGGTCGTGTGGGAAGTACCCCCTATCGCAGTCACTCGGTTCAAAACGCCGTTGCAGAAAGGGGTTAAAAACCATTTGTATAGCACCTCATTGTACCAGTGACCGGATGGTAAAACTCAGAGGTAGATCAGAATAGATGTTAGACTAGTGTATTGATATGTGGAAGAAAAGCACTTTAACTTGTCTGAGAAATGGAATCAAAGAAGAACAAATGCAAAGCACCAAAACACAGTTACTAGCTCAAATTATACCAAGGGAATAATTATTGTTACGTGAAGCTCCCATGAAAAGATCTACATCGCGTCCATGGATGAACACAAAGTTCAAGGTTGACTCCCACTTCTCAATGCAAAACTTTTCATTCACTTCTCGCTTTCGAAGCAGTTGTAGTGTTGAAAATTTATCTAGCGAAGCACTGGTAGAGTTCGACCTGTAGAAGTTTCCGGATTCACACAAATTAGGGAAGGCATAGGTTCAACCCATCGGGACATCTTAGGAACATATACCACAAACTTCAAGAGTAAATACAAGCTTGATAGTAGAGCATGGTTGACAAAAGCAGAGGATACAATTTACCAAGGGCATTATGTATTAGGGGAAGAATCACAAGAATTTTGAATGTGAAGGACACTATCAGATAATAACCCAACAATGGGTCTGATAGTCCATAACGAAGCTGATGTGAGTGTCTGTACTCAATCCGAGAAAGAAAGAATGCAAAAGCATTGGATTACAGAAACATCTGAATAATTCGAAGCTTAAATACAAAGAAATTATGATTTCCAGATTGGTGTATCAGAATCAGATGCTCTGATCAAATATGAGTAAGTTTAATAGACTTAGAGGCACAATTGGTCAAGGTTTGATTGTCCATGAACCATCTCATATTAGGAATGACTCCTGAGCCGGAAGGATAATGTCTAAGGTTAATTGATGATTGCGACTGTTCACACATGTATTGCATCAAGGGACTCAAGATGATAACGACAAATGGCGTCAATGAATATTGCTATGCATATGGAATTAACCATAATGCAGGTAGACAAAAACTTCAATAGCCATAGGCTGCATAGGATTCTCGAAATACCAGATAGCATTTCGAAGAATTTTTTTAAACACATGAACAACTGGGGATGGGTGAATCCCCGTAAGTGTGAGGAATCATTCGTAGGTGTATTCATGCAGGAAGGAGCTGCAAGGCAGTAGGCATAAGGATTCTCAAAAAGTCAGAGAGTAATTTGAGGCATCTTGTAATAACAAGAGCAACGAGGACTGATTGTATGAGTGGCAAGTGTATGACATTATCTATAAGGATATGTGAGTGGTAGGGGATTGCAAAGGAGGTGGGCACAAGGGTCTCGAGAAAACATTGAAGAGTATCTTTAGAATCTTCTCATGAATCATGCCATCATCTGGAATGAGGAGCCCTCCGAGAGGAAGTGGTCACGAGATCCTAGAGTTAGAGTTAGTAAGATATTTAAACCTAAGAGAAGAGAGATCAGAATCCGAGATTAAAGTCGAGGAATTGAAGATCCTAATACCACCCATTTGTGATGTGGGCCCGTAAGCCACACAACAATGTTAGTAAATAGTTTTTCAAAGACGAGACTCAACATCAACCAACTAGTTGGAAAGGGACCTACCTACAGGCATTCGGCTCTGATACCAACTTGTGACGCCCCAACTTAATCGTGCACTAATCATACATGCAGATGTGCATGATTAAGATCAGAGACTCACGGGAAGATATCACAACACAACTATAGACATGAATTAAAGTCATACAAGCTTTATATTACAAGCCAGGGGCCTCGAGGGCTCGATTACATAGGCTCGAATACGAATGAGTCAGCGAAAGAAACAATATCTGAGTACAGACATAAGTTAAACAAGTCTGCCTTAAGAAGGCTAGCACAAACAACACAACGATCGAAAAGGCAAGGCCTCCTACCTGGGAGCCTCCTAACTACTAATGGTCGTCGTCGGTCTTCATGTAGTAGTAGGCACCGTCGAGTCGGTGAAATCCCCAAAAATCCCAATGTTTACCGCCCTGCTATATAAACCCTCACGGTCGGCGAGTCTTGCGTCGCATATTTTGCTCCCTCCATGTAGCTTATCTCGCTTGCTTCTCCCACAATCGCCAATGGCACCTGTCCGTCGTCGTTGCTCAGCCACTCCGCCGTCATCAGAGGACAACTCTAGCTGGAAGGCTACACCTTGGCGGAGGCACAATTCCCGGTGTAGTGTAGTGCATGAGGCGTCCCTGTTGGGTGTGCGCAGAACACCCACCACACGCTCCGTCGCCGCTGCCCGTCAGCAGCTATTGCCGGCTGCCATTACCGCCACCCTATCGACTGCCGCCATGGCCGCCACACCACCGTCGAAAGCCAGGGCCATCGCCCGCTCCGCCGCCGCAGCCCGAGGCGGGAGGTGGCCGTCGTGGCCGCCACCCCACTAGATGCCACCGTGGCCATCACCCGCTCCGCCGCCGTGGCCCGAAGACGGGAGGTGGTGGTCGTGGCCACCACCCCATCATCGGCCGTCGTGGCCGATAGCCCACCGTCGCCCGCCGGGGTCATCACTCGCTCCTCCATTGTCGCCCGAAGGCAGGAGGCGGAGGTGGAGTCCTGCACGTGCGTCAGCGACCTTGCGCGCTACACCGAGTTCCTGCGGGAGGAGAAGGAGCGCCTCGTCGAGCATGCAAAGATGCTTACCGCCGCCGTGGCCGCAGCACACGCCGCCACAGAGGCAAGGAATCCGTAGATCTACGAGGATAACCCCCACTTCGAGAGGGGTCGTCTGGAGCAGTAGAGGGCGTTTAAAGTGAGCGTCGCTAAAGGTACAGCAGCGGCAGGCACCGTAATACAGTTGTCCAGCTCATCGTTGGGCTCCTCCTCCTCTACCTCTTATTGAGCGTGCTCGGCTGAGGAGAGGCTGCCGGAAGTAGTACAAAGCCCCTCCGTAGTAGTAGTAGTATTTAAGGGCTATTTTGTTCAGTTGATCTGACTATAGATGTGGTGGAACGGTACAACGTACTTACTTAAAATTAGCTAGTATATATAGTTAAACTGGCTATTTCACTACTTGGTTGGCAACTATTGGGGAAAAGTTTGGCCCGTTCAACTATCGAGTTGAATTGTTTGTATAAAGAACGACACCTTCATCTATGAATGAAATATATGCTTAATTACTGAATTATAGTTGCAAAAATTAGATAGTGCTAGTGATTTTCAGCTGCATATTTTGACAACTCACAATGTTACAAGGTTGACAAATGGCAATCTTACTAGATCAACAAATGTCAATCTTTCCAGTTTGACAAATGGCTATATACCCACAGATGCAAATCTTAACATATTGTTTGTACGTGGTTGCACACGGGTCATCCAAAACAACTGTTTGCATTGATGGGATGTACAAATCCTTCTCGACACATTTTCTCTTGGCTTAGCGCCGAAGTCTAGCTTTGCATACCGTATTCAATCTCAACCGTTTGCGTTGAAGAGATGCACAAATCCTGCGCTGCGAATTTTCCCTTGACTTACGGGGGAAGACCATAGCTCTCACTTTGCAGACGGGTGTTCTATCTAAAACGTTTGCGATCAAGAGTTGCACAAATCCTGCTCGGCACAATTTCCCTTGGCTTCCTGGGGAAGTTGTCGATTTCTATACGGGTGTTCTAACTAAAATGTTTGCGATGAGTGTTTTATATTTAAAAACCATTTATGTTTTTTCAAAAGAAAATCGTTGGATAAGTCTGTACATTAAGAGAGAAAACGCAAGTTCGTTCAAACCATATCTTTCATTTGGTCACACTATGAATTTATATTCATATGATCGAGGTACATTATTAAACCAAATAAAAACTATTTCTGGCGTCGGCAGAGGCGGCATGCCGCGCCGACGTTGTCATTGTCGCCCTACGGGACGCCGTTGTTGAAGTCTTCAAGGCAGCACATAAAGTTCTTCACTTGGAAATCAAACATCATGTAGTCGCGCGATCGATGGGCGGGGCGCGGAGGACGGCAACTGGTAGCATTGTGAGGTAGCAGTCGATGGTGACGTCCCATATTTCTGAGGGGGGCGCACGAACGGGCACGGGCGCGGCGGGGGCAGACAAACGCACGGGGACCGGCACCACGGTGGGTGGAGTGGCGCGCATGGGCATGGGCACGGGCGCTGGCGCTCACATGTACACGAGCTCGCGCGGGTCCACGAAGACAACGCTGATGCCCGCGGCTTCCATCTCTGCGATAGTACTCGGTGACCAGCCCGTGAATGCTACGAGGATGGTCGCTAACGCGGTCGCGGGGATGGGAGCTCGGACGAGCGTGGGGGCAGCGACCACCACGGCCAGCTCATTCACAGCCATTTCCATGATGTCCCCTTCCTCCTTATTTTCTATCTCCTCTGGCTCGGAGTCGACTTCACCAAACTTGAAGACTAGTCGCAAATGATCCTTCTGCGCCATGGCGTTGGTGGAGGTATGCGGAAGGGAGGGGAATGTGAGGTGAACAGTAAGGCTGCCCATATTATACAACCTCTCCGGTTCCATTAATGGAGAGGATGCGAGCAAGGAGGGTGGCCATGGAAGTCAAAGGGCTTGCTTCCCAGTGAGCCTGCGTAGCGTATAGCTTGCGCGCTTCCGGGTGAGCCTGCGCATCTGAGGACAGCTTGCACGCCTCTTGGTCAGCCTGCGCACCGCATTACGCTCGCACGCCTCCTGTTCAGTCAAGCAGAGGTCTGCACAGCACCTCCTATAGCCATTAAAAGCCAAACATGTGGCGTCACATGAATGGTTAATAGAACACACACGATTTAAGTTATACAAACGTTTGAGATGTTAAAGTGGCGGCTATCTTTTTTTTCAAAATGCCTTTGTTGGTTGTTATTCGAGTGCGCCTTCTCTCAAAATGGACACGAAAAATACCACAGCATGTCGGGTACCATTCCATGGTAGCATGCCAAGTTTCATGAATTTTAGACGAATTTTGGATTTACTAGAATTTAAATACAAAGTATATCAATGTTTTGCCGGCAATCAACAATGCCATGGTTTTTGTTCATTCCCATTTCTTGCATGGGACCTAAGCATGCACCCAAGTACACACATTTGATTTTTATATGCATTGGAGCATGTGCATCTAGTTCAAATTTGAATTATGCACATAAAATGCCTAGACAACCCAGTTAATGTATAAAAATGTCCAAACGAACCCCAAAAAATTCCAAAATTTAACACAACACTCCTGTTGTTCTATGTTGACACTAGAAAATTATTGAAAGCAATAAAAGGCAACGGATATTGTTTCATCCCCAAAGGTGGCACATTTTTCGTCCCCAAAGGTGGCACGTTCCCTACCGAAACCATCAGGCTTGTTGTGAGAAGCTCTTGTTTGTGAGAAGATTATACCCGAACCTGCCCCAAATGGGACAAAAAATTTACCACGGCATGTTCAAGCTGCTCCATGATAGCATGCCAAGTTTCATGAATTTCATACGAGTTTTGGATTTACTAGAATTTAAAAACAATGTATCTCAATGTTTTGCCGGCAATCAACAGTTCCCTGGTGTTGGGAATTCATTCACAGTTCTTGCATGGGACCTAAGCATGTACCCAAGGACACACATTTCATATGTCAACCCATTTTTCTGCACTGGAGCATGTGCATATAGTTCAAATTTGAATTGAGCACATAAAATGCCAAGAAAACCCAGTTAATGTATAAAAATGTCCAAGCGAACCCCAAAAAATCCCTAAAATTGACACACCACTCCAGTCATTCTATGTTGACACTAGAAATTTTTTGAAAGCATGAAGAGGTAACAGATATCATTTCGTCCCCAAAGGTGGCACGTTCCCTACCAAAACCATCAGGCTTGTTGTGAGAAGCTCTAGTTTGCGAGAAGCTTGAACCCAAACCTGCCCCAAATGGGACAATTGTTTTACCACGACATGTTGATGCCGCTCCACGATAGCATGTCAAGTTTCATGAACTTCTGACGAGTTCTGGATTTACTAGAATTTAAAAACCATGTATCTCAATGTTTGCAGCCGAGTGACGGTGGCAAGGTGTTTGAAATTCATTCCCATTCTTGCATGGGACCTAAGCATGCAGCCATGAACACGTAATTGTTTTTTTCAAACAATTTACATGCAGTGGAGCATGTGCATGTAGTTCAAATTTGAATGATGCACATAAATGCATAGAAAACTCAGTTAATGTATAAAAATAACCAAACGAACCCCGAAAATTTCCTAAAATTAACACA
The DNA here is from genome assembly GCA_902687465.1 of Secale cereale. Classification (NCBI taxonomy): domain Eukaryota; kingdom Viridiplantae; phylum Streptophyta; class Magnoliopsida; order Poales; family Poaceae; genus Secale; species Secale cereale. The sequence goes on along the minus strand of LR738712.1, from coordinate 186,622,345 downwards.
ACACTCATGTTGTTCTATGTTGACACTAGAAAAAAATTGAAATCAAGAAGAGGCAACGGATATCGTTTCGTCCAGAAAGGTGAAACGTTCCCTACCATAACCATGAGGCTTGTTGTGAGAAGCTCTCGTTTGTGAGAAGCTTATACCCCAACCTGCCCCAAATGGGACAATATTTTTACCACGGCATGTTGCTGCCGTTCCATGCTAGCATGTCATGTTTCATAAATTTCACACGCGTTTTCAATTTACTTGAATTTAAAAACCATGTATTTCAATGTTAGCGGCCGAGCGACGGTGGCAAGGTGTTTGACATTCATTCTCATTTCTTGCATGGGACTGATACGTCCCCAACGTATCTATAATTTTTTATTGTTCCATGCTATTATATATTATGTTTTGGATGTTTAATGGGCTTTATTATACACTTTTATATTATTTTTGGGACTAACCTATTAACCCAAAGGCCCAGTGCAGATTGTTGTTTTTTGCCTATTTCAGGGTTTCGCAGAAAAGGAATATCAAACGGAATCCAAACAGAATGAAACCTTCGCGAGAGTTATTTTTGGAACAATATCAACAGAGAAGACTTCGAGTACACGCAAGGGAACGAAGGAGGCATCCACGAGGGTCTACGGCGCGCCCCCTCCTACAGGGCGCCCCCCCACCCTCATGGGCCCCCTCTGGTTCCCCCGATGCCCTCCTTCCTCCTATATATACCCATGTACCCTGAAAACATCGAGGTTAATAGAGAAAACCCTAATTCCACTGCCGCAACCTTCTGTTCCGTGAGATCCCATCTTGGGGCCTGTTCTGGAGCTCCGCCGGAGGGGGGATCTTCCACGGAGTACTTCTACATCAACGCCATTGCCTCACCATGAGTTGTGAGTAGTTTATCACAGACCTTCGGGTCCATAGTTTGTACCTAGATGGCCTCTTCTCTCTTTTTGGATCTCAATACCAAGTTCTCCTCGGTCTTCGAGGAGATCTATTTGATGTAATCTTTTTGCGGTGTGTTTGTCGAGATCCGATGAACTGTGGGTTTATGATCAAGATTATCTATGAGAAACATTTGGTTCTTTTCTGAATTCTTTTATGTATGATTATAATACCCTTGCAAGTCTCTTCGAAATATCGATTTGGTTTGGCCTACTAGATCTATAGTTCTTACAATGGGAGAAGTGCTTGGCTTTGGGTTCAATCTTGCGGTGTCCTTTCCCTGTGACAGCAGGGGCAGCAAGGAACGTATTGTGTTGTTGCCATCGAGGATAAAAAGATGGGGTTTATATCATATTTCTTGAGTTTATCCCTCTACATCATGTCATCTTGCTTAAAGCATTACTCTATTCTTATGAACTTAATACTCTAGATGCATGCTGGATAGCGGTCGATGTGTGGAGTAATAGTAGTAGATGCAGAATCATTTCGGTCTACTTGTCACGGACGTGATGCCTATATATAATGATCATGTGTAGATATTCTCATAATTATTCGCTTTTCTATCAATTTCTCGACAGTAATTTGTTCACCCACTGTAGAATTCTGCTATCATGAGAGAAGCCACTAGTGAAACCTATGGCCCCCGGATCTATTCTCAACATATTAATCTACAATCTACTTTACTTTGCTATTTTTACTTTCTGTTCTTATATCAAAAATACCAAAAATATCAAACTATCATATCTATCAGATCTCACTTTCTTAAGTGACCGTAACGGGATTCACAACCCCTTATCGTGTTGGCTGCGAAGTTCTTATTTGTTTGTGCAGGTGCGAGGGACTCGCGCGTGGTGTCCTACTGGATTGATACCTTGGTTCTCAAAACCTGAGGGAAATACTTACGCTACTGTGCTGCATCACCCTTTCCTCTTCGAGGGAATACAACGCAAGATCGAGAAGTAGCAAGAAGAACTTCTGGCGCCGTTGCTGGGGAGGCTTACGCAAAAGTCATATACCAAGTACCTATCACGAACCCTTATCCTTTGCATTACATTATTTTCCTCTCGTTTTCCTCTCCCCCACTTCACCCTCACCGTTTTATTTGCCCTTCTTTTTCCCGTGTGTTTATCGTTCGCTTGCCCTCATGTCTGAGATGGGGGAAGACTTTATCGAGAAGGGTAGTAATGTTGAGGGCAACGTCTATGTTGATCCTCCGGATGAAACTACCACTTTACATATTATGAAGTTCCGGGTTGGTAGTGGTAATATTATTGGAAAAGGAGTTCTTCAAGACTTCTTTACTTGTGTCGGTGCTTTACCCACTATGGATGGTTCTATTCTTCATAGAACTAGTAGCCTTGCGGATGCCATATCTATGCTTGTAGTTGAAATTGAAAGGCAATTTATCCATATGCATCCTTGCATTCAGAGAATCTTTCTGGAATTTTCCAATATTGAGCATTCTTCTGTTAAGCGCGCAGCTACTATCTTTTTGGCTCATGAATTCAGATTTATCATGAAAGCGGCCAAAGAAATCTTTGCTCATTACGGAGTAGATGCTGGTCGACCTCCCATAGAGGCTATCTTATTTAATCAAGAAGACATAATGCGGTTGCGATCTCCTCGTCATGTTGCTTTTAATGAAAACCTTAGAAAAAGGGTTCCTACTAATGTCTTGGTTGATAGAATTTCTGAATTGAATGGTGATTTTGCTATTCAAAACAATGGGTTAGGTTTTTCCCTTGAGCAAAGGCTCATGACCTTTTGCCAAAAGAATGCTTATAATGATGAATTGGTTGTGCATTATAAAGGGTCAAAGGAGGAACCTATACCTCCTGAGCTTGATATGGGGGACTTTTGACCTATTAAATTTAGACCTTTTGATTACTTTTACTTGCCACTAAGAAAACTTGTTGTTGAACGCAGGGAATATGAGATGAGTTTTCGTGATATATCTTATCATTATGACAATACCTAGATCTATCCTTGTATCATGCCTAGCTAGGGGCGTTAAACGATAGCGCATGTTGGGAGGCAACCCAATTTTATTTTATTTGTTTTTGCTTCTGTTTAGGAATAAATATTGCATCTAGCTTCTGTTTAGATGTGGTTTTGTGTTTTAATTAGTGTTTGTGCCAAGTAGAACCTTTGGGAAGATTTGCGTGAAGTTTATATGATCATGCTGTAAAAAAACATAAACGTTAGCACTCACGAGAGTAGTCACCAGATTTTACTGGAGAGTGATATTTAGTTGATTATTTTTGCAGATGATTAAAAGACAAATTCCTCACGTTTACAAATTTATTTTAATTTTTTTAGAGTTACAAAAGTATTCTAAAGTTACATATTACTACAGACTGTTCTGTTTTTGACAGATTCCGTTTTTCGTGTGTTGTTTGCTTATTTTGATGAATCTATGAGTAGTATTGGGGGTATGAATCATAGAGAAGTTGGAATACAGTAGGTTTAACACCAATATAAACAAAGAATGAGTTCATTACAGTAACTTTGAGTGGTGGTTTGTTTTCTTATACTAACGGAGCTCACGAGATTTTGGGCTGAGTATTGTGTTGTGAAGTTTTCAAGTTTTGAGTATGGCTTTGATGGACTATGGAACAAAGAGTGGCAAGAGCCTAAGCTTGGGGATGCCCAAGGCACCACAAGGTAAAATTCAAGGACAACCAAAAGCCTAAGCTTGGGGATGCCCCGGGAAGGCATCCCCTCTTTCGTCTTCATCTATCGGTAACTATACTCGGGGCTATATTTTTATTCACCACATGATATGTGTTTTCCTTGGAGCGTCATGTATAATTTAAGTCTTTGCTTTTTAGTTTGCCACAATCATCCTTGCTGGACACACCTTTTGAGAGAGATAAATATGGTTTAAAATTTGCTAGAATACTCTATGTGCTTCACTTATATCTTTTGAGCTAGATAGTTTTGCTCTAGTGCTTCACTTATACTCCCTCCGTCCCATAATGTAAGACGTTTTTTGACACTACACTAGTGTGAAAAAACGTCTTACATTATGGGACGGAGGGAGTATCTTTTTAGAGCACAATGGTGATTTTATTTTGTAGAAATTGTTGATCTCTCATGCTTCACTTATATCTTTTTAAGAGTCTTTTAGAAAATCATGGTAATGTGCTTTGGTTATAAAACTAGTCTTAATATGATAGGCATCCAAGATGAATATAGTAAAAACTTTCATATAAAGTACATTGAATATGATGGGAAGTTTGATACTTGATGATTGTTTTGAGAAATGAGGATGGTTATATTAGAGTCATGCTAGTGGAGTAATTATGAATTTGAGAAACACTTGTGTTAAAGTTTGTGATTCCCGTAGCATGCACGTATGGTGAACCGCTATGTGACGAAGTTAGATCATGAGGTATTTATTGAGTGTCAACCTTTGTGTGGAGGTCGGGGGCGCGCGATGGTTAACTCATACCAACCTCCCCCCTAGGAGCATGCGTTGATTGCTTTGTTTTGATGACTCGTAAATTTTTGCAATAAGTATATGAGTTCTTTATGACTAATGTTGAGTCCATGGATTATACGCACTCTCACCCTTCCACCATTGCTAGCCTCTCTTGTACCGCGCAACTTTCGCCGGTACCATACACCCACCATATACCTTCCTCAAAACAGCCACCATACCTACCTATCATGGCATTTCCATAGGCATTCCGAGATATATTGCCATGCAACTTTCCACCGTTCCGTTCACATGACACGCTTCACGTTATCATATTGCCATGCATGATCATGCAGTTGACATCGTATTTTTGGCAAAGCCACCATCACAATTCAGTCATACATGTCACTCTTGATTCATTGCACATCCCGGTACACCGCCGGAGGCATTCATATAGAGTCATATTTTGTTCTAGCTATCGAGTTGTAATCTTTGAGTTGTAAGTCAATAAAAGTGTGATGATCTTCATTATTAGAGCATTGTCCCATGTGAGGAAAGGCCAATAAAAAAAGAGATGGCCCCAAAAAAAATATAGAGAGGCACTAAAAAAAGAGAAAGCCCCTCCAAAAAAATGAGAGAAAAGAGAGAAGGGACAATGCTACTATCCTTTTCCACACTTGTGCTTCAAAGTAGCACCATGATCTTCATGATAGAGAGTCTCTTGTTTTGTCACTTCAATATACTAGTGTGAATTTTCATTATAGAACTTGGCTTGTATATTCCAACGATGGGCTTCCTCGAATGCCCTAGATCTTCATGAGCAAGCAAGTTGGATGCTGATACGTCTCAAACGTATCTACTTTTCCAAACACTTTTGCTATTGTTTTGACCTCATTCTTGCATGATTTGGACTAAACTAACCCGGACTGACGCTGTTTTCAGCAGAGCTGCCTGTATGGTTTTATTGTGTGCAGGAAAACGGATTTTTAGGTGTCTCAGAAAATTCCACGAAAAATCACAAAAAATCCACACACCCGAAGGAACCTTGTGTCAGAAGAGGGGCTAGAGGGGAGCCAGGGGGCTCCAGGCGCCTTGCCCAGGCGGCCCCACCCCTGGCCGCCTAGCCAGGCCGCCTGGGCTGCTCCCACCTCCTCTGGTGCCCTACTTTGACCCGTATTTATCCCGTGACGAGGAAACCCCAGAACAGAAGTCGTTTTCCCAGTTTCCGTCGCGGAGCCGCCGCCACCCTCTGTTCTTCTTCGGGAGGGCTAATCTCGAGGCTGATTTGGCCTCCGGAGAGGGGAGATCGTCGCCATCGTCATCATCATCACCACTCCATCCTCCCTCCATGGCTTCTCCTTCCATGTGTGAGTAATTCCCTGCTGTAGGCAAAGGGGATGGTAGGGATTGGATGAGTTAGATCATGTAATAGTTTATCAGATTGTTGGGGGCATGTTGCCTATCATCTACTATGGTGTTTATCATCTTTGCTTCAACTTGTTGCTCTTAATGCTTGTCACTTAGGGCCCGAGTGCCATGATTTCAGATCTGAACCCTATGTGTTTGCATGAATATATTTGTGTTCTTGATCATATCTATGAGTTGTTTGCACCTATTACGGTCCGGAACCGGCGATCCCAAAAGTGACAGCTTGGGACACCAAAGGGGATGGTCCATAGTTTGAGGATTACATGTATCCATTGAGTTCCTTGCTTTGTTCCGGTGCTCTTTGACAGGAGCACCTTAATCTCCATAAGTTCCTTTTGGCCCCGTTCGTAGCGGGATGGTAGGACAAAAGATGTTGTGCAAGTTCTTATTGCAAGCACGTACAACTACCTGTGGGATACATGCCTAATGTTTGATATCTGCCTAGATGATCATTACTTTTCCGTGTGCCTTGCCCCAAGTTAGATTCATGATATATCTCATCCATGCAGCGCCCAACCATCCATCTCCCTAGCCTACAGTGTTTTAAATCCTGCTGGTTACTAGTTGCTACTTTTGCTGTTTACTTTTGCTATTTACTTTTGTTGCTTACTTTTACTATCACCACCATCGCTATCATATCACCGTTACCACTTATCTTTTGTTGCAAGTAAGTATATTTCAGGTGCGGTTGAATTGACAACTCAACTGTCAAAGCTTATAAATACTCTTTGGCTCCCCGTGTGTCGAATCTATAAATTGGGTTATTCTTACCCGCGAAGACTATCTCGATCCCTTACGGTTGAGGGTTATCAAGTACCGTTTTCTGGCGCCGTTTCCGGGGAGCATAGCAATATTTACAAGTCAACTTGAAGTATCCTACCTGCTGCACTTTATCCGCTATGGGTAAGAAAGGAGACCCCAAGGTTCCGATCTTACTATCCACTACAAGAAGAGGTACTGTTCTGAACACTAGTGCTACACTTGATTCACCTTCTGTTATGAGTAAGTTTGCCTCACCGCCACCACATGATGCTCCTACTGAATCTGTTACTATGTCCGATACTCTTGATGATGCCTCTACTACTCTTGATGATATTAGTTCACTTGGTTATGCTATTGAGAAACAGATCGCTGCTGCTACAAAAAAATCTGGAATTGAAATTCCTGTTACTCGCTACCCTATTGGTGGAACTTATGATTATCCTGATTTGAGTGAACTCAAGGAGAGACTCCTTGATGATGATTACATTATGCTTGATGATGATTTATGCAGGGAACTGACAGAGTTTGCCTGCTCTGACCCTGAAGCTATTAAGAAGCTGCTTGAAAAACACTCCTTGAAGAACAAGACCGTTCCTGATCCTGAATTTGCTACATCTCCTATATGCATCAATGATCCTGATTATGATTTCTCTGTTGATCTTTCACTTATACCTATGGTTGAAGCTGACCCCTTTTATGGCAGAGAAAATGATGATGCTATTGCACACCTGACCAAACTCACTGAGTTGGGTGGCTTGTTTACCAAGGATGAGAAGAAACGAAACTTTTATGTGACTAAGCTTCTTCCTTTCTCTTTGAAGGAAGGTGCTAAAACATGGTATGATTCACTCCCATGTGGTTCCATTAAGAGTCCTCAAGACTTAGCTCACTCTTTTGTTGATAAGTACTTTCCTGCTCATATGCAACATGCTGCTTTACAAAGAATTTATAACTTTAAACGGTTGCAGGATGAGCACCTCCCTAAAGCTTGGGGGAGGTACTGTAGTCTGATCCGGGCTTGACCAGGACATGGAGTCCCTAAGAATGAATTAATCAATATATTTTATGCTGGTCTAACTGATGAATCCAGGTCCTATTTGGATAGTTGTGCTGGTTGTGTTTTCAGGAAAAGAACACCGGACGATGCAGAGGATTTGATGGGCAGGATTGCCAAAAACCATGAAGATTGGTCCGTCCCTGAACCACCTCCACCACCAAAGAAGAGGGGCATGTTTGTTCTAAGCCCCGAAGATATGCGAGAAGCAAAGAAGTCTATTAAAAGAAGGGTATTAAAACTGAAGACGTGAAGAATCTATCCCCTATTGAGAAGTTGTGTGAGCCTACCACTCACCCTCCTATGGTAGAGGTACACTCTCTTTTAGATTTCAACGCAAGTGACATCCCTCATGGTAAGCCTCCTGATCAATGTTTAGATGAGTTTGATAATTTTATTATGAAACAAAATCATTTTAATGAGAGGATACAAAGTCAATTGCATGATAATTCCCTTGCTATCAAAAGTTTGCTTGATGTTCTAGGTAGAACAGTTAATGATGTTAAATGTCTTGTGAAGCATTTTCATATGGTTCAAACTCAGCTTGAACAAATTTCTAATGTGCAAAAAGATTTGCTTGCTAACAATGCCAAACAAGATGATTTGCAGGCCTTCGGGATTAAGACCCGAGGAGGAACTAGCACTCAAGATCCTCTCTATCCAGAGGGGTATCCGAGGAGAATCGAGCAAGATTCTCAAATGCAGGAAGAAGGAATTGTTGGCTCTCCAAAGAAGAAAAAGAAGAAACACAAGGAGGCTGACAATTCCAATCATCCTATTACAAGTGAAGAGCCAGCTGTTGATCCCAACAGTGTATCTATCTCCGATGCTGAGACTGAAGACGGTGCCGAACCTGAAGGTAAGGATAATGAGAAGAATGATCCGCCTGAAGTTCGAGAAGAATAAGCACCTGACAAACGCAAGAAGTACACTAGAGAAGACTTCGTCGCAAGAAGACATGGGAAGGAAAGAGAACCATGGATACAGAAACCCATGCCCTTTCCAGGTAAGTCTCTCAAATCTAAAGAAGAGGAGCATTACAATAAGTTTTGTGAGTGGATTAAACCTCTTTTTCTTCAAATCCCTTTGACTGATGCTATTAAGTTACCTCCCTATTCAAAATATATGAAAGATATTGTCACTAATAAAAGAAAAGTTCCTAATGAAGCAATATCTACTATGCTTGCTAACTACTCTTTCAGTGGCAAGATTCCTGAGAAGCTTGGTGATCCAGGTATACCCACCATTCCTTGCTCCATAAAGAATAATTATGTCAAAACTGTTTTATGTGATCTTGGAGCAGGAGTGAGTGTTATGCCTTTCTCTCTTTACAAGAGGCTTTGTTTAGAGAAGCTAATCCCTACAGATATCTCTCTTCAGATGGTTGACAAGTCAACCGCCGTTCCGATATGTATTTGTGAGGATGTTCCCGTAGAAGTTGCTAATTGTTTGATCCTTACTGATTTTGTTGTGCTTGACATGCCCGAGGATGGGAGCATGTCCATTATTCTTGGTAGACCTTTTCTTAACACCGCAGGTGCTATTATTGATTGCAATAAAGGAAAGGTTACCTTCAATGTGAATGATAAAGAACACACGGTGTATTTTCCAAAGAAGACCGACAAGAGGCTTGGCCTCAACTCTATAGAAAATATCGAGACCGTGAAGATTGGAGAATGGGACTGTCCACTACATGTGTACCACAAATACAAAACTATTATGGTGGGGACAATGTCCATTAAGGTAAAGGTGCAATGATCACTTCGTAAGAGGTGAGACTTTTTGCTCTATATATCACCTGTTTGTTGGTAAGACTTGATCAACCTTACTAATGAGCATGTTTTATATAGGTAAAAAGTTGAGCTTGTTATGTTTTCATTTGTTTTAGCTTTTGTTCTCCTTGTTGTATCAAGTGTTTATGTTTTTGAAGCTTCACAATACTAATCATTGCTTTAAGTTTTCAGAAAGTCTTACAGCTTTTTGAACTTCGAAAAAATTTCAACAGTGAAGTTTTCAGAAAAATTCCAGAAAAATAAAAATAAAAATTTCCATGCCGGGAGTGACCCAGAGGCACCTGGGGCTGACCAGGGGGGCCCACCAGCTGCCCAGGCGGCCAGCTAGCGCGGCCTGCCCCTGGCCGCGCCCATAGGGCGCCTGGGGCCCACAAGACCCCCCTCCAAGTGAGTCTTCTTCCTCTCTCTCTCTTTCTCTCCAAAAACACGAGTTCTGCACTTGTTCTTGCGTTCTTGCTGCTCTTGGAGGCGATTCTTCGATCTCTCTCTACAACCTATCATTTTGAGCTGAGATTTTGAACAAATACTCCCTGGTATGTAACTCCTCCACCCCTCCAATTATATTTTTGGTTGGTGGCTTCATTTGTGAGTATTTATTAGTTCTTGGTGCTGTGTAGATGAGCTTGCATGCATGTGTAGAAATTTATTTTCCAAGTTTTGATGCAAGTTTATGCCTTGGGTAAGTAAGTTGAGTAGTTTGCCTTAAACCACTTTGTCTAAATCCTTGTTTTTGTAATTTGTTAAAAATTTCAGAAATGTTTGTTAGGAAGGGCAAAGGGGTGGCTTGAGAAGAAGAGGCCCGCGCACTCCGATCGAGTTACTAGAGCCGCAGCCTCACCCTCGACTGTTAGGGTGAGCTACAATGAAGATCATGTGCCCCTAGAGTTGTTGGAAGACACAAGTCCAGCACGTGCTATGATGTTTCCATGTGATGAATTCCTTGAAGCTGCGGGAATCAAGGATGAGTTTTATAATCTTTGTGCTAATGCAGGTCTGACACGGCTCGTCACGTGCCGTGTTACTCAGTATCAAAAACTCACCTCCGGTTTCACTAACAGTTTTAGATATAACCCTGATACTGGTGTTATTGAGTTTAAAATTTGCAATGATCTTATCACCATGCCCTTGGGAAAGTTTTGTGAAATAATAGGTGTGCCAAACGTTGGGCGGACGGCTAAGATGACCTCTCAGCCCTCCGAGCTGAAAACCGTCTTCAACTCTCTCTGCAGCATGGGTACGAGGGATATTCATCGGTCAAAAATCTCCAGCATCTTATTCCCTCACCTCAGGTATTTTGCATATTATGTTGCTAGAGGGGTGTTAGCTCATGACAACACGAGCAACATTTCTGCGCCGGATGTTGCTATCCTGGCAACCGCCCTCTCAGGGAGGTTTGATTATAATCTGGGTGCCTTAATTGCTCGACGCCTTGCTATGAACGGTAACAGGGGAGATTTATTTGGTGGCGTTTATGCCACACTTATCTTAGAATATCTTAAAGGCACCCCACACCCTGATGATAAGCCTTTTACTTATTTAAGTTTTGATCTTGCTACTATGAAAAGGCATAAGTTTGTTACCATGACTTCTGAGCTTGGTAATCTTGTTTATATCTTGCGTTTTGGAACTACCGCGAAACGCGAGATCCGTCTACCTGCACCTCTTTTGTTTGATTTTTCTCGCGGGAACGGATGGTCCTTTGATGTTATCCAGTTCGATGAGTTCATGGCCCAGCATCAGTTTCATAACCCCATGGAGGGGGTTGTGCCCGACGAGGAGGAGCACGGTGAGTTACCACATTTTCAGGGGGAGACCGTCACCCAGTTTGGTGAAGGGTCTTCCTATGCTTGGAGTACGGACCCTTCTTCGTGGGAGGATCCGAGGAGTACGGTGTACGCGCCGGAATCCTTCTACGACCCTTGGACTCACCGGCATTCCCCCGGAGCAGGAGGCTCCTGGGGGCAGTAGCTACTACCAACTTAGGCCAAAAGCCTAAGCTTGGGGGAGTACGTGCCCTTCTCACTTTTCCATTGTATTATCCGTTTTATTTCTGTTCACTTTAATTTTTTCGAAGTTTTTGCCCGTTCTTCTTTGTTCTTTCTTTGCAAAAACAACAAAAAGATTTTCTTTTTCTTTTGCTTTCTTTCAACCTTTGAAATAATCCAAAAAGATTTCCTTTCTCTCTTTAGTTTGCTTTGTTTTCAGAGTTCAGCCCGAGTCCGTGATGGCATTTAATTATATTTCCCACATTCGATCGTGCAAGTGACGAGGCAGTAATGACGAAGATCGACTGAAGGGAAGCAACAAGGAAAACCGGTATGAACTCTTCTTGTTTCTACTTTTGTACATATGCTTGTACTTATGATCTAGAGACCAGCTTGTAGCGACATAGTGCTATGTTTACAATGCTCTCCCAGTGGTTCATGCTTTCCTTGTGGCTAGTCTCAAATAGCTAGAGTATATAATGTGTTATTGAAATGATTTACATGCATTGCACTGTTCATAGTTTGGTATACTAAGGTGGTATTTCCCTTTGGAGAATTCTTGGATTGACTTGGCACATGTTTACACATGTTTAAGACTAAAAAGTCTGCTTTGCCTTGATGATCTTTGGGTTCCAGAATAGTTATATCACTTTCATGCCCGATTCAATGTTGCTTTGTCGCTCTGCATGATTATGGCCGTCATTGCTCTCTTAGTTGGTCGCTCCCAGTCTTTTGCTAGCCTTCACCTGTACTAAGCGGACTGACTGCTTGTGCATCCAAAATCCTTGAAACCAGTTATGCCATATGAGTCCACCATACCTTCCTATATATGGTATTTACTTGCCATTCCTAACGAAGACTTTCTTGTACCATCTCGAAATTATTCAAAAGCATTTCTCTTTTGTGCCTCTGTTTTAGCTCATGAGGAAGTGGTAGTTAATTCATGATCTTTTTAAGTTGGACAAGTTTCACCCCGGGATTGCATGTCTAATCTGCAAACCCCTAATACGAGAAGGAACTGGCATGAGTGCGCCCGGCTCATAAAAGATAATACAACAAACAAACCCTTCTTCACGCTTTGTTCATGAGAAATCAGAAAACTTTTGGCAGTGATAAACAAAGGAGATTAAGGGGATGTGATCGTCCCCGTGCGGGAGCCGTTCCTCGAAACTTGTCCAGCTCAAGAAGTAATTGGGTTGTCTACTAGCATTCGTTGACGAAATATGCACCTCTCAAAATCATTTTTACTCTGTTTTCAAAACCAAGAGCTCTGGTACATGTTTAGTCTTTGCTTCCAACCATGGGTTTTCAACCTCGCCATCAAATTCCACGGTTCGAGAGTCTCCACCTTCTTTCTTCAAAGCAGCAACTAGGAGAGCATGATTGTCATTCTGAGTGTAATGTGCATTGTCCCAAAGTATTACACTGTCTTCTGCATGCTTGTGATATTATTTATTCTGAAATTCTTAGTTCTAGTCTCCTTTAAAACTCTGGAGGAGTTTCTGCATTTATGTTTTGCTTCACTCATGGAGGCTAGCGAGATACCACTCTAGTATGTTCAAGCTATGTGCAATGTAATCTTGTCTTGATTTTCAGTAAGTATATTATTTACTCTTGGTTATTTGTGATTGGTCACTTGAAAGAAGGATTGCTTCGTGCATTGTCCTCATAGAATTGTTTCAATACTTGTTAGACTCTTTTCGTAGTACATGCTTATATACATCTAATGAAGCAAAAGAGTTTGTCAAAGTTTTCTTTGTCGCGTCCAGTTCGTTGAACTGAATTGCTTGAGGACAAGCAATATGCTAAGCTTGGGGGAGTTGATACGTCTCAGACGTATCTACTTTTCCAAACACTTTTGCTATTGTTTTGACCTCATTCTTGCATGATTTGGACTAAACTAACCCGGACTGACGCTGTTTTCAGCAGAGCTGCCTGTATGGTTTTATTGTGTGCAGGAAAACGGATTTTTAGGTGTCTCAGAAAATTCCACGAAAAATCACAGAAAATCCACGCACCCGAAGGAACCTTGTGCCAGAAGAGGGGCCAGAGGGGAGCCAGGGGGGCTCCAGGCGCCCTGCCCAGGCGGCCCCACCCCTGGCCGCCTGACCAGGCCGCCTAGGCAACTCCCACCTCCTCTGGTGCCCTACTTTGACCCGTATTTATCCTGTGACGAGGAAACCCCAGAACAGAAGTCGTTTTCCCAGTTTCCGTCGCGGAGCCGCCACCACCCTCTGTTCTTCTTCGGGAGGGCTAATCTGGAGGCTGATTTGGCCTCCGGAGAGGGGAGATCGTCGCCATCGTCATCATCATCACCACTCCATCCTCCCTCCATGGCTTCTCCTTCCATGTGTGAGTAATTCCCTGCTGTAGGCAAAGGGGATGGTAGGGATTGGATGAGTTAGATCATGTAATAGTTTATCAGATTGTTGGGGGCATGTTGCTTATCATCTACTATGGTGTTTATCATCTTTGCTTCAACTTGTTGCTCTTAATGCATGTCACTTAGGGCCCGAGTGCCATGATTTCAGATCTGAACCCTATGTGTTTGCATGAATATATTTGTGTTCTTGATCCTATCTATGAGTTGTTTGCACCTATTACGGTCCGGAACCGGCGATCCCAAAAGTGACAGCTTGGGACACCAAAGGGGATGGTCCATAGTTTGAGGATTACATGTATCCATTGAGTTCATTGCTTTGTTCCGGTGCTCTTTGACAGGAGCACCTTAATCTCCATAAGTTCCTTTTGGCCCCGTTCGTAGCGGGATGGTAGGACAAAAGATGTTGTGCAAGTTCTTATTGCAAGCACGTACAACTACCTGTGGGATACATGCCTAATGTTTGATATCTGCCTAGATGATCATTACTTTTCCGTGTGCCTTGCCCCAAGTTAGATTCATGATATATCTCATCCATGCAGCGCCCAACCATCCATCTCCCTAGCCTACAGTGTTTTAAATCCTGCTGGTTACTAGTTGCTACTTTTGCTGTTTACTTTTGCTATTTACTTTTGCTGCTTACTTTTACTATCACCACTATCGCTATCATATCACTGTTACCACTTATCTTTTGTTGCAAGTAAGTATATTTCAGGTGCGGTTGAATTGACAACTCAACTGTCAAAGCTTATAAATACTCTTTGGCTCCCCGTGTGTCGAATCTATAAATTGGGTTATTCTTACCCGCGAAGACTATCTCGATCCCTTACGGTTGAGGGTTATCAGATGCACACCCACTTACTTTCTTTTGTTGAGCTTTCATACACTTATAGCTCTAGTGCATCCGTTGCATGGCAATCCCTGCTCACTCACATTGATATCTATTGATGGGCATCTCCATAGCCCGTTGATACGCCTAGTTGATGTGAGACTATCTTCCTCCTTTTTGTCTTCTCCACAACCACCACTCTATTCCACCTATAGTGCTATGTCCATGGCTCACGCTCATGTATTGCGTGAAAGTTGAAAGGTTTGAAAAAAATTGAGTATGAAAACAATTGCTTGGCTGAAATCGGGTTGTGCATGATATGAATATTTTGTGTGGTGAAGAGGGAGCATAGCCAGACTATATGATTTTGTAGGGATAACTTTCTTTGGCCGTGTTATGTTGAGAGGACATGATTGCTTTGTTAGTATGATTGAAGTATTATTATTTCTTATGTCAATATAGACTTTTGTCCTGAATCCTTCGGATCTGAACATTCATGCCACAACAAAAAGAATTACATTGAAATTACGTTGGTTAGCATTCCACATCAAAAAAATTGTTTTTATTATTTACCTACTCGAGGACGAGCACGAATTAAGCTTGGGGATGCTTGATACGTCTCCAACGTATCTATAATTTTTTATTGTTCCATGCTATTATATATTGTGTTTTGGATGTTTAATGGCCTTTATTATACACTTTATATTATTTTGGGACTAACCTATTAACCCAAAGGTCCAGTGCAGATCGTTGTTTTTTGCCTATTTCAGGGTTTTGTAGAAAAGGAATATCAAACAGAGTGCAAACGGAATGAAACCTTCGCGAGAGTTATTTTTGGAACAATATCAACACAGAAGACTTGGAGTACACGCGAGGGAACGAAGCAGACAGCCACGAGGGTCTAGGGCGCGCCCCCTCCTATAGGGCGCGCCCCCCACCCTCATGGGCCCCCTCTGGCTCCCCCGATGCCCTCCTTCCTCCTATATATACCCATGTACCCTGAAAACATCGAGGCAACAGAGAAAACCCTAATTCCACCGCCGCAACCTTCTGTTCCCATGAGATCCCATCTTGGGGCCTGTTCCGGAGCTCCACCGGAGGGAGGATCTTCCACGGTGTGCTTCTACATTAACACCATTGCCTCGCCATGAGTTGTGAGTAGTTTACCACAGACCTTCGGGTCCATAGTTATTAGCTAGATGGCTTCTTCTCTCTTTTTGGATCTCAATACCAAGTTCTCCTCGTTCTTCGAGGAGATCTATTCGATGTAATCTTTTTGCAGTGTGTTTGTCGAGATCTGATGAATTGTGGGTTGCTACTTCTCGAGTTTGCGTTGTATTCCCTCGAAGAAGAAAGGGTGATGCAGCACAGTAGTGTAAGTATTTACCTCAGTTATTGAGAACCAAGGTATCAATCCAGTAGGAGACCACGTGCGAGTCCCTCGCACCTGCACAAACAAATAAGAACTTCGCAGCCAACGCGATAAGGGGTTGTCAATCCCTTTACGGTCACTTACGAAAGTGAGATCGGATAGATATGATAGTTTGATATTTTTGGAATTTTTGGATATAAGAACAGAAAGTAAGAACAACAAAGTAAAGTAGATTGTAGATTGATATGTTGAGAATAGACCCGAGGGCCATAGGTTTCACTAGTGGCTTCTCTCATGATAGCAGATTTCGACGGTGGGTGAACGAATTACTGTCGAGCAATTGATAGAAAAGCGAATAATTATGATAATATCTAGGCATGATCATCATATATAGGCATCACGTCCGTGACAAGTAGGCCGAAACGATTCTGCATCTACTACTATTACTCCACACATCGACCGCTATCCAGCATGCATCTAGAGTATTAAGTTCATAAGAACAGAGTAACGCTTTAAGCAAGATGACATGATGTAGAGGGTTAAAATCAAGCAATATGATATAAACCCCATGTTTTTATCCTCGATGGCAACAATACTATACGTGCCTTGCTGCCCCTGCTATCACTCGGAAAGGCCGCAAGATTGAACCCAAAGCCAAGCACTTCTCCCATTGCAAGAACTACAGATCTAGTAGGCCAAACCAAACCGATAATTAGACGAGACTTGCAAGGATATTATAATCATACATAAAAGAATTCAGAAAAGAACCAAATATTTCTCATAGATAATCTTGATCATAAACTTAATACTCTAGATGCATGCTGGATAGCGGTTTATGTGTGGAGTAATAGTAGTAGATGCAGAATCGTTTTGGTCTACTTGTCACGGACGTGATGCCTATATATAATGATCATGCCTAGATATTCTCATAATTATTCGCTTTTCTATCAATTGATCGACAGTAATTTGTTCACCCACCGTAGAATTCTGCTATCATGAGAGAAGCCACTAGTGAAACCTATGGCCCCCTGGTCTATTCTCAACATATTAATCTATAATCTACTTTACTTTGTTGTTTTTACTTTCTGTTCTTATATCAAAAATACCAAAAATATCAAACTATCATATCTATCAGATCTCACTTTTGTAAGTGACCGTAAAGGGATTGACAACCCCTTATCGTGTTGGCTGCAAAGTTCTTACTTGTTTGTGCATGTGCGAGGGACTCGCGCGTGGTCTCCTACTGGATTGATACCTTGGTTCTCAAAAACTGAGAGAAATACTTACGCTACTGTGCTGCATCACCCTTTCCTCTTCGAGGGAATACAACGCAAGCTCGAGAAGTAGCAGGGACTTAAGCATGCAACCAAGGACACACATTCCAATTTTGAACCCATTTATATGCACTGGAGCATGTGCATGTAGTTCAAATTTGAATTATGCACATAAATGAATAGAAAACTCAGTTAATGTTTAAAAATGTCCAAACAAACCCCAAAAAATTCCTAAAATTAACACAACACTCATGTTGTTCTATGTGGAAACTAGAAAAAAATGAAATCAAGAAGAGGCAACGGATATAGTTTTGTCTAGAAAGGTGAAATGTTCCCTGCAGGAACCATGAGGCTTGTTGTGAGAAGCTCTGGTTTGTGAGAAGCTTATACCCAAATCTACCTGAAATGGGAAAATATTTTTTACCGCATCGTGTCTATTACGTTCCATTATATCATTTCAAGTTTCATGAATTTCATATGAGTTTTCCATTTACTAGAATTTTAAAACCATGTATCTCAATCTTAGCGGTCGAGCGATAGTGTCAAGGTGTTCGACATTCATTCTCATTTATTGCATGAGACCTAAGCTTGCAACCAAGGACACACATTTGATTTTGCAACCCGTTTTTATGGACTGGAGCCTGTGCATGTAGTTCAATTTTGAATTATCCACATAAATACCTAGAAAGCTCAGTTAACGTATAAAAATGTCCAAACGATCCCCGAAAAATTCCAAAATTTAACATGACACTCCTATTGTTCTATTTTGACACCAGGAAAAAATTGAAAGCAAGAAGAGGCGACGAATATCGCTTTGTCCACAAAGGTGACATGTTTCCCTAACGGAATCATGAGGCTTCTTGTGAGAAGCTCTGGTTTGTGAGAAGCTTATACCATAACCTGCCCCAAATGGGACAATATTTTTACCCCAGCATGTTGATGCCATTCCATGATAGCATGCCAAGGTTCATGAATTTCAGACGTGTTTTGGATTTACTAGAATTACAGAAGGAAGTACCTCGATGTTTGCTAGAGAGCCACGGTGCCGTGGTGTTCAAAATCCATCCACATTTCTTGCATGGGAAATAAGCAAAAACCCATGGACACATATATGATTTTACAACCCATGTTAGTGCACCAGAGCATGTGCATGTACTTTAAAGTACCTCGACGTTTGCTGGAGAGCCACGGTGCCGTGGTGTTCAAAATCCATCCACATTTCTTGCATGGGAAATAAGCAAAAACCCATGGACACATATATGATTTTACAACCCATGTTGGTGCACCAGAGCATGTGCATGTATTTTAATTTTGAATTGTGCACCTGAAATGGCTAGAAACCCAATTTAATGTATAAAATGTCCAAACGAACCCTGAATAATTCTGATTTTTTATGACATACATATAGTTGCATGTTCACTGCAGATAAAAGTTCTAGCAATTCAAACACCCTCCATTGCCGCTGTGACCCCATTGTGTAATTCAAATCAAGATGAAAAATCAAGTTGATCGCACATAGTTTATTATCACCAATCGTGTGAGATGCAGTACAAAATATCTTGGAGCACCGTCGGAGTATAGTACGCATATGGCTTACGCGAGAATGTATGTCGGCTACAGTCCACAGCCAGCGTGTCAAGCACACTAGCTCGTTCCCCAAATATCATTTCACTGTTCCATCATCCTCGGTGAAAGATGGGGACATGGACCCGCGTCGTGAGGGCAACTTCGGCGGCCCACTCCGGCGAGAGCAGGGCCGCAGCCGCCATGCGCGTGCTAACAAGGTGCATGAGTGCGGCTGCAATCTGCGACCGGGCGGCCAAGGCAGCCCAAACGGTCGTTGTTGCTTCTCAGGTGGCGGCAGCAACATCTGCCTCGGGGATAGCAACTGGCGAGAGTGGCACAACAGTTGTTCGTTTCGTGGTGGAGGCCTTAGCCCTGATGGAGGCCGCCCACGACCATGTCGAGGCCGCCCACGCCCAACTCATGGCGGTCACCTCACAAATCGAACGAAGCTTCTCCAACAATGGTCGGCAACCTACAGCCGAAGAGTTGGCAATCGCCGAGAACGTTCGAGCGGCCGTCTGTTCCTCCGCAGCATACCTTGCCACAACGGAGCCCGTCCAAGCCCAGATCGCGGCCGCCCATGCCCAGCTCATGGCGGCCTTTTCCAAAGAGATGGCGGACGCGGATGGCGAGATGATTTTCGAGTATGGTGCAATGGATGCCATGGAGCCCCTTCCCCAGGAGACCGTCGGGCGTGAGCTGGACATGGAGGAGGCGGCGGAGATCGACGAGCACCAGCCATAGTAGTACTCTTTGTTTTGTTTAATTAAGAGTGATGGTATTTAATTTGTTAGAGTAATCTTTAGGTTAGCAAGCTCTGTTTAATTATTAAACTTGCTCGATTAAGAAGTGTGGGTGTGCTGTAGTATCCTTTGTGTACCCAAATTATGCCATGACGTGGATGACCACTGTAACCTGGGAAATTCGAACCAAAATGTTTGACTTTCAAACTCATCACACACGGTTAAGCTAACTGAATTGTTTGTGATGTTCACATATCGTACACAGTTCTGAATAAGGGACTGTGTCTGATGACTCTTTGCGCGCTAGTTTTTTGGCTGCACTGATTCAAAATTCTCGGCTTCTGCAGAAATATCTACCTCCCTGGTCCCCGCCCCCTCCCCCTTACCGAAAGCCATATTTCCCCTGTTTCCGCCTTCCTTTCCAAGTTGAAACGTTCATTCCTTGCTTGCAATGCCGCCTCCTCGTCGGCGACTCTTCTTCACGCTGCTCGACCTTGTCTATCCAGGCAGGTAATCCACACCCTACTCCCATCATCCTCCTCCTTCCACATCCCACATGCCCTGACCGCCGATGTGACACCTTCCACCCAAATCACCGACCCCTCCACCAAATAAGTGTCACCCCTAAGCCATGGTGCACACATTATAGGTAGGAGCTCAAGGAGCATTTGGTAGCGGAGAAGCAAATCACGGCCGCACGCGCGGATGAGGTAGCGATGGCTGCCATTCGTGCCGACCCCCAAATTTTGGTGGAGCACCTCGCCCTCAAGGCCACCTTCGACACCTCGCGCGCCGACGCCCTCTTCCATGTCTAAGGAGCCAACATAGAGGGCACCCGCGATGTGGAGGCCTCACCCTCTTCCATGTCCACGGAGCCAATTATCATCGATATCTCTGACGATGAGGATTAGCTTGTCTTATTAACTCACTATAAGGACCCATGTTCTGCTAGCTATGCCGGTTAAGCATGCTCGGTTTACCCATTGCGTGTGTTGCTCTTGCCTTTCCTTAACAAATTCTAGTGAATTGTGCTATCTAATTTTACCATGCAATATGTTGCTCTAGTTTATATGTTCTATATGTCGTGCAATGTGGTGCTCACTTATTAACTGTTTGGTTAATCAGTTGTCATCTTCAGTTAACTGTTTGGTTCAATTCTACAAATGTGATGTTCAATTCTTCAGACTACAACTTTGTATTGTCTTCCATGTGAGAAATAAATCAAATTTATCTTTACAAAATACACGAGAAACAAATACAATTGCTATATTTCCAAGTTGTCAAGCATGCTTGGTTTGGTTAATTGTCTAGTCTTCTAGTATGTTATACATTGTGCAATGTGGTGCTCGGTTAACATTTGGTTCATTTGTTGTGGTGTTTAGTTAGCGGTTTGGTTCAATCCTGCAATGCGATGTTCAATTGTTGTGGGTGCATTATGTTATTGTATACCATGTGAGAAAGAAATTGAATTTGGTTGTACTAAATACATGAGAAACAAATACAATTGCTATATTTCCAAGTTGTTAAGCATGCTTGGTTTGGTTAAATGTTTGATCTTCTATTAGGAGTATGTTATATTTTGCAATGTGGTGCTCACTTAATGTTTGGTTCATTTGTTGTGGTGTTTAGTTAACTGCTTGGTTCAATTCTGCAATGCGATGACTAACTACCTTATATGTGTTGCAGGGAAACAATGGAAAGCACTGAGGCTTACAATCAAGGTTAGCACATGCATTTACTTTGTCTAATATCACAATATTGTGCAATTGCAGGAACCATTCTAATATTTAGGTTTTTAACAATTTGGACTTGCACATGTGGGTGCTGTTGTCAGAGGTTTTGACCCACTGTTCGACCCTTTTTGCATATGGGGAAATGAGTTATCCATGAATATCAGTTGATACGTCTCCAACGTATCTACAATTTTTGATTGTTCCATGCTATTATATTATCCTTATAGGATGTTTTATGGGCTTTTATATACACTTTTATATGATTTTTGGGACTAACCTATTAACCCACAGCCTAGTGCCAGTTTCTGTTTTTCTCCTGTTTTAGAGTATCGCACAAAAGGAATATCAAACGGAGCCCAATTGACCTTAAACTCAACGGAGGTGATTTTTGGACCAGAAGAAGACCAGAGAGTACCGGAGGAGGACCAGAAGGTCCACGGGCTGCCCACGAGGGTGGGGGCGCGTGCCCCCCTGGGCGAGCCCCCTGCCTTCTGGACAGCCCGGAGACCCCCTTTACTTGCCCCCAACTCCAACACATCATATATATACTGAAACCTCTGGAAAATAACCTAGATCGGGAGTTCCGCCGACGCAAGCCTCTGTTGCCACCGAAAACCAATCTAGACCCATTCTGGCACCCTGTCGGAGGGGGGAATCCCTCTCCGGTGGCCATCTTCATCATCCCAGCGCTCTCCATGATGAGGGGGGAGTAGTTCACCCTCGGGGCTGAGGGTATGTACCAGTAGCTATGTGTTTGATCTCTCTCTCTCTCTCTCGTGTTCTTGAGATGGCACGATCTTGATGTATCGCGAGCTTTGCTAATATAGTTGGATCTTATGATGTTTCTCCCCCTCTACTCTCTTGTAATGGATTGAGTTTTCCCTTTCAAGTTATCATATCAGATTGAGTCTTTAAGGATTTGAGAACACTTGATGTATGTCTTGCGTGGGATACCTGTGGTGACAATGGGGTATTCTATTGATTCACTTGATGTATCTTTTGGTGATCAACTTGCGGGTTCCGTGACCTTGGGAATCTATGCATAGGGGTTGTCACACATTTTCGTCTTGAATCTCCGGTAGAAACTTTGGGGCACTCTTTGAAGTACTTTGTGTTAGTTGAATAGATGAATCTGAGATTGTGTGATGCATATCGTATAATCATGCCCACGGATACTTGAGGTGACAATGGAGTATCTAGGTGGCATTAGGGTTTTGGTTGATTTGTATCTTAAGGTGTTATTCTAGTACGAACTCTCTAATAGATCGAACGGAAAGAATAGCTTCGTGTTATTTTACTACGAACTCTTGAATAGATCGATCAGAAAGGATAACTTTGAGGTGGTTTTGTACCCTACTATAATCTCTTCGTTTGTTCTCCGCTATTAGTTACTTTGGAGTGACTCTTCGTTGCATGTTCAGGGATAGTTATATAATCCAGTTATGTTATTATTGTTGAGAGAACTTGCATTAGTGAAAGTATGAACCCTAGGCCTTGTTTACTATAATTGCAACACCGTTTATGCTCACTTTTACCACTTGTTACCTTGTTGTTTTAATATTTTCAGTTTACAAAAACCTATATCTACCATCCATATTGCACTTGTATCACCATCTCTTCCCCGAACTAGTGCACATATACAATTTACCATTGTATTGGTTGTGTTGGGGACACAAGAGACTCTTTGTTATTTGGTTGCAGGGTTGTTCGAGAGAGACCATCTTCATCCTACGCCTCTGTAATGCCTAGGATGGGACTACACCTCCTACGTGTCGAGGCACGACTTAAAGGTATAAGCCCATTCTGGAATGATCTCAAGTTTGGTATCTTTGCACGACTCATGTAAAAATAGGGATGAAATTGCAAAAGGATAGTTGGCTTACACTCGCCACGTCACACAATACATTACATAAGCAAATCATCAACCAAATAACATCACAACCCGACTACGGGCGAAGATCCAAATGATAGATACCAAATACATAAAGCCACAGGTCCGAATCGCCCCTAGTAGAAACCACTACTGATCATCGGGATAATGTACATAGTATCGACTACGTTCTTCATCGTACTCCCAGTACAGCTCCGTGCCGTCACCTGAGTAGTTCACCATAGTACCTGCATCTGGTGTGGTGTAGAATCTGTGAGCCACGGAGGACTCAGCAATCCCATTCCCGGGTAGCAAAACTATCTAAGCCTTGGGTGTGGAACAATGCTGAAGAAAGATAAAAGGTTGTAGCTGCACTAGCACAAGCTTACATGTTTAGAGCGAGAAGAGAAGTGCCACGAGTGACAAAGTGATCATGAAGTGATCCTATCTAAGCACGTCAAACATAACCCCACCGTGTTCACTTCCCGAACCCCTTTCGGAAAATGACCGTCACGGTTACTCACGCTGGTAGTGTGTTCTGAACATGGTGTCAAGTTTTCTACAACCGGATATTAACAAATTCTCATCTGCCACATAACCGCGGGCATGGCTTTCAAAAGTTCAAAACCCTGCAGGGGTGTCCCAACTTAGCCCATTACAAGCTCATGATCCGCGGAGTCGCGACTCCAAGGTGGGAAGACCCGAGTATTCTCGGAATCCCGTGCTCAAGATACTCCGACTAAGGAAAGACTAATCCAGCAAATCCTCCCGGTGTGCCGACACCCTGATAGTAGCCGCGCGTATCTCGTCTCAGGCCACGACCGGATGGGTGATGCTACGGGTTTTTACCAGCCCTCGGGTGTCCCCAAGGTGGCCCCACAGGACCCCCAGTTTGGACCAACACTCGTGTGGAGCACTGGCCCGGGTTGTTGATTAAGAAGAGGGTTTATAACTCCCTATGCAAGTTTTTAGTTGTTTAGGCAAATGGAGTGCCAATGTTGGGACTTGCTGGAAAAGCTTTAGCGCTAAGCGGTTTATCAAGGGGTCCCATAACCCCAACCGTGTGAGGAACACAAAATCAAGGAACATAACACCGGTTTATACGGTTCCTAGGGCGGCATGAGTGGAACAAATCACCAAGCAAGAGGCTTAGCCTTCCACCCATTACCAATATATAGATGATTTAGTTTAAGAGTTTATATAGTGTGATATCCCAACAAAAGCTTCAACATGAAGCAAGAATCTTCAAATCTTCTCCTGCAACTAGCAATGCTATAAGAGGGGCTGAGTGAAGCTTACTTAGCCAAACAAAGGTTTTGCTAGGTTGGGTGGTTTGAAAGGTTCATGGTTAGAATAGGAGGCTAACAAACAAACATGGGCATCGAGGCAATAAGCTAAAGAGCGAGACTTCTAGCAATAGGCAAAGATAGTAATGACATCTGGGTCAGGTCACCTTGCATGTCGAGTCGTCGATGGGATCGTAAGATGACTCCTCGTTCTCAACCTCGGTATTAACCTCGTTCTCGTACTCGGTCTCGGCTTCCGGCTCTACTCAACACAAGAACACAACGAGGCAGGAAATCAAACAAGGTGCAATGCACAATCAACATAATGCAAGTATGATGCACTTATGATGCATGACAAGTCTATATATGATGCAATACATGGCAAGGTAGGAAGCACAGAGAAACAACACAAGAACATGACAATGTGCTCAAGCAAGTATGATGCAAGACAAGTCTATATATGATGCAAAACATGGCAAGGCAGGAAGCACAGAGAAACAACACAAGACCAACAAGTTTAAATGAGGCCGGAAACTACATATAACAAATCCGGTAAGTCCTCATATGCATAGGTTGAAATTAGTCCAGATCTGAACAAACCTTAAGTTAAAGTTGTTAAACAGCAAGTTAACATGCACCATGATGATCTACACGAAATTCTAGTCAAGTTTCATATAAAGTTTGTTTAAAACGGAGCTACGGTCTAGAAGATATGAGCAAAACAAGTTAAACATGGCAACGGTGCAAGATGCACCCAAACATCAAGCAAACATACTCCAAACATGTAAACAAGATGATATTATGAATCTACATGCAAAATCACACAAGTTTCATATAGGACTTGCTCAAAAAGGAGCAACGGTTCAACACATACACTCGAATCAAGAAACAATGCAAAGCTGCAATTAACAGCCACATAGCAAGTTTGGAGCAAGAAATATATACTCTACAGCACTCAAACATGGTGATAAGAAGCATGGACATGAAGTAGACATATCCTACAGCAAACAACTATATTGGAGCAACTCCATAGGAGGCATGGATCAATAGCAACAAGCTACAACATTTTGATCATGACGTTAAAAGCTGAGAGTTATATTTTATAGCAACTTGGGAGCAAGAAATAAATAAGCTACAGCAACCCATATGAGCAAGTGAGGGCATGGATGGATAGACAACAACATGTAAAACAAGGAATGATCAATGGCCACCCCAAAAGTAACATGGATTTGCCTAGGGCAGCAAGCAAACATAGCATCAGGATATGACAGATTCCAGACTTAGCCAAAATTTCACTAAGTGTTAAAACAGTTAAGTTGGCATGGCATGTTTGCGAGCACGTTTAAGTCACCTCAAGGCATATCATGGCAAATGGTTTGCACCACAGCAAAGACCACATTATGGAGATTCTAAAACATATTGGCATGTGACAAGGGGACAAACGCATCAATAGCAACAAGCTCTTCAAATCAGCATCTCATAACATGTTACAAAACTTAACAGCCACATGCACTTTTGCAACCAAGTTTAACATGGCAATATAAACCCTAACATGCATGCTACAGCAACCAACATGTAGAGCATCTCCTGATGAATATTTTGACATATCATTTGCTTCATTTGGATAAACATGCACCAAGTTATCACATCTCAAACATGGCATGAAAATAACAAGTAGCAGCAGTTTATATCAAGTAGCACTCTTGTCACGAAGATTAATACATCTAGATGAACTCAAACATGCATGACACAATGGAACAAAACGTAGTACACATCACCACGGTCATTTTGACATATCATATGCACAATTTGGACATACACACAAAAAGATACAGCCATCACAAAATGCCATCAGACAGCAAGTTTAACAAAAGACTTGAGGAAAAACATGGTCAACCTCCAGATTGAATCGGGTCAAACGGGCGAAGCGGGTCGGGCGACGCGGATCGGGTGCCCGGACCCGTTAGGGTTCGAGTCCGGTGGCGCAGATCGGGATCGAACGCCCGCGGGATCGGCGACGGGGCGGCGGCCCTCGCTCCGGCGAGGAGCTCTGCGGCTCGGGCTACTGCAGGCGGCGGGGGCGAAGCGGCGCGGCGCGGCCCGGCTGGCGGCGGTGGAGGGCCCGCGTCGGGCCCTGCGGGCCGGCGCGGCGGGAGGCCGGCGGGGGACACGTGGCAGATCGGGGTTGGTCCGGCGCGTCCGGGCGGACGTGTTCGGTCCGTCCGGACGTGTCCGGCGGCGGCGGTTGCGGTGGAACTAGGGTTTTGGACGAAAAATGACATGGGGGACGTTTTTATAGGCACAAGGAGCTAGGAGACTCCAAATGGGGAGCGGTTTTCGGCCACGCGATCACAATTCGACGACCGAGATGATGGGAAGGGTTGTGTTGGGTTAGTGGGCTATTGTGGAGGGGGTCTTGGGCCTCAAAGAAGAGGTTCTTTTAGCCCACTAGGTTAACCGTTGGAGTACCACACGAACTCCAAATGCGACGAAACTTGACAGGCGGCCTACACGTACCAAAACAACATCGCACGACAAGTCTCACGTCATTCCGGAAACGTTACACGGCCACACACAAAAGAAGGACTCGGGGATGCCACGGGCACGTGTGAGAGCATCGGAACTCGAAACGGACAACGGGAAGAGGCGAGTGGGACCGGATGCAAGTGACAACACAAATGCAATGCAATGCACATGACAACATGACATGGATGAAATGCACACACGCACACGACAAAACGACGAAACCCGAAATGAAAGAAGAGCCCGGAAAGGAATCGATGAAGCCAAAGTTTATATATTGCCATATTGGGAAAGTGTTACATCTGGGGCATTACAGCCTCCCACGGATTGATAAACCTTAGGTCATCCACTTGAGGGAAATTTGCTACTGTCCTACAAACCTCTGCACTTGGAGGTCCAACAACGTCTACAAGAAAAAGGTTGCGTAGTAGACATCAAGCTCTTTTCTGGCGCCGTTGCCGGGGAGGTGAGTGCTTGAAGGTATATCTTTAGGTCTTGCAATCGAATCTTTTAGTTTCTTGTTTTATCACTAGTTTAGTTTATAAAATAAAACTACAAAAAAATGGAACTAATGTTACCTCATATGCTTCATCTTTTTAATGTCTTTCCTGAAAATGATGGGAAGGAAAATTGTGCTCAAGTACTAGAAGAAGAATTACATAGAATGCTTGGCATAAAATATGTGCATGATGAGCATGATTGCAATGTTGTTAGTATGAATTCTTTGAATACCTATGATGCTAATGATATGCAAAGCCACAAGCTTGGGGATGCTATGTTTGATGAAGATGATATGTTTAGTCCCCCAATTTTGATGAGAAAATTTATTATGATGAAAGCATGCCTCCTATTTATGATGATTATTGTGATGACTTGTATGCTATTAAGAATAATGATAACCATGAAACTTGTCATCATGATTTTAGTTTTCAATTGGATTATGCTTCACTTGATAGTTATTTTGTTGATTTTGCTCCCACTACTATTGATGAGAATAGATTTGCTTATGTGGAGAGTAGTAAAATTTCTATGCAAGTAGATCATGAAAAGAATGCTTTATGTGTTGGTTATATTGTTGAATTCATTCATGATGCTACTGAAATTATTATGAGAGAGGATCATATGCTTGTAGGAATTGCAATAATATCAACTTTCCTCTCTATGTGCTTGAAGTTTTGAAGCTATGCTTGTTTTGCTTTCCTATGCTAGTTGATTATTGTTCCCATAAGTTGTTTGCTCACAAAATCCCTATGCATAGGAAGCGGGTTAGACTTAAATGTGATAGTCATATTCTTCATGAAGCTCCCCTTATGTTTCAATTCTTATCTTTTATGCGAGCATCATTGAAATCATTGTGCCTTGCTAGGGGCGTTAAACGATAGCGCTTGTTGGGACGCAACCCAATTTTATTTTCTTTGCTTTTACTTCTGTTTAGGAATAAATCTTGCATCTAGCTTCTGTTTAGATGTGGTTTTGTGTTTTAGTTAGTGTTTGTGCCAAGTAGAACCTTTGGGAAGACTTGTGTGAAGTTTATGCGATCATGCTGTGAAAAACAGAAACTTTAGTGCTCATGAGATTAGCTACCATTTTTTACTGGAGAGTGCTTTTTAGTTGATTCTTTTTGCACATGATTAATAGACAAATTCCTCGCGTCCACCAATTTATTTCAGAATTTTTAGAGTTAGAGAAGTATTCGAAAGTTACAGATTGCTACATACTGTTCTTTTTTTGACAGATTCTGTTTTCTATGTGTTGTTTGCTTCTTTTGATGAATCTATGAGTAGTATCATAGGGTATGACCCATAGAGAAGTTGGAATACAGTATATATTACACCAATATGAATTTAGAATTATTTCATAACAATACCTAAGTTGTGGTTTTATTTTCTTATACTAACGGAGCTTACAAGTTTTCTGTTGAGTTTTGTGTTGTGAAGTTTTCCAGTTTTGGGTAAAGATTCGATGGACTATGGAATAAGGAGTGGCAAGAGCCTAAGCTTGGGGATGCCCAAGTCACCCCAAGGTAAAATTCAAGGACAACCAAAATCCTAAGCTTGGGGATGCCTCGGGAAGGCATCCCCTCTTTCGTCTTCGTTCATCGGTAACTTTACTTGAGGCTACATTTTTATTCACCACATGATATGTGTTTTGCTTGGAGCATCAATTTATTTTATTTTGTTTTGCTTTCTGTTTGAATAATATCCCAAGATCTGAAATTCTCAAATGTTTGAGAGTCTTCACATAGTTACATAATTATTCAACTACTCATTGATCTTCACTTATATCTTTTGGAGTAGTTTGTTGTTTGCTCTAGTTCTTCACTTATATCTTTTTAGAGCACGGTGGTGGTTTTATTTTGTAGAAAATTTTGATCTCTCATGCTTCAATTATATCCTCTTGAGAGTCTTTAGAACAGCATGGTAATTGGCTTGGGTTATGAATTTATTCCTAATATGATAGGCATCGAAGTTGGTAATGGTAAAAACTTTCATATAAAGTGCATTGAATATTATGAGAAGTTTGATACTTGATGATTGTTTTGAGATATGAGGATGGTGATATTAGAGTCATGCTAGTAGTGTAGTTGTGAATTTGAGAAATACTTGTGTTGTGGTTTGCAAGTCCCGTAGCATGCACGTATGGTAACCGTTGCGTGACAAATTTGAAACATGAGGTATTTCATTGAGTGTCATCCTTTGTGTGGAGGTCGGGATCGCGCGATGGTTAACTCCTACCAACCCTTCCCCTAGGAGCATGCGTGTACTACTTTGTTTTGATTACTTGTAGATTTTTGCAATAAGTATGTGAGTTCTTTATGACTAATGTTGAGTCCATGGGTTATACGCACTCTCACCCTTCCACCATTGCTAGCCTCTCTTATACCGCGCAACCTTCGCCGGTACCTTACACCCACCATATACCTTCCTCAAAACAGCCACCATACCTACCTATCATGGCATTTCCATAGCCATTCCGAGATATATTGCCATGCAACTTTCCACCGTTCCGTTCATATGACACGGTTCATCATTGTCATATTGCCATGCATGATCATGTAGTTGACATCGTATTTCCGGCAAGGCCACCATGCATAATTTTTCATACATGTCACTCTTGATTCATTGCACACCCCGGTACACCGCCGGAGGCATTCATATAGAGTCATACTTTGTTCTAGTATCGATTTATAACATCGAGTTGTAAATCAGTAGAAGTGTGATGATCATCATTATTAGAGCATTGTCCCAAAGAAAAAAAGAAAAAGAAAGAAAAAAAGGAAATGCCAAAAAAAGAAAAGAAAAAGAGAAAAAAAAGAAAAGAAAAGAAAAGAAAGGGACAATGCTACTATCTTTTTCCACACTTGTGCTTCAAAGTAGCACCATGATCTTCATGATAGAGAGTCTCTTGTTTTGTCACTTTCATATACTAGTGGGAATTTTCATTATAGAACTTGGCTTGTATATTCCAACGATGGGCTTCCTCAAATGCCCTAGGTCTTCGTGAGCAAGCAAGTTAGATGCACACCCACTTAGTTTCTTCTGTTGAGCTTTCATACATTTATAGCACTAGTGCATCCATTGCATGGCAATCCCTACTCACTCACATTGATATCTATTGATGGGCATCTCCATAGCCCATTGATATGCCTAGTCGATGTGAGACCATCTTCCTCTTTTTGTCTTCTCCACAACCACCACTCTATTCCACCTATAGTGCTATATCCATGGATAACGCGCATATATTGCGTGAAAGTTGAAAGAGTTTGAAATTTTTTGAGTATGAAACAATTGCTTGGCTGAAACCGGGGTTGTGCATGATTTGAGTATTTTGTGTGACGAAGATGGAGCATAGCCAAACTATATGATTTTGTAGGGATGAACTTTATTTGTCCATGTTATTTTGAGAAGACATAATTACTTTGTTAGTATGCTTGAAGTATTACTATTTTTATGTAAATATAGACTTTTGTCTTGAATCTTTTAGATCTGAACATTCATGCCACAATAAAGAATTACATTGAGAATTATATTAGGTGGCATTCCACATCAAAAATTCTGTTTTTATCATTTACCTACTCGAGGACGAGCAGGAATTAAGCTTGGGGATGCTTGATACGTCTCCAACGTATCTATAATTTTTTATTGTTCCATGCTATTATATTATCCTTCTAGGATGTTTTATGGGCTTTTATATACACTTTTATATGATTTTTGGGCTAACCTATTAACCCAGAGCCCAGTGCCAGTTTTTTTTCTCTTGTTTTAGAGTATCGCAGAAAAGGAATACAAACGGAGCCCAATTGACCTAAAACTCAACGGAGGTGATTTTTGGACCAGATTAAATCAGAGAGTACCGAAGGAGGACCAGAAGGTCAACGGGCTGCCCACGAGGGTGGGGGCACGTGCCCACCCCCCTGGGCGCGTCCCCCTGCCTCGTGGACAACCCGGAGACCCCCTTTACTTGCCCCAACTCCAACACCTCCTATATATACTGAAACCTCCGGAAAATAACCTAGATCGAGAGTTCCGCCGCCGCAAGCCTCTGTTGCCACCGAAAACCAATCTAGACCCGTTCTGGCACCCTGCCGGAGGGGGGAATCCCTCTCCGGTGGCCATCTTCATCACCCCGGCGCTCTCCATGACAAGGAGGGAGTAGTTCACCCTCGGGGGTGAGGGTATGTACCAGTAGCTATGTGTTTGATCTCTCTCTCTCTCTCTCTCATGTTCTTGAGATGGCACGATCTTGTTGTATCGCGAGCTTTGCTACTATAGTTGGACCTTATGATGTTTCTCCCCCTCTACTCTGTTGTAATGGATTGAGTTTTCCCTTCGAAGTTATCTTATCGGATTGAGTCTTATCGGATTTGAGAACACTTGATGTATGTCTTGTGTGGGATACATGTGGTGACAATGGGGTATTCTATTGATTCACTTGATCTATGTTTTGGTGATCAACTTGCGGGTTCCGTGACCTTGGGAATCTATGCATAGGGGTTGGCACAGGTTTTCGTCTTGACTCTCCGGTAGAAACTTTGGGGCACTCTTTGAAGTACTTTGTGTTGGTTGAATAGATGAATCTGAGATTGTGTGATGCATATCGTATAATCATGCCCACAGATACTTGAGGTGACAGTGGAGTATCTAGGTGATATTAGCGTTTTGGTTGATTTGTATCTTAAGGTGTTATTCTAGTACGAATCTATGATAGATCGAACGGAAAGAATAGCTTCGTGTAATTGTACTACAGACTCTTGAATAGATCGATCAGAAAGGATAACTTTGAGGTGGTTTCGTGCCCTACCATATTCTCTTCGTTTGTTCTCCGCTATTAGTTACTTTGGAGTGACACTTCGTTGCATGTTCAGGGATAGTTATATGATCCAGTTATGTTATTATTGTTGAGAGAACTTGCACTAGTGAAAGTATGAACCCTGGGCCTTGTTTCCTATCATTGCAACACCGTTTATGCTCACTTTTACCACTTGCTACCTTGCTATTTTTATATTTTCAGTTTACAAAAACCTATAACTACCATCTATATTGCACTTGTATCACCATCTCTTCGCCGAACTAGTGCACCTATACAATTTACCATTGTATTGGGTGTGTTGGGGACACAAGAGACCTTTGTTATTTGGTTGCAGGGTTGTTTGAGAGAGATACCATCTTCATCCTACGCCTCCCACGGATTGATAAACCTTAGGTCATCCACTTGAGGGAAATTTGCTACTGTCCTACAAACCTCTGCACTTGGAGGCCCAACAACGTCTACAAGAAGAAGGTTGCGTAGTAGACATCAGTCAAGTCAAGAAACTCGGAAATATTGTTAGGATAAAGAAATTAGCGACATAAAACAACAAGATCGTTGTCTGCACAAGGAAGAAGACATCAGTTCACTACTAGATGGTACTAACTATTATACCTTGCCTTTTTTATTCCTTTGCCCAATTTCCAATATAGAGAAGATATTTATGCACATCCTTGTTTTCAGGCCTTTCCAAAGCAATTCAATGATGATTACCTCTCAAACCACCTCTATGGTCAGGAGGCGAGGAAGGTTTTCAAACAACACCCACGGTTCAATATTGAAGTGTTCCTGAAGAGGACGAAGGATGGATGGTCAATCATCCACAGGCATTGGCGTAAAGTTGCAAAGACCTTCAACATCAATGAAGGCTCAATATTCGCCTTCCGCTTCAGCAGTTTTCCAGATGAGATGCATCTGTTTATGTACCGTCTGTGATGCTAATTTCGAAAGGTTATAGATGTTGCATGTGAAACTTGGTGCTGGTGCAATTGTGTAATGGGGTAGCTGAGTGCTGAAGATATATGATGTTGTACTCTGATGTATTTCAATTATGAAATCATGCTTCCTTAATATAGAAATGAAATATATTGTGTGCTTAATATGAAATGTCAATTAGATTAATAAATGGATTATTAATAATAGGGCAATTAGCCTGCTAATAGCTAATTAGCCTACTAATTGGGTTTTTCTATTGCAAACGGTTATTGAGAAAAACACCATGGGCGATGACCTCAGGCAACGCACACAGTTTCTAGGAATAAACCGTGTTGGATCAAAGAACAATCACACATGACATCCTCTTGAAAACTGTTTGCGTTAGGCCACCTTGCGCAAACGTTTACCACATAAAAAGTGTGTGTGATGGACAACCTTTGCCACACATTTTTGTCTACGTACCATGTGTGATGCATTCAATAATGTAAACGATAAAATTGTTAATATCGTGTGCAATGGAAAAGCTATCACAAACGATATAATGGGGAAAATTGTGTGTGATGTACCTGCGAACAGAAAAGTTTTCCTTGGAGCAACTGTGTGGGATGTATATATGAACAGAAACGTACTTCTTGGATTAACTGTGTGGGATGTACATACTAACAGAAACGTCTTACTTGGATTGACTGTGTGTAATGTACATACGAATGGAAACATTTAGCAGGGACTGACTGTGTGGGATGTACTTACGACTGGAAACGATTTCTCCTGTATAATTGTATTTTTAGCACTACTGTACGTATAACCGTATTAGATCGCTCGCCGGTCGCACACGACCTTAGTTTACCGAGTGTGTGTGCCAGGAGGGCACATCCCCGACAGTTTCTGGGTCGTATGGGAAGGACCCACCTATCGCAGTCACTCACTAGGCGGTGGTTCAGAACGCCGTCACGGGAAATGGTTAAAAACCGTTTGTGTAGCACATCGTTGTACCAGCGATATGGGACAAGTATCACAAGATATGCACGGGAGCAAGCAATTGCACAATATGATATATCAAGTGATGCAACAATATGATATTGTGTGACTATGGTGCACAAGTTTCTGCGACGCCCAACAATACTTGATAGCTAGTCTCAATAGGTATGAAGGTATTCGTATAGATGGTGGTGCTATCAAGTGTAATGGCAAGGAAGGAAAAGTATATGGCGGAATGAATGCCTTACTCACACTTAAACTTTCACGAAGTTGGGGGTAACCGGCCTTGCTTCCGGTTGAAGATGGTCTCAAAGGATGGATGGTCGTCATCGACGCGGAAGCTCGTAGTGGATGTAGTCGATGGAACGATACAAGTGTCTGGTGGTCGATGAAGATGTTGTAGGGTAACACGACAGAAAACAAAAAAATTGACCTATGCACCATCCCAGGACCACTATGAAGACTGCATACAAGGTATGATCTTTTCGTTACTGACTCGTAGCGCAGCGGAAGTAGAATCGATGACGATCGGCAGTGCAGATCCCTAGAGCTAGGATTTACAAGCTCTCAACCGTGAGGATTTATACCCTCGTCTATCCCTCGGACGACCCCCGGGAGGTGTTCGGACAGTCCCTCGGACGATGTCGTGGACAGCCCTTCGGGGGGACCTATGAAACTCGGACGGTCACTCGAACAGCCCTTCGGGAGGACCTTCGAAACTTGGACAGTCACATGGGCAGTCCTTTGGGAGGACCTTCGAAACTCAGATGGTCACACGAACAGCCCTCCGGGAGGCACTCTCGAACTAAGACCGAAACTATGATCTCTCTACAAAGTTGCACACATACGGTGTCATCTATTTGGTAGGGCTTCGCCCTCAAGAACTAGTTCCCACTGAAACCTAGATGGCCTTTCAGCTCTATGAAACTATTTTGCTGGGAGGGAGAGAGAAGCCAAATCATTGCATGTCACTTGTATGTGAGAAAGAGTGTGTTTGGGCAGCCCCCTCCACCTCTATTTATAGGAGAAGGAGGGGTGGAGGGCTGAAATTTCAGCCACATCCATCCATGTCATCTCCAAGATATTTTGGAGCAAAAGCCCAAAAAGTAACCATAAAGCTGATTTCGCTATTCACGACAACATTTTTCAGCGTCCGTTAAATCCAAAAATATTTATGTGGGTCTTAGAAAAATTCAAGTACCCACTAAAATGATTTTTGATTCGTTCCGAAACAATTTCGGATTAGTAAATTTCATCTGCGAAAAGCAACCAAACCGGTCTCGGCAGCTCCTGAACATTTCCGGTTTTTATGTCGAAAAATTCCCAGAAGTTTCCAGAATGATTCTGGCACCCTCCAAGAATTATCAGGCGTGTGCCAAAACCAATTTGACTTAATGGTATCCCCTGAAACAACCTTTGAGTTTTACCGGAACTATTCCGGTGTCCTCTCCGAAACGTATCCATTATGTCCGAAACTTTTCTGGTGATTTCTCCCCGACTCCATGTCTAGTATTCAGCAGATAGATGACCCTTAAGTGTGCGACCCTATAGGTTCGGTGAAGTATAGACATGAC
This sequence comes from Secale cereale, assembly GCA_902687465.1. NCBI lineage: Eukaryota > Viridiplantae > Streptophyta > Magnoliopsida > Poales > Poaceae > Secale > Secale cereale. The sequence goes on along the minus strand of LR738712.1, from coordinate 186,586,595 downwards.
CGGAACACTTTCCGATCAATGATCAACATAAGAGCCGTGGGCACCCATATTGACCCCTATACCCACACGAATAAATATTCGAGTGAACCTCCAGTTGTCTTGTGCTACTGTTGTTGCTTCACGATATATTACAAACACCCGAGGTGAGATTTACTTGCATCCCCATGGATCAACAACTTGTCCACTATGCTAGTTACCTCGTTACCGGCTTTGTTCTCTTTTCTCGTTTCTGTATTCCGGCATCCCTGTGATCAAATCCCACCGTGTCTGGTCAGACGATGATGCATACCGTAACACCGAGAGGGCCCGGGAATATCTCTCCACTGCCGGAGGATAAAATCCCAATCTTGAGCTATCAAGTTACTTGACACACTTTTCCATGAACCCGTAAGCCGACGTAATAGCCACCCATTTACGGATGACGTTTAACAAACCCGTGCTACCTCTTGAGATTGTGTTGGTTTTTCCCTTGAAGAGGAATGGGTGATGCAGCAAAATAGAGTAAGTATTTCCCTCAGTTTGAAGACCATGGTATCAATCCAGTAGGAGATTACGCACAAATCGCCAAATACCTGCACAAACAATCAAACAACTTGCACCCAATGCTATAAAGGGGTTGTCAATCCCTTCACGGTTATTTGCAAAAGTGAGATCCGATAGAGATAGATGAACTAGTAAAGTAAATATTTTTGAGTTTTTGGTTTATAGATTGAAAATTCAAAGATTGCAAAATAGTAGATCAAAAACTTATAAGTTGTAAAATAGACCCGGGGGACATAGGTTTCACTAGAGGCTTCTCTCATGATAGCAAATATTACGGTGGGTGAACAAATTACTGTCAAGCAATTGATAGATGAGCGAATAAATATGATGACGTCTAAGCCAATGATCATGAATATAGGTATCACGTCTGTAACAAGTAGACCGACTCCTACCTGCATCTACTACTATTACTCCACACATCAACCGGAACGATTCTGCATCTAGAGTATTAAGTTCATCAGAACAAAGTAACGCATTAAGCAAGATGACATGATGTAGCGGAATTAACTCAAGTAATATGATGAAAACCCATCTTGTTATCCTCGATGGAAACAATACAATACGTGTCATGTCCCCTACTGTCACTGGGATTGAGCACCGCAAGATTGAACCCAAAGCAAAGTACTTCTCCCATTGCAAGAAAAACCAATCTAGTTGGCCCAACCAAACCGATAGTTCGAAGAGAATTACTAAGATATTAAATCATGCATATAATAATTCAAAAAAAGACTCAAATATTATTCATAGATAATCTGATCATAAACCCACAGTTCATCGGATCTTGACAAACACACCGCAAAAGAAGATTACATCGGATAGATCTCCAAGAACATCGAGGAGAACATGGTATCGTGGATCAAGGAGAGAGAAGAAGCCATCTAGCTACTAGCTATGGACGTGTAGGTCAGTGGTAAACTACTCACACTTCATCGGAAGGGCAATGGTGTTGATGTAGATGCCCTCCGTGGTTGATTCCCCCTCCGGCAGAGTACCGGAAAAGGCCTCCAGATGGGATCTCACGAGAACAAAAGGTTACGGCGGCGGAAAAGTGGTTTCGATGGATGCTTTGTTGTTTCTGGAATATTTGAGAATATATAGGCGAATGAAATAGGTCAGGGGGGTCTCGGGGGGGCCACGCCCTCCACCCTTGTGGCCGCCTCGAGGCTCCCCTGGCGTGTACTCCAAGTCCTCCTGGTGTCTTCTGGTCCAAGAAAAATCCTCGTAAAGTTTTGTTCTGTTTGGACTCTGTTTGATATTCCTTTTCTGTGAAACTCAAAAACAAGGAAAAAAAGAAACTAGCACTGGGCTCTGGGTTAATAGGTTAGTCCCAAAAATAATATAAAATAGTATATAGATGCATATAAAACATCCAAGACATATAATATAATAGCACAGAACAATCAAAAATTATAGATACGTTGGAGACGTATCAAGCATCCCCAAGCATAATTCCTGCTTGTCCTCGAGTAGGTAAATGATAAAAACAAAAAAATTGATGTGGAATGCTACCCAACATATTTATCAATGTAATTCTTCTGTATTGTGGCATGAATGTTCAGATCAATAAGACTCAAAATAAAAATTTATGAATATCAAAACAACAATACTTCAAGCATACTAGAAAGTAATCCACGAAGCTTCGAAAATAACATGGCTAAAGAAAGTTATCCCTACAAAATCATATAGTCATGTATGCTCCCTTTTCTTAACACAAAGTAAAAAATCATGCCTATCATGGTGTCAATCAAGCAATTGTTTTCATACTTTAACATTCTTAAACTTTTTCAACTCTTCACGCAACACATGACCGTGAGCCATGGATATAGCACTATGGATGGAATAGAAGGTGGTAATAGATAAAAGGAGGGAGAAAGTCTCACATCGACTAGGCAGATCAATGGACTATGGAGATGTCCATCAATCAATATCAATGTGAGTGAGTAGGGATTGCCATGTAACGGATGCACTAGAGTTAAAAGTGTATGAAAGCTCAAAAGGACAACTAGTGGGTGTGCATCAACTTACTTGCTCATGAAGACCTAGGGCATTTGAGGAAGCCCATCGTTGGAATATAAAAGCCAAGTTCTATAATGAAAAATTCCCACTAGTGATATATGAAAGTGACAACATAGGAGAATCTCTATCATGAAGAACGTGGTGCTACTTCAAAGCACAAGTGTGGAAAAAGATAGTAACATTGTCATTTCTCTCTTTTTCTCTCATTTTTTTTGTAGCCTCCTCTTTTTTTTGGAGACCTTTTCTCTTTTTTTGGAGACTCTTTTGGCCTCTCTATTTATAACCTCACATGGGACAATGTTCTAATAATGATGATCATCACACTTTTATTTACTTACAAGTCGATATTACAACACGATACTAGAACAAGAAATGACTCTACATGAATGCCTCCGGGGGTGTACCGGGATGTGCAATGACCAAGAGTGATATGTATGAAAAATATGAATGGTGGCTTTACCACAAACACTATGTCAACTACATGATCATGCAAAGCAATATGACAATGATGAAGCGTGTCATAATAAACGGAACGGTGAAGTTACATGGAAATATATCTCGGAATGGCTATGGAAATGCCATAATAGGTATAAGGTGTTGGAAATATGCCCTAGAGGCAATAATAAAAGGATTATTATTATATTTCCTTGTTCATGATAATTGTCTGTTATTCATGCTTGAATTGTATTGTAGGGAAACAGCGATACATGTGTGAATACATAGACCACAACGTGTCCTTGGTAAGCCTCTAGTTACTAGCTCGTTGATCAACAGATGGTCACGGTTTCCTGACCATGGACATAGGATGTCATTGATAACGGGATCACATCATTAGGAGAATGATGTGATGGACAAGACCCAATCCTGAGCCTAGCACGAGACCGTATAGTTCGTAATGCTTAAGCTTTTCCAATGTCAAGTATTTATTCCTTAGACCATGAGGTTGTGCAACTCCCGGATACCGTAGGAATACTTTGGGTGTGCCAAACATCACAACGTAACTGAGTGACTATAAAGGTACGCAACGGGTATCTCCGAAAGTGTCTGTTGGGTTGGTACGAACCGAGACTGGGATATTGTCACTCCGTATGACGGAGAGGTACCTCTGGGCCCACTCGGTAAGACATCATCATAATGAGCTCAGAGTGACTAAGAAGTTAGTCACGGGATGATGGATTACGGAACGAGTAAAGAGACTTGCCATGACGAGATTGAACAAGGTATCGGGCATACCGACGATCGAATCTCGGGCAAGTACCGTACCGACAGACAAAGGGAATATCATACGGGATTGAGTGAATCCTTGACACAGTGGTTCATTCGATGAGATCATCGAGGAACACGTGGGAACCAACATGGGTATCCAGATCCCGCTGTTGGTTATTGACCGGAGAGTCGTCTCGGTCATGTCTGCGTGTCTCCCGAACCCGTAGGGTCTACACACTTAAGGTTCGGTGACGCTAGGGTTGTAGAGATACATGCACATGGAAACCCGAATGTTGTTCGGAGTCCCGGATGAGATCCCGGACGTCACGAGGAGTTCCGGAATGGTCCGGAGGTAGGAATGATATATAGGAAGTCCAGTTTCGGCCATCGGGAGAATTCCGGGGGTCACCGGGAGTGTCCCGGGACCACCGGAAGGGTCCCGGGGGTCCACCGGGTGGGGCCACCCATCCCGGAGGGCCCCGTAGGCCGGAAGGGGAAGGGGGCCAGCCCCTAGTGGGCTGGCGCACCCACATGGCCCCCCCTCCATGCGCCTAGGGTTGAAACCCTAGGAGGTGGGGGCGCCCCCTATGCCTTGGGGGGCAAGTTCTCCCCCCTTGCCGCCGCCCCCCTAGGAGATTGCATCTCCTAGGACCGGCGCCCCCCTGGCCGCCGCCCCCCTAGGAGATTGCATCTCCTAGGGCCGGCGCCCCCCTGGCCCCCTATATATAGTGGGGGAGAGAGGGCAGCCGCACCCCAAGCCTCTAGCGCCTCCCCC
>LR738712.1:186554584-186574903 GCA_902687465.1 Secale cereale | reverse complement strand
CCCCCCCCCCCGGTCACACCTCCAACTCCACTCGCAGGGCGTCGGCGAAGCCCTGCAACTTTTTCCGTTGCATCCACCACCACGCCGTCGTGCTGATGGATCTCCGTCAACCTCTCCTCCGCCCTTGCTGGATCAAGAAGGAGGAGACGTCATTGTACCGTACGCGTGTTGAACGCGGAGGTTCCGTCCGTTCGGCGCTGGGATCATCGGTGACGAGGATCACGAAGAGTACGACTCCATCATCCACGTTCCTTCGAACGCTTCCGCACGCGATCTGCAAAGGGTATGTAGATGCACTCCTTTATGCTCGTTGCTAGATGACTCCTTAGATTGATCTTGGTGAAGTGTAGGAAATTTTTTGAATTATGCTACGTTCCCCAACATAAGGAGGGTTTTATGCACCGGTGAAAGTTGTGCGGCGCTAGAGTGGCTAGCAAGGTGGAAGGGTGAGAGTGCGTATAATCCATGTCCTCAACATTAGTCATAAAGAACTCACATACTTATTGCGGAAAATCTATTAGCTCTTGAAGCAAAGTACTACGACGCATGCCCCTAAGGGGGAGGTTGGTAGGAGTTAACCATCGCGCGCCCCCGACCTTCACGCAAAGACAAACACTCAAAATACAAAGTGCTCCAATTCGGTTACATAGTTAGGAGACCATACGTGCATGCTAACGGAATCACAAACCTTAACACAATTATTTATTTAACCTCACAAACTACCACTATCATGACTCTAATATTACCATATTAACATCTCAAAACAATTACAAGGAGTCAAACTTCACATAGTATTCAATGCTCTATATATGAAAGTTTTTATTATATCTCCTTTGGATGCCTATCATATTAGGACTAAATTCATAACCCAAGCAAATTACCATGTTGTTCTTTAAGACTCTCAAAATAACATAAGTGAAGCAAGAGAGTTCAATAATTTCTATAAAGTAAAACCATCACCGTGCTCTAAAAAGATATAAGTGAAGCACTAGAGCAAAATTGCCGAGCTCAAAAGATATAAGTGAAGCACATAGAGTATTCTAATAAATCACGATTGAAGTGTGTCCATCTCAAAAGGTGTGTACATAAAGGATGATTGTGACAAACTAAAAAAGCAAAGACTCATATCATACAAGACACTCCAAGCAAAACACATATCATGTAGTGAATAAAAATATAGCCTCAAGTAAAGTTACCGATAGATGAAGACGAAAGAGGGGATGCCTTCCCGGGGCATACCCAAGCTTAGGCTCTTGGCCGTCCTTGAATTTTACCTTGGGGTACCTTGGGCATCCCCAAGCTTAGGCTTCTGCCACTCTTTATTCTATAGTCCATCAAATCCTTACCCAAAACTTGAAAACTTCACAACACAAAACTCAACAGAAATCTCGTGAGCTCCGTTAGTAAAACAAAGCTAATAACCACTCAAGGTACTGTTGTGATCTTATTCTAATTTTATATTGGTGTAATATCTACTGTATTCCAACTTTTCCATGGTTCATACCCCCCGATACTAGCCATAGAAGCATCAAAATAAGCAAACAACACATAGAAAACAGAACAATCCGTAGCAATCTGAAAACTTCGCATACTTCTGTAACTCTAAAAATTCTAAAAAATTAGTATGACATGGGGAATTTGTATATCAATTTTGTGTAAAAATTTCATAAGGTTTCGATGTTCCAGTGAATTATTGAATTTTCTGCACTGGGTGCAAAAGTTTTTTGTTTTTCAGCAAGCTCAACTCAACGATCACCGTAAGCCATCCCAAAGGTCTTACTTGGATCAAACACTAATTAAAACACAAAAACACAATTACTACAAAAGTAATGATGTGTATTTACTGAAAAACATAAGCAAAAAGTAAAAAGCAAAAATAAAATTGGGTTGCCTCCCAACAATCGCTATTGTTTAACGCCCTTAGCTAGGCATAAAACGCAAATAGATCTAGGTATTATCATCTTTGGTATGAAATTCTTCAATCATACCTCTATTTTCCTTAGGAGATTCTATGGTTTTATCAATAATCATACTCCTAGGCAAGAAATCAAGAAATTCATCTGTTGTAATTGGTCCCTTAATCATATTAAAAAGATTGGAGTGAATACTTAATGATTTGAGATCTTTTTGACTAGAAGATTCACCATTGTTCTTAGGAACATAAACAAATTTGGCAATCTTAGCAGGAGGAGTTGGAGTATTTTCAACGGAGGAAAAAGCGGAACCCAAATTGGTAATAATATTTTCTAGTTTGCCAATCCTAATAGAACCTTGATCTATTTTTTCGTTGACTATGGGTTCTTTTTCCTTAAGATTCTTTATAGTAACCCCTACCTTAGATCCATATTGAGTAATTTGATTATGAACATTTTTATCTAAATTTTCAATTGTCTCAATAGTTGCCATTTTTTCAATAATATCAAGTCTTTGCATCACATGTTCCAAAGTTAAAGCGGTTCCATTAACAAAAAGAGGTGGTGGCCATAACAAATCTATCATGGCATTATAGAATGAAAAGTGTGACTCTCCAAGATATTCCCTCCGGTAATGGTATCTAGAACATATCTATTCCAAGGAGTAACTCCCACATAAAAATTATGGAGAAGAACGGCAGTAGATTGCTTCCGGGTAGATCTATTTTGAGCATTGCAAATTCTATACAAAGCATCTTCTAAATTTTCCCTCTCCCTTTGTTTAAAATTGAGAACTTCATTGTCGAGAATGCTAATAATGATGAGAGAACTAGCCATGAAAACGAGGTAGGTGGAGTAGCACCACAAAAGCAAGCGGACAAGATGAACGAAAGAAGGGGGAAGAAAAGGCAAATCTTTTCGAAGATCGTTTTAGGAGTAGGGGAGAGGAAAACGAGAGGCGAATGGCAAATAATGTAAATGCAAGAGATGAGAGTTTAATGAAGGATACTTGGTAGGTCTTGACTTGGCATAGATCTCCCCGGCACCGGCGCCAGAAATTCTTCCTACTACCTCTTGATCTCATGTTGGTTTTTCCCTTGAAGAGGAAAGGGTGATGCAGCAAAGTAGATTAAGTATTTCCCTCAGTTTGAGAACCAAGGTATTAATACAGTAGGAGATTACACACAAATCGTCAAATACCTGCACAAACAATCAAACTACTTGGACCCAACGCTATAAAGGGGTTGTCAATCCCTTCACGGTTATTTGCAAAAGTGAGATCCGATAGAGATATATGAACTAGTAAAGTAAATATTTTTGGGATTTGGTTATAGATTAAAAAGTAAAAGATTGCAAAATAGTAGATCGGAAACTTATAAGATACAAAATAGACCCGGGGGCCATAGGTTTCTCTAGAGGCTTCTCTCATGATAGCAAATATTACGGTGGGTGAACAAATTACTGTCAAGCAATTGATAGAAGAGCGAATAATTATGGCGACATCAAAGGCAATGATCATGAATATAGGCATCACGTCTGTAACAAGTAGACCAACTCCTACCTGCATCTACTACTATTACTCCACACATCGACCGAAACGATTCTGCATCTAGAGTATTAAGTTCATAAGAACAGAGTAACGCATTAAGCAAGATGACATGATGTAGCGGAATTAACTCAAGCAATATGATGAAAAACCCATCTTGTTATCCTCGATGGAAACAATACAATATGTGTCATGTCCCCTATTGTCACTGGGATTGAGCACCGCAAGATTGAACCCAAAGCAAAGCACTTCTCCCATTGTAAGAAAAACCAAACTAGTTGGCGAAACCAAACCGATAGTTCGAAGAGAGTTACTAAGATATTAAATCATGCATATAAGAATTCAGGAAAGACTCAAATATTATTCATAGATAATATGATCATAAACCCGCAATTCATCGGATCTTGTCAAACACACCGCAAAAGAAGATTACATCGGATAGATCTCTAAGAACATCGAGGAGAACATGGTATTGTGAATCAAAGAGAGAGAGAGAAGAAGCCATCTAGCTATTAGCTATGGACCCGTAGGTCTGGGGTAAACTACTCACACTTCATCGGAAGGGCAATGGTGTTGATGTCGATGCCCTCCGTGGTTGATTCCCCCTCCGGCAGAGTACCGGAAAAGTCCTCCAGATGGGATCTCACAAGAACAGAAGGTTATGATGGCGGAAAAGTGGTTTAGATGGATGTTCTGTTGTTTTTGGAATATTTGAGAATATATAGGTGGAAGAAATAGGTCGGGGGGTCTCAGGGGCCCCACAAGGTAGGGGGGCGCCCTACTGCTACCGCTTGAGCTTGCGTTGTATTCCCTCGAAGAGGAAAGGGAGATGCAGCACAGTAGCGTAAGTATTTCCCTCAGTTTTTGAGAACCAAGGTATCAATCCAGTAGGAGACCACGCGTGAGTCCCTCGCACCTGCACAAACAAATAAGGACTTCACAGCCAACGCGATAAGGGGTTGTCAATCCCTTTACGGTCACTTACGAAAGTGAAATCTGATAGAGATGATAGTTTATATTTTTGGTATTTTTAGTTTAATAAAACAGCAAATAAAAGCGGTAAAAGTAAAGTAGATGTAGATTGATATGTTGAGAATAGACCCGGGGGCCATAGTTTTCTCTAGTGGCTTCTCGCATGATAGTGATATTCTACGGCGGGTAAACAAATTACTGTCGAGCAATTGATAGAAAAGTGAATAATTATGCGACTATCTAGGCATGATCATTGTATATAGGCATCACGTCCGAGACAAGTAGACCGACTCCTGCCTGCATCTAATACTATTAGTCCACACAACGACCGCTATCCAGCATGCATCTAGTGTATTGAGTTCATACTAACAGAGTAACACCTTAAGCAAGATGACATGATGTAGAGGGATAAAATCAAGCAATATGATATAAACCCCATCTTTTTATCCTTGATGGCAACAATACAATACGTGCCTTGCTGCCCCTACTGTCACTAGGAAAGGACACCCCAAGATTGAACCCAAACCCATGCACTTCTCCCATTGCAAGAACTATAGATCTAGTAGGCCAAACCAAACCAATAATTCGAAGAGAATTGCAAGGATATTATGAGCACACATAAAAAGTTCAGAGAATAACTAAATATATTTAATAGATAACCTTGATCATAAACTCACAATTCATCGGATCCCGACAAACACACCGCAAAAAGAGATTACATAGAATAGATCTCCTCGAAGACCGAGAAGAACTTTGTATTGAGATCCGGAGAGAGAGAAGAAGTCATCTAGATACTAGCTATGGACCCGAAGGTCTGTGGTAAACTACTCACAACTCATGGTGAGGGCGATGATGATGATGATGAAGGCCTCCATGACGGATCCCCCTCCGGTGGAGCTCCGGAACAGGCTCCAAGATGGGATCTCCACGGGAACAGAAGGTACGGCGGTGGAATTAGGGTTTTCTCTCTGTTCTCGGAGTTTCTGGGGTACGTGGACTTATATAGGAAGAAGGAGGGCACCGGGGGCCACTTGACGAGGCCTCGAGGTAGGGGGCGCGCCCTGGGAAGGGGGGCGTGCCCCCACCCTCGAGGGCGGCTCCACGATCCTCTGACGTGGTTCTCAAGCTTCATGTGCGTGATTTTCTCCAAAAATATCTCCCGTGAAGGTTTCATTCCGTTTGGACTCCATTTGATATTCTTTTTCTGTAAAACACTGAAATAGGCAAAAAACAGCAATCTGGACTGGGCCTTTGGGTTAGTAGGTTAGTCCCAAAAATGATATAAAAGTGAATGATAAAGCCCATTAAACATCCAAGACTTCATAAATAATAGCATGGAACAATAAAAAATTATAGATATGTTGGAGACGTATCACCTACCCCCAGGGCGCGCCCTCCATCCTTGTGGCCGCCTCGAGGCTCCCCTAGTGTGTACTCCAAGTCCTCCTGGTGTCTTCTGGTCCAAGAAAAATCCTCGTAAAGTTTCGTTCCGTTTGGACTCCGTTTGATATTCCTTTTCTGCGAAACTCAAAAACAAGCAAAAACATAACCTGGCACTGGGCTCTGGGTTAATAGGTTAGTCCCAAAAACATATAAAATAGCATATAAAACATCCAAGACAGATAATATAATAGCATGGAATAATAAAAAATTATAGATACGTTGGAGACGTATCAACCCCAAAGTTCATGAAGCAAGTATGAAGAAATTCGATACTCTCATGGTCTAAGGAATTATGCAAGCATTAACTATCTCGGTGTTATTAACCATAAACTTATGACGAATGTATCTCATAACATAACATCAATCGGGTCGATTCAACATGAGTGTTCTCCTAACATTGTGCCCTCAAAGTTGTCGGCATAGTCATACCCATGATCAGGAAAACAGAATCATCATGCAACACTTGAGCTAGTCTTAGAGGCGAGATTGGGAATACATTTTACTGTTTATTATTCCACACGTGCATATGAGTCTTCCTCCGAGCCTCGTGTTATTGCAGACTCGAGAATCATAGGAGTTATAGCATGGAACATTAACATAATTAGGAACATGGAGATAAATAATAGCTTTTATTATTGTGTCTAGGGCATATCTCCTACAGATGTAGTCGTCCCTAAGTAGCCGAAACACCTTAGGGGACTCAAAGCACAACTCAAACAACCACAAATGCAATAAGAATCAAAATGGGTTAGGTTACAGAAGTTTTAGGTGGTGGTGCGGAAGTTACAAAAAAGGATCTATGCAAAAGATGCCAAAATGCACATAATTTTATGGAGTCAAATGGTTGTAAAACCAATATGAGAAGCTTGTGCGCACCGCTAGCTTTCCAATGAGCCAATGAATGCCCAAATCGGAGTTTGGAAGCGGAAGTTATGGGCAAATCAATGAAGCGGTGCTCGCTGGCTGTAGGGGGGCCGTGTGCACAGGGTCTTAGTCCCATGGACACCGGGTCCCATGCGCACGTGTAAGTGCATCTAGTGCCCCCTAGTTGGTTTTGGAGTATTGACGACAACCGTGGTTGAGAGACTAACGTGTTTGTGAGAATTGCAGGATAACACAAGTAATAGTCCCTTACTGATTCGGTTTACCTTCCAGAGATGACCCCTAAAAATGTGTGAAGACATTGAAGACAGTGGCGGCTCGTGAAGACATTCACGTGAAGATAATGACCTATGAAGACATACAATGAAGACTATGAAATGCGAAGACATAGTTTCTTTCATAGTTCTTTTTTTCTTTCTTGAGTCGTAGGAACCACCGCACTGTTAAGTGGGGTCCAAGTGGAACATAGCCAGAGACTGAAGTGATGCTAAACCAAATCCAATGCCTTCGAGCGAAGACAATGAGAGCAAATCTTATCTAGAGTTGGATAAGTCAGCTTTGCTTTGTAATGCCCAGGATGGGACTATACCTCCTACGTGTCGAGGCACGACTTAAAGGTATAAGTCCATTCTGGAATGATCTCAAGTTCGGTATCTTTGCACATCTCATGTAAAAAATAGGGATGAAATTGTAAAAGAGATAGTTGGCTTACACTCGCCACTTCACACAATACATTACATAACAATCATCATCCAAATAACATCACAACCCGACTACGGGTGAAGATCCAAATGAAAGATACCAAAAACATAAAGCCATATGTTCGGATCGCCCCTAGTAGAAACCACTACTGATCATCGGGATAGTGCACATAGTAACGGCTACGTTCCTCATCGTACTCCCAATATAGCTCCGTGCCATCACCTGAGTACCTGCATCTGGTGTGGTGTAGAATCTATGAGCCACAGAGGACTCAGCAATCCCGTTCCCGGGTAACAGAACTATCTAAGCCTTGGGTGTGGAACAAGGCTGAAGAAAGAATAAAAGGCTGCAGCTGCACTAGCACTAGCTTATGTAATAAGAGCGAGAAGAGAAGTGCCACGAGCGACAAGGTGATCACGAAGTGATCCTAACTAAGCACGTCAAACATAACCCCACCGTGTTCACTTCCCGAACCCCTTTCGGAAAATGATCGTCACGGTACTCACGTAGGTAGTGTGTTCTGAACATGGTGTCAAGTTTTCTACAACCGGATATTAACAAATTCCCATCTGCCACATAACCGCGGGCACGGCTTTCGAAAGTTCAAAACCCTGCAGGGGTGTTCCAACTTGGCCCATTACAAGCCCACGATCCGCGGAGTCGCAACTCCAAGGTGGGAAGGCCCGAGTATCCTCGGAATCCCGTGCTCAAGATACTCCGACTAAGGTAAGACTAATCCAGCAAATCCTCCCGGTGTGCCGACACCCTGACAATAGCCGCGCGTATCTAGTCTCAGGCCACGACCGGATGAGACATCCTACGGGTAATACCAGATACCTCGGGTTTCCCCGAGGCGGCCCCGCAGTCCGCTCAGTTCGGACCAACACTCATGTGGAGCACTGGCCCGGGGGGGTGGATTAATAAAAGGGGATAGCTAGTCCCTATGCAAGTTTTTAGTTATTAGGCAAATGGAGTACCAATGTTGGGACTTGCTGGAAAAGCCTTAGCGCTAAGCGGTTTATCGAGGGGGTCCCATAACCCCAACCGTGTGAGGAACGCATAATCAAGGAACATAACATCGGTTTATACGGTTCCTAGGATGGCATGAGCGGAACAAATCACCAAGCAAGAGGCTTAGCCTTCCACCCATTACCAATATATAGATGATTTCATTAAAGAGTTTATATAGTGTGATATCCCAACAAGCTTCAACATGAAGCAAGAATCTTCAAATCTTCTCCTGCAACTAGCAATGCTATAAGAGGGGCTGAGCGAAGCCTACGTAGCCAATCAAAGGTTTGCATAGGTAGGGTGGTTACACAGATTCATGGTTACAATAGGAGGCTGACAGGAAAACATGGGCATCGAGGCAATAAGCTAAGCGAGACTTCTAGCAATAGGCAAAGATAGTAATGATATATGGGTCAGGTCATCTTGCATGTCGAGTCGTCGATGGGATCGTAAGAGGGCTCCTCGTTCTCAACCTCGGTAGTAACCTCGTTCTCGTACTCGATCTCGACTTCCGACTCTACTCAACACAAGAACACGCGAGGCACGAAATCAAACAAGATGCAATGCGCAAACTACAGGATGCATGGCTGATGCACTAAGGAAGCACATCAGATGCACTTAGGATGCACAGCAAGACAACATAGGAAACACAGAGAAACATCACAAGTAACAAGACAACATGCTCAAGCAAGTAGGATGCAAGACAAGTCTATTTAGGATGCAAAACATGGCAAGGTAGGAAGCACAGAGAAACAACACAAGAAACAACAGGTTTAAATGAGTCCGGAAACTACTTAAGACAAATCCGGTAAGTCCTCATATGCATAGTTTGAAATTAGTTCAGATCTGAACAAACCTTAAGTTAAAGTTGTTAAACAGCAAGTTAACATGCACCATGACAATCTACACGAAATTCTAGTCAAGTTTCATATAAAGTTTGTTTAAAACGGAGCTACGGTCTAGAAGATATGATCAAAACAAGATAAGCATGGCAACGGTGCAAGATGCACCCAAACATCAAGCAAACATACTCCAAACATGTTAACAAGATGATATTATGGATATACATGCAAAATCACACAAGTTTCATATAGGACTTGCTCAAAACGGAGCAACGGAATAAAAGATACACCCGAAACAAGAAACAATGCAAAGCTGAAATTAACAGCCACATAGCAACTTCGGAGCAATAATTATATACTCTACAGCACTCAAACATGGTTACAAGAATCATGGACATGAAGTAGACATATCCTACAGCAAACAACTCCATTGGAGCATCTCCATAGGAGGCATGGATCAATAGCAACAAGCTACAACATTTTGATCATGACAATAAAAACCTGACAGCAATATTTTATAGCAACTTGGGAGCAAGAATTAAATATGCTACCGCAACCCAAAAGAGCATGTGAGGGCATGTATGGATATACAACAACATATACAACAAGGAATGATCAATAGCCACCCCAAAACTAACATGGATTTGCCTAGGACAACAAGCAAACATAGCTTCAGGATATTACAGATTCCAGACTTCGTGAAATTTCACTAAGTGTTAAAACAGCAATATTATCATGGCATGTTTGTGAGCATGTTTAAGTCACTTCAAAGCATATCATGGCAAGTGGTTTGCACCACATCAAAGAACACATGACGGGGAGTCCAAAACATATGAGCATGCATCTGGGGACAAACACAACAATAGCAACGAACTCCTCAACTAGGCATCTCGTAACAAGTTGCAAAACCTAACAGCCATATGCACTTTTGCAACAGAGATAAACATGACAATATGACCTCTAACAAGCATGCTATAGCAACCAACATGTAGAGCATCTCATGATGAACATTTGGACATATCATTTGCTTCATTTGGATAAACATGCACCAAGTTATCACATCTCAAACATGGCATGAAAACAACTAATAGCAGCAGTTTATATCAAGTAGCACTCTTGTCATGAAGATTAAGACCTCTAGATGATCTCAAACATGCATGACACAATGGAACAAAACATAGTACATGTCACCACGATCATTTTGACATATCATACGCACAAATCGGATAAGCACAGTAAAAGTTATTGCTATCACAAGAATGCATCAGACAAAGAAAATAACTAAAAGACTTCGAGGAATACAAAGGGGTCAACCTGACTGGAGTCAACGCGGGTCGCGGGCGGTCAACGGAGCGGGTCGCGGGTCCGCGGGCGCGGCCCGTTAGGGTGTCCCGCTGGAACCCTGGCTCGATCTGGATCGGGCTGGAGGCTCGAACCGGCCGCGGCGGGGCGGCGGCCTCGGTTGCCCCAGCCGGCGACGGCGCCGGAGGAGGCCGGCGAGCTGGGGTCGCAGATCGTCGGCGGCGAGGGCCCTGCGGGGCGCCGGCGGCGAGGCTCGAAGGGAGCCCGGCGGCGAGGCTCGGAGGAGCAGAACGAAGGCGGCGGCGCTTGGTGGCGGGACTCCGGCGGCGGGGGACGGTGCTCCGGCCGCGTGCGGGTGGCGGCGCGGTGGCCGGCGCGGCCGTGGCGGCGGGGCGTCGACCAGAGGCGGCGGGGACGAAGGGCTGGCGCGGCGGAGGGATCTGGCCCAAACGGCGGCGGGAGCGGGCCGAGAACGGGCCTGCGGGCCCGCGCGGCGGCGGAGGCTGACGGCTGGCGCGACGGAGTGTCCGGTGGCGGGCAGGCACGTCCGCCCGGCACGGATTGCGAGGCGGGGGCTGGAGGAGGAAGAAGGCTAGGGTTTTGGGCGAAAAAAATGGACATGGGGACGTTTTTATAGGCACAAGGAGTTAGGAGACTCCAAATGAGGAGCGGTTTTCGGCCACGCGATCACAAATCAACGACCGAGATGATGGGAAGGGTTGTGCTGGGTTGGTGGGATGTTGTGGTGGGGGTCTTGGGCCTCAAAGAGGAAGTACTTTTAGCCCACGAGGTTAATTGTTGGAGTACCAAACGAACTCCAAACGCGACGAAACTTGACAGGCGGCCTACACATACCAAAACAACATCGCACGACAAGCCTCTCGCCATTCCGGAAACATTACACAGCCAAACATGAAAGAAGGACTCCGGGATGCCAAGGGCACGTGTGAGAGCGTTGGAACTCGAAACGAACAACGGGAAGAGACGAGTGGGACCGGATGCAAGTGACAACCCAAAGCAATGCAATGCACATACCAACATGACATGGATGAAATGCACACACGCACACGACAAAACGATGAAACCCAAAAAGACAGGAGAACCCGGAACGGAAATGATGAAGCCAAAGTTTATATATTGCCATATAGGGAAAGTGTTACATCCGGGGCATTACATGCTTGGGGCTCAAGCTAAGTTGTCGTGTGTGTTCAAAATCCTACAGTTGGACACATGTGAGTTCCTTAGTGATCGAGGGTCATTTTAGACATATCATGTCAGGTTGCCTCCTGGCTATAAATAGCCCATCCCCTACACCATAAATTGGTGGCTGCTCAGAGTTAGTGCACGGCTTTTGTCGTTTGAGAGCAACCCACCTCTTATGCCTTTGAGAGAAAAGATCCTTGCGAGGACAAAGCCCAAAACACCCAGAGCCAAAGAGTGTTAGGCATCACTGAAGTCTTTCTGTCTGTGTAATCTGAAGACTTATTACACTTGAGGACTGTGTATCCTCCGGTCGGTTAGGCGTCGCATTCTGAGCATCCAAGAGTCATTGTGGATCGCTAGTGAACGAAGTCTGTGAAGGTTTGGAAGTCTACCTTGAAGACTTACCAGAGTGATTGGGCGAGGACTGGGTGTCCTTAGCTCAAGGGGAATAAGGTGAAGACACGGTCTTCAGAGTTCAATCTCAGCCTCCCTAACCAGACGTACAGTTGTCATAGCAACTGGAACGGGTCTACCAAATTCCCCTCGTCTCCAAGCTACTGGTTCTATCTTCCAACTCATTTACATTCCAGTTTGACTTCATGAAGTCATTGCTTGTTTGTCTGATCTGTTTGACTTCACTGTGTGAAGACCGTTCCCTATTTAGCTTCATTTCTGTCTTCCATCTTGATCCATGTTATCTAGCTATCAATATCTTCGTATTTTCTCTATGATACTTACTTGACTCTTGTGTGTCTAGAGTCGTTTATCTTCCACTTCTTATCATATAGGTTCTTTTCATCTGTCTGTCTTCAAAAGATATCGTGTTTTAAATACTTTCGTAAAAATCACCTATTCACCCCCCTCTAGTCGATAACTTGCACTTTTAGCACGGTACACGGCCGTGGGCACGGGGTGTCCTAGAAATTTGTGGGGGGCACGGGGTCTGGGGCCCGTGGACACTCAGGTGGCAGAAATTTCACGATTTCATTGTCAAAATTGAAGGGGATAAAGAAAAATTGGGCTATGGGGACGCAATAGGAGATGGATCTACTTGTTGAACATCAGATCCATGTATTCAAATCAACAAAAGCGCACTAGGAACAACAAATCACAAAAAAATTGGTATTGCTCTTTTTGTGGGGAATTTTTGAATTGGGACAAAAACACACAAAATTAGACTAGAAAACAAAGGGGAAGACTCCAAATTCTTGATAAACGTGGCTCTAGATACCAAGATGATGTAGGGTGGAACCCTAATCGTCCGATCTTTCACAATTGGAGTGGATTCCTGTGAAGAACGCGATGAACACCGGGAAGAACGAGGAGAAATCACAAGGGGGAACACTCAAGAACAAGTCCAGTCACACATCCACTAGACTAACAAACGCACAAGATCCACATGGTACATGAACAATCAAAGGGAAATATACAAGATATCCCAAATCCAAGAGGAGATGAGGTCTTGATGATTCACTTGGGGAATCCTTCTCCCTTGGGAGGTCTTGATGATCCTAGGGATCCTTCCCCCTTTGGAGGCCTTGTACTCCAATGGAGTCTTCTCTCTCAAGAGGAATCCCACAAGGGGAGATACACGAGCTAATCTCTAATGTCTACATCTATTCTTAACTATCTCTAAATGGAGGAGGAGGTGGAGTATATATAGTCCTAGGGGATGAAGGGGTAAGCAGGGGTGAGATGGGAATACATGGGCAAAGCCCAATAGACACACGCAGGAGGGCCCGTGCGCACAGGGTAAGTGGAGCCTGTGCGCATGGGGTATCCAGAGACCCAGTGACTGAGCCTGTGCGCACGGGCTTGTACCGTGGGCACGAGGTCACATGTGCACGTAGTCCAAGGGCTCGTGCACACGGGGTATCCAAAGGCTCACAACATGTCGCCTTCTCGTGGACACCCGTTGTTGCAGGTGGAACCTTGCCTTCTCCTTGACGGTTCCTTCTCCATTTCCAGGATACTCCCATGGATGGTGTAGGTGCTCGCTTGTGGATGACCTCCTCCATGGCACGCTCATCATCGGGCTCAAACCTATATGGGCACATGGTAGGACGGTCAAGTAGTATACCATCCTCGAGGGAACTAAGAAGACACGCATTAAGGATGGAATTCACCTTAGTATGATTAAAGAAAAAGTTGGGCATGTCTCTTAGAAATAGAACTCTTGACATGGTGATGTCCGTAGGATGCTCCGCATTAATAAAAAGGTAGATAACAATAGCAGGTTACAAAAGCAGGCTATGCATCATAATAGGAGCAATCAATTATAGTAGAAAAATCTAATGCAAGCATGAGAGAGAATGGAATGGGTGATATATGAATGATCAAGGGGGTTTGGCTTGCCTGGTTGCTTTGGTGAAAAGGACATACCATTGCCGACGTAGTTGATCACACGGACATCGGCAATGGTCTCGGGGTCTACCGGAGAAGGGGGAAGAAACAATAAATAACAAGCATACAAATGCAACACAAAGCACGACATGACAGTATGTTGTGCTAGGGGTCACCAAACAAAATGCTAAATGTTATAGACGGAGCAAGAAAACATCTGGGAATGTTTTCCCGACTTCTGGCGGTTTTCAGACATATGAACCGGAGGGGAAAGTTTCATGTTCATCATGCTAGATGCATGTGATAGATGAACATATATCATATTCGGATTCATTATTTTTTTCTGAGCAATTTTCATATATAAATTATGCTCATCCAAGTTACGATTTATTTTATATGAATTTTCAAAGTTTAAATGATTTTCTAAATTTCCAGGTGAAAGATCGTGGATGCCGCCTAGAGGGGGGGGGTGAATAGGCGCTTAAAAATAATTACGGTTTAGGCTTGAACAAATGTGGAATAAACCTAGCGGTTAATTTGTCAAGCACAAAACCTACAACAACTAGGCTCACATATGTGCACCAACAACTTAAGCTAAGCAAGATAAACTACTAGGCGATAGCAAGATATATGACAAGAAACAATATTGTTGGGAAATGTTGAATGGAAAACAAAAAAAAATTATGCACACGCGATGATCTATCCATGGAGATGCATAGCAACGAAGGGGAGAGTGTGTCTACATACCCTCGTAGACCGTAAGAGGAAGCGTTTCACAATGCGGTTGATGTAGTCGAACTTCTTCGCACTTCAACCGATCAAGTACCGAACGTACGACACCTCCGCGTTCTGCACACATTCAGCTCGGTGTCATCCTCGCCATCTTGATCCAGCAAGCGTGGCGAGGTGGTAATGAGTTCCGTCAGCACAACGGCATGGTGATGGTGGTGGTGATGCAATCCTGCAGGGTTTCGCCCAAGCACTGCGATGATCTAGAACGGAGGAGTAATCTAGAGGCAGAGGGGTGCCGACACACTGTGTGGAATTATCTGTGTCCCCAGCCCTAGGGCGCCTCCAATAGGGCCGGCGGCCACCCTAGGGTTTTCCTAGTGGTGCGCCCCTCCCAAATAATGGCACAAGGGGGAAGGAATGGGGGAGGTGCCCACTTCTTTCCTTCCTCCCTTCTCTGGAATATGGTAAGAGGGGGTGGCCCCCCTTTTACCATGTATTAGGTGTGGCAACCCTAAAGGGGGCGCACCAGCCCATGTGGGCTGGTGTGTTCCCCTCTACATGGCCCAACAAGGCCCAATACACTCACGGTGCCTCCGGAACACCTTCCAGTATTCCAATAACTTTTTGGTCCATCCCGAAACCATTCTGGAGACCAAATAGTGTCGTCGTATATATCAATATTTACCTCCGAACCATTACGGAGCTCCTCGTCATGTCTGTGATCTCATCCGGGACTCCGAACAACATTCGGTCACAAAACCACATAACTCATACAATACCAAATCAAAATCGAGCGTTAAGCGTGCGGACCCTACGGGTTCGAGAACTATGTAGACATGGCCGAGACACCTCTCCGGTCAATAACCAATAACGGAACCTGGATGCCCGTATTGGCTCCTACATGTTCTACGAAGATCTTTATCGGTCGAACCGTTATGACAACATACAAAATTCCCTTTGTCTGTCGGTATGTTACTTGCCCGAGATTCGATCGTCTGTATCTCTATACCTAGTTCAATCTCGTTACCGGCAAGTCTCTTTACTCATTCTGTAATACATCATCCCATGACTAACTCATTAGTCATTTGCTTGCAAGGCTTATTATGATGTGTATTACCGAGAGGGCCCAGAGATACCTCTCCGATACTCAGAGTGACAAATCCTAATCTCGATTCACGCCAACCCAACAAAACACCTTCGGAGATACCTGTAGAGCATCTTTATAATCACCCAGTTACGTTGTGATGTTTGATAGCACACAAGGTATTCCTCCGGTATTCGGGAGTTGCATGATCTCATAGTCAAAGGAATATGTATTTGACATCAAGAAAGCAATAGCAATAAACTGTACGATCAAATGCTAAGATAATGGATTTCGGGTTCCGCAAACCCTAGAGAGGTTTGAACTCTGGGGTGCGCACGAAGAACACTCTCTACCCAGCGTGCTCGCCCTGTGATTCCACGGCCTAGCTCGACGAACACAAGGAACAACAGCCACAGGGGTTTATACTGGTCCGGGCCACCTTGCGGTGTAATGCCCTACTCCAGTGTGTGTGGTGGATTGCCTCGTGGGGCTGAGGATGAACTAGTACAAGGGATGAACAGCCTCAGTAGGTGAGGTGTTCTTGGGCTCGATGAGCTGGTGAGGGTGAGGGTGATCTCTTTTGTGTGGTCGGATCCGGAATCCCCTCTCTATGGTGGCAGCTAGGTCCTATTTATAGTGGCCTTGGTTCTCTTCCCAAATGTCGGCGGGAAGGGATCCCATAACGGCCAAATTTGAAGGGGAACAACTAGTACAAGCTATCCTGACAAAACCGGTCTTCGCCTGCCAAAGGCTCTGGTGGTGACGCCGCGCCGGGCTCCACGGTGACCTCCGTCCTGCCGTCTTGGTGGTCCTTGGTCTTGTTGCACCAATATGGAAACCTTTGCTTGATTCCTCGGGACTCCGCGTCTGCGCGTGCCCCCCTTGGCACCAAAGGGAAACTGGTACACTGCAACCGTTGGCGCCCGCCTATCCTTGGTCGTCATGGTTCACGTCACGTGAACCTCGCGAGGTGCACCTTGCATAGATATCTTCGCTCCTCGGGAGGAGGTCTTGCCGTCGTCCGCCTCGCGAGGCTTGACCCCTCCCGAGGGTCTTGAGCTGTGGTTGCTGAAGATGGGTTGTGCTAGGCCGTCGATGGAGCCACACATGGGCCCCAGGCAGGCAAGTCTGGGCACCCACGTTCCCAGGACACCGACAGTAGCCCCCGGGCCCAAGGCGCGCTCGAACTTGGCTTCGAGGCGAAGCCAAAGGGGCAAGCGCGGAGTGTCGCGGGCCCCAATCGCATGCGGCCTTGATCAACACGTGGCGACTGATTGGTCGTAGGCGTCTCCGCTTCCCCACGCTACCTCGGCAACTGCCCGACTTGACGAGACCCTGCTGCATGCATAGAAAAAACCATCATTACGTGCGATCGTGGAGGCCGGCGGTTGGCCTCCTCCTGGCTATAAATGAAGAGAGGGTGAAACCCCCGCTTCTCATCTCCTTCTTCTTACCGCTTGCCCTTTCTTCTTCTTCCTTGCTTCGCCGGCTCGCCATGACGCCCATGGCGCCGATAAGGAAATTCTCCGCCGCTGAGAATGGAAAAAACCACGCGAGGAGCGGGGATCACTTCCGTCGAAGAAGAGGTTCGGCCGCCCCCGCGACGCCGGCGTGAGGCTGGAGGTGCCGAGGCCTTGGTACGAGCGGCCTCCTCCCGGCTACCTGTTGCCCTTGTACGCCCAAGTGCAAGGCTCCGGAGGAGGGTGCAGCTCCCCACGCCGCTCGCATCATGGCCGATGTGGCCAAGCTGTGGTTGCACGAGCCACTCGCCACAAACCAACGCCAAGGGCTCCTAGTGCAAGTTTGTGGTGTGGACAGTCCCACCGCCTTCTTGGATTCGGCTCCCGAGGTTCTTTGTGGAGCTGATGCCGGCGAGGGGTCCTGCTGAGATGTGGTTGCAGCACGCTGGGTGCTGCAACCAGGCTTGCGAGGCGGAGGTCGAGGTCACCCCCCCAGGCGGTGTCTTCATGACTCGAGGATGGGGCGAAATCACCCGCGCGTGCCATCCTGATGGAGCCTCTGTCATCTACTTCGAGTTTGATGGTGCCTCCACGTTGTTCTTCAAGGTCTTTGACAGGGAAGGCCGCCGCTTGGAGTGTTGCCCTGGAGGTAGCCGCCAGGGTGGTGCGGCAGCAGGCACCGGGCTTTTCCCTGGCCCCGTCGACAGCTCCTCCAGCAGCAGCGATGGCCCCTCGAAATCCAACAGCTCTCCCGAGCCTGACGAGTCTCCAGAGACGAGCGACGACAGCTATGCGCCACCAAGATCACGCCGCGCCCGGAGCGCGACAACGACATCAGCCCGTCATCGTTGATGACTTGGGTGGGGTTGGTGCTGGCCTCTCGTGGCCCTCTGTTGATGATGGCATCGGCGGTGGCCGCGGTTAGGGCCCCTTGAGACCCTCTTCTTTTGTTTGCTACGAGGAATCAAAATGAACACCGTGGGTGTGTGTAAAGAGCATGTAATGCTTTTGCTCCGATGTTTATTATTCTCATTATGAAACCGTGGTTGCAAGTCTTGCTTCGGCATTCCCCCCCTTTCCGTCCTTACAGTAGCTTTGCGCTCTACGCCGGCATGTCCTAGTCCCAAGGCAAGCTTCAGTCGTCGCTGGTATGCCAGGTCGAGATGCTGTGGTCAAGGCCAGGAGGTGAGCAGCCCGAGGTCCGGTAAGAGCTCCTGAGGTGCGATGCTCAAGAGGTCCCCCTTGCATGCAAGCAGCTTCTCGAAGGCTAAAAAGGAAGGCGGCATTGCCACAACAAGACTGCAGAAATCGAAAACTCGTTGGATCGTGGCGTCGCACTAATTTGAATACGTGACTTATCTTGACGGGCTTGAGGTGGTTCTCCGCGTGGTGCGCCTGACCTGTGCTTCGGCGGCAGTGTAGCTAGGCTAGGTCCGTGCCGGCCTCCCCCTTTCTCGCTCTTCTAAATGTTGTGCGTCCTTGGGTCCCGATCCTCGAGCAAAGATCAGCCGCCGCTGGTATGCTAGGTCGCGATGACGTGGTCAAGGCCAGGGGTGAGGGCTGGAGAGTCAGTAGGAGTTCCTGAGACGTGATGCTCAAGAGCCCCCCTTTAACGCGCAAGCGAATTACGTGAGAAGGGGATAGCCGACAGGGCCACCCATAGCTAGGCTCCGGAGACTCCTGCGAGTTAGCTCGATGAAATAGCATAGTTCACAAATCGCATTTGCTACCATGCCACTGATCTTTCCGCAAGAATACGAAGGCACTGAGGATCTGGTGAGGTGACGTGCGCGAGGCGGGCCGTGAGTCAGAGCTCGATCTCTCGGATTTGTGAGCGTTGCAGGGACGGACCCAAGCACAAACGTCGTGCTAGGATGTGTAGCCCCCATTGCAGGATGAGCAGGAGGCCGGTCAGCAGCGCGGACGGCCACAAAAGGTGGTGGGTAAGACAGTGATGATCATAAGGTAACTCATAGGAGGAAATGAGCTAGTCCAGGTAATGCAAGTGCAATACATGCCACAGGGACAAACCCATGCGGCCTGGGGATGATGCAGCCCAAGGGGCGCCCCAGCAGACTAAGTTAAAGATGCAAAAGGATACACGTCGCAGGGACAGGCCCGTGCGATTTGGGGATGATGCAACCCGAGGGGCGCCCCCAACTGAACAAACTGAAACAGAGTCACCTGGCACCGTTGCTGGAGAGATTTCGATGTAGCTGAAGATGCTCGCTGCAGATGTCGCTCCTCATGAGCCGCCTGGCTCCTGGACCTCGCGAGGCTCCTGAGGTTCCGAGAGCTTGCGAAGAACCGTTGCCACCTCCGCCAGGATCTCCTGATGCCTGGCCTCGCGAGCCGTCAGGACCTCCCGCATGTGGCGCCGGTGCAGGGCTGCCTGGTTTGGCAAGCCAAAGGGTATGTGAACGTAGCTTTGAGGGGGGTGATGTCTACACACGCTTCTATTCTTGTAGACTATGTTGGGCCTCCAAGCGCAGAGGTTTGTAGGACAGCAGCAATTTCCCTCAAGTGGATGACCTAAGGTTTATCGAACTCAGGGAAGTAGAGGTTGAAGATGGTCTCTCTCAAGCAACCCTGCAACTAAGATACAAGAAGTCTCTTGTGTCCCCAACACACCTAATACAACTAGGAGTTGTATAGGTGCACTAGTTCGGCGAAGAGATGGTAAAATATGGATGATAGGAGTGGCAAAGCAAAGTAATATAAATCTGTAATAAAAAGTGCAGCAAGCAAACAAGTGGTAAACGTGAGCACAAATGGTATTGCAATGGTGGAAACAAGGCCTAGGCTTCATACTTTCACTAGTGGCAACTCCCAACAACATTAACATAATCGAATCACATGATATTTCCCATAAAACATGCACTCG
>LR738712.1:186540085-186554574 GCA_902687465.1 Secale cereale | reverse complement strand
GAATTATGTAGGGCTACAAAAGCACACCTCTAAGTTCGTAGTTCTCAATCTATGGATTTCCCAATGTCACCACGGCCATCCAAAGAGAGTACCACAATCACCACAACATATCTCAAGGATAGTCAAAGACAAGCACCAAGAGACTCTCAATCTTCAATCAACACACAAAAGAGGAAATCACTCATGAAAATATTCTTCTAATCCATGTCCAATAGACCGCTGTCACCTTGGTCTCGGGGATTATACTAGATAAAGACAAGTGAGTACATCAATCCAATACATAGAGGAAGGGGAAATATCATGGGATCACCCTAGATTAACATAGCCTATGATCACAACGAAGATCACATCATGGGAGAGAGAATTGACCACATAGCTACTGGTAGAAACCTCAGCCCCGAGGAGGAACTACTCCCGCATCATGGAGGGAGGAAGCAACGTCGATGGAGATGAATCCGGGGGCACTTCCCCGTCCCGGAAGGATGCTGGCACAGGAATTCTGGTCCCCCGAAACTTGGTGGCGATGGCGGCGGAGATCGGAATAGCTTCTGGAGAAAAGGGTTCCGGAATCAGGGTTTCCGCGTCGGGAGGTAAATATATGCCAAAGGGGTCACCAGAAGCGGAGAGGGGGGCCCAGGCGCCCCCCTGGCGCGGCCAGGGGTGGGGCCGCGCCGGGTGGCCGCCTGGGCTGCCCCTGGCTCCCCTCTGGCCCCACTTCTGGCGCGTGGAAGCTTCTGGAGCGCTGATTTTTTATATATTTTTCCCGGAATTTTTCTGGCAACTTAAGTAATGTGAAAACCTGAAATACAAAAACAGCAGAAAACAGAAACTGGCACTGGGGTGCACTGAGTTAATAGGTTAGTCCAAATATGATCAAAAGTGTATGAAAGTGTATCAAAAGCATAGCAATATCACCCAAAACATGCATGGAGCAAGCATAAATTATAGATACGTTTGGGACGTATCAACATCCCCAAGCTTAATTCCTGCTCGTCCTCGAGTAGGTAAATGATAACAAGCATAATTTCTGTGGTGACATGCTACCAAAGAGTCTTTCACAATCACATGACAAATGCTTATTGAGATAATGAATCTTTAGTAATTAAGTTGCCTCATGAGAATATCACAAAGAACTGAAAGTTTACAATATGATACTGAAACCCCCAATAGATTTGTAGTGAGCATGGTGTGCAAACAT
The DNA here is from genome assembly GCA_902687465.1 of Secale cereale. Classification (NCBI taxonomy): domain Eukaryota; kingdom Viridiplantae; phylum Streptophyta; class Magnoliopsida; order Poales; family Poaceae; genus Secale; species Secale cereale. The sequence goes on along the minus strand of LR738712.1, from coordinate 186,553,376 downwards.
GACAAAGTGATACCTCGCTTGCCCCCTTTAGTGAAGCAAAACATAAATGCAGGAGCACCTCCGAAGTTTAAGTGACGACTAGATACAATGATTTTAGAATAAGCGCTATCACAATCATGCAGAAGACAATGGTACTTTGGGACAATGCACATTACACTCAGAATGACAATCATGCTCTCAATAGTTGGTGCTTTGAAGAAAGAAAGTAGAGACTCTCGAACCGTGGATTTTGATGGCAAGGTTGAAAACCCGTGGCTGGAAGCAAAGACTAAACAAGTACCAGAGCTCGTGGTTTAAAAAACAGAGATAAAAAGCTTTTGGGAGGTGCATAATTCGTCAACGAATGCTAGTAGATAACCCAATTACTTCTTATGCTGGACATGTTTCGAGGAACGGCTCCCACGCGGGGACGATCACATCCCCTTAATCTCCTTTGTTTATCACTGCCAGAGTTTCCTGATTTCTCATGAACAAAGTGTGAAGGAGGGTTTGTTTGTTGCTATTATCTTTTGTGAGTTGGGCGCACTCATGCCAGTCCCTCCTCATATTAGGGGTTTGCAGATTAGACATGCAATCCCGGGGTAAAATTTGTCCAATCATAAGAAGATCATGAATTACCTACTACTTCCTCATGGGCTAAAACAGAGGCACAAAAGAGAAATGCTTTTGGATAATTTTGAGATGGTACAAGAAAGTCTTCGTTAGGAATGGCAAGTAAATACCATATATAGGAAGGTATGGTGGACTCATATGGCATAACTGGTTTCAAGGATTTTGGATGCACAAGCAGTCAGTCCGCTTAGTACAGGTGAAGGCTAGCAAAAGACTGGGAGCGACCAACTAAGAGAGCAATGAAGGCCATAATCATGCAGAGTGACAAAGCAACATTGAATCGGGCATGGAAGTTATATCACTACTCAGAAATAAAAGATCATCAAGGCTTGATAGACTTTCTTTACAGTCTTAAATATGCGTGAGCATATGCCAAGTCAACCAAAATAAATTCTTGGAGGAAGATATCACTAAACCATACCACATCATAGGCAAACAAATCATGTTGGTACTTCAATAACACATTAAGAACCCCCAGCTATTTGAGACTAACCATAAGAAAACATGAACTACTAAGCACCATTATGCACATAGCATTTTTATCATAGACATATCAACCAGTGCCACAGAAGCCAACTCTTTTAACAAGATAAGCATGATAACTCAAGAGAGTTCCAGAAGCAACAACCTAAACAAATGCTCTTAAAAAGATAAGTATGAAAACTAAGAGCTAAGCATGACAGCAGCTATGAAAAGATAAAGAACACACACAAGAAGATACGCATGCAAGCCTATGTTGTGTTCTACAGTGGAGTGGAGCGTGTTTCTCTCCCAAACAATGAAGGCTAGGATCCAACTTGTTAAGAACAGCAAGTAAAACTAAATAAACTAAAAAGAAAAGAGCAAGACGCAAATCGAGGCGGTAGTAGAGCAGTACTGGAGCGGTACTACCGCGGGTGCAACAAGAAAGCTCCAAGCAAAGCAGATGCAACCAGAAAAACCAGAACTGCCATAACTTCTGCATATGAGCTCCGAATTGAGCAAACTCAAGCTTGTTGGATAGATGACAACAAACAATATCCAACAGACAAATACTATAGTAAGAAGAGGTAGATGAGGTATGCCTAAGATATATAGGAGTGAATCTCCATCATAGAAGAACTAGCATAACCTCCAACATCGAAAACATCATAGAAGATGCATGTGAACTCCGTTTTCGATGAACTCGATCTTGTCATGAAGATGGCCATAAGCTCCAAATATCACAAGGAGAAAAAACCAAACAAGAACCAAGAAATATGATGCAAGGATGCAATGGTTTGAGCTCTCTACGAGCGATACGATCAAACTACTCACTTGAGAGCTCCCCTTGATAGTACGACATTCGATCCTATAACCCGGTCTCCACACTACCACTATGAGACTGGTAAAATAGAAAACCGATCAAGGGCAAATCTTTGCCTTGCGCATAATCCACTTGAGCTAGATGTTGATGATCTTGTCCTCCTCAAGATGGACCACCTTTCTTGATTATGTTGGCTCGATGAAGACTAGTTGATTGCTCCCCCATACTCCACTATGGATGAGCCACTCTTCGACACATCTTCACAAGTCCATTGTCACCACAATGGACGTCAATCATCAAGCACTTGATCTCTTCGTGATGCTCCACTTGAACTTGCACACCGCAACCTAACCCCACCAAGAACTCTCACGAAGACCATGGGTTAGTACACAAAGCGTAATGGACAATGCTTACCATACCATGGGATCACTTGATCCCTCTCGGCATCTACGCTTTGTGTGTTGATCAACTTGATTGACTCTTTTGACTTAGTCTTGATCCACCTTGAATCATGACCAAGCTTTAGATAATTCCTTGAGTAGCACTTTGGTCAACACATAAACTCCTTGAAAATAACACATGGACTTCAAGAAATTCCTATGAAAAAATCCTTCAAATATAACTCAAGGCAACCATTAGTCCATAGAGATTGTCATCAATTACCAAAACCAAACATGGGGGCACCGCATGTTCTTTCACCGGGATTTATTTTAATTCGAAGATATATTGAATGTAAATGCTACAAGTACACACAGAGTGTACGCAAAACTGTTCTTAGGTGGCTGACAGTGGGACCCAGTTGCTGAATCAGCAGGTCAATTGTTGACCAGTTGACTGGTCAACACACTCAACATGGACCCACCTGCCATGGACTATGCATTTTAACAAAGGCTTAATTTAGCTAAAAGGGTTAATTAGTGAGGTGGGGCCCAATGTCAGTGGGTAGTTTGGTTAGTTTAATTAGTCTATTAACTAAGCTCGTGATTATTAGGGAATGGGTCTCGTTTGTTAGTAACATATGGTGCAATTAGCAGCTGCGCTAATGGTGACATATCACCACGGCAGTTTGAGGTGTGTCTTGCGGCATTCCAACGCGGCCATCGAGCCGCGTCAAATGGCACCAAAGGGAGCCGCTGGGGTGGCCGGAGCTGAGCAGGGCGTCGATGGGCAGTGGCAGCCAGAGTTGGGGGAGCGCGGGATCGGCTCTACGGGCGCTAATACGACGAACTGGCAACATCAGGGTGATGCCCTGAGCACAACCGAGTGTTTGCCCAACTTTCAAACGAACGACAGTAGCAACGACGATGATAGTAGTGGCGACGAGGTTCAGCAACTGTGGGGAAATGAAGCTAGGGTAAGCGCGGAAAACGAGAAGAGAGGGGAGGTGCGCGAGCTCACGGCGGAGGCAGTGGAGCTCACAGCGTGGTCGGAGGAGCTCTGGTCGCAGCAAATCCACTTCGGTGATCCATGGAGCCGGAGGTGGAAGATGAAGGCGATGGCACCGATGTGGTGCTCCCGAGCCCGCGTGATTCGGTGAAGAGGTGAACTGCGTCGAGGCAGAGCGGATGGACACGGCGAGGCGGCGAGGTGGGCACGATGGCCGCGTCAATGGCGAACGGTGACGATGAACGCACTCGGGCGATGGGCGGAAACGATAAGGGAAGAGGGCGAGAGCAAGTGTAAGAAGGCAAGTAGGAGAGGGGGAACCCGAGGAGCTGCGAGGTGGCTCCCTTATCCCCTCCGCGACGGGGATGGCGAGACGATCTGGCAGGGACGGCGGGGGGCGTGCGCCCTCGGTCGGCTTCCTCTGTAGCAAGAGGTTGAAGCCGACCGGGGGGGAGGTGGGCTGGGCCGTGGAGGCCTGTCCCTGTGCCCTACGGCCTAGAGCAGAGGGGTTTTCCCCCCTTTTTTCTTTTATTTCTTTTCTGTTTTTTACTTAGCTTATGTTTTATTTTAATTTCAAAAGCTAATATCTTTTATCAAATATGGAACTTAGTCCAATAATTAAAGTGAAATTTTGGATACTGCCTCAAAAGGTTAGGGATTTATTTAAAATAATTTGTATTCTCACAATTTAGACAAAGCATTTTAAATTACTATTTTGCCCCATTTTAATTGTTTTAGGGTGTCTAAACACTTTATAAAATGTTGGTCTCACCATGACAATTGTTCATGGATTATTTGCAACACTTTGAACATTTTTGTTTTCATGTTTGTGAATTTCTTAATTTCACTTATAATTTGAATTTGATTTCAAAGTGGAATTTGAAATGAGATATGGATCAAAGATGATTAAGACTAGTTAACCAGGATAGCTTAGCTTAATGATGATGATCACTGTAGCATGACACAAGGGGTGTTACAGAGTGGCATCTCCCCGGAGAGACAAACCGCGCGCCAGCGTCGTCACTCGGGTTTTATGGCATGTCCACACTCAAACCTCAAGTCTACCACTCCTGAGAGACATATGCATGCCACTAAGTTTTGCTCGGCGATCAACAACATTCGACCACTTGGAAAACCTTTTAGGCCTCCTTTGGTTCATAGGGTAGGGAAATCATAGGAATAGAAAAGTCATAGGAAATGAGATGACATGCATCTCAAATCCTATAGTAGGAATAGGAAATGAGATGTCCTTTGATTCACTTCATAGAATTTTTCCATTGAGTCTAGGCTATTGTTTATTTTCCTATGAAATGTGGAGGATAGGAAGAATCCCTCCATAGGAATATGATTTCATTCCTACAAACCAAATGGCTCTAAAGGAATTTTTCCTACCAAAATCCTATCCTATGGAATTCCTACAAAAATCCTCCAAACCATAGGAGGCCTTAGTCCTGAATCCGTTGTGTTTTCCTCCTAGGCGCAGTGGATTACTATTCGGAAACACATCCCAAGTGCTCCTGAAGCACTCGAGTCGAGCCAAAAAGCTTAATCCGCTTGTCCTGCGAAATCTCAACCGATTCGGGGGCTAATGATGAGGTCCCCTAATACAGGTAGGATCAAGGACCAAACATATAAGGCCCACCTAGGTCCCGACACGCTCATTGATAGGTCTCTGGACCAAAGACGCATTCAGATGCGTATAACAGGAAGTCCACTCGGACACACCGATGACACTCGGACGTCCTCCCTCCAGTCAGCCCGGCCACCACCACTCGAACAAGGAAGGTGAAGGGACGACGTGGGAACTCTAACGGTCAAGTAGTCTTAAGTCGAACTTTAAGCATGGTCATAACTACCGTTATCTGTAACTGCTGTAGTTGTGGCTATTAACAATATTAACTGCCGTAGTTATATCTATTAAACCACCCTTGTAACGTGGGAGAGAAGAGGTTGCGACGCACTCTATACATGGGTTAAACACTCTTTGTAATCATACACCCCTCCCACAAGAGAAAACAAGCCCCATGGCACGAGACGTAGGGTTGTTACCACCTGAACTCGTAAAAGCCGAGTGTTACACGTGTGTCGTAGCTAGGCTATGCCTTTGTTTCGTACCCCTAATAATCATTGTGAGGATCGTAACCCCTACAGCCGGCGACCCACTCCTCCAGGACATGTTAATATATCAGGGCACTGCCTTCTTCACATGCGCCGTGACCGGCAGTAGAGGCACTCGTTCTCGGCGCATCCAAGGAAAGAGACAGAGGGAGATGAGGCTTGAGTGGCTGCATGTGGGACCAAATAGGCTGGCTATGACGTGGAGGAAGGTGTGTGAGTGTGCCCGGGCGTGACCAGACGATCTTATATTGGTCTCATATATTTAAGACGAGTTTGAGATATGCCGATCAGTCCGAACATTTAAGGAGGAAGTGGGGTTCGGTTAGGTTAATTTTTTTAACCAAACACTGATCGAGCAAACGTTTCAGATGTTTAGGAATAAAATAGTGGTCCGGCTATGGATGTTCTTACCAAACATTCTTTGATGCGGTGCGGTGCGGATGGGTAGATAGATACGAGTATTGTATTCGGTATTCCCATTCCAGACGGATGCTGCACTGCAGTGACAGTGAGAGCGAGGGAGCGTGCTTTCTCTCTCCCACATTGTGCCTTTTCCGCCCATCCCTCTCTCTCGTGCCTCCTGCTACCACCACCGTCCACCATCACCACCTTTTCCTTTCCCTTCCCTCGGGCAGCCCCCAAAAAACAACACTAGCTGAGGCTGCCGCGGCGACCCACCTCTTTCTTGTCTGTTGCGGAGCGGCCGGCGGCGAGGATGGTGGTTCGCCTCCTCTTCCTCCTCCTCCTCCTCGCTTGTCCCCTCTTCTTCCTCGAGCTCCCCTCGGTCTCAGGTACTTCATCTTCTTTCTCCAGCTGCTCTGTCGCCATAAAACCCTGCCACCACTATAATTCTTGTTTAGATCCCCGTCCGGCCGTCCCGTAGGCTCATCTGCACAAGTACCGCGGACATTTTTAGATTCCGAAATGTACTCTTGCGCTTCTACCTGCGGATGCAGCACACGATTTCATTTTCTTGAGGTGATATATGCGACGGACGAACGATTAATTCTGAACTTAACGTCCCCTTCAATCTGTACGCAAATCCTAGTACTACTTCAGCATTTGTATCTCGATCTGGGATTGGGGGAGATTAATTGTGCTGATTTGTGCGTGCTTAAGATTGCGGAGCATCACGGTATAGATACATATACTGGGATGGGGATGAGATATGCATGTGTGGCCCATTCCTTCTCTTTTCATACTGCTACTTGCCTACGACTGAGCATGCATATAACGATAATTTCTTTTCTCGGATTTCATTTCATAGCCCTCTTGGGCAATATGCATCTCATACCGACTTTCTTGCCTACTTAGTTCTATGCCTGTGCTCTATCAGAACATGAAACTTAGCATTCCATGCTTAAATACTTCATTGTTGCTAACACAGGCAACCCAACTGTCCATGATGACTTGGATCCAGCTCAGGTGACCAACCCGACGACGCCCATCACAGTCCCATCGACGAACCCAACACCAACAATCATCACCGTGCCGTCCACAAACCCTACCATCACAATCCCTTCATTAAACCCTTTGCCCACACCCATCACAACCCCCTCAAACGACCCTTCTACCACATCACCATTGCCAACCCCTTCGACATCTGCACCCAACACGCCAGTCACCATTCCTGTTACCACCCCTTCAACATTCCCCCCATCGGCACCACTGACAAACCCAGCGACCAACCCAATGGTGCCTACTGTCGGCACTACACCGCCTACTGCTCCGACCACTACTCCAGTCACAGCTCCAGCTGTATCAGGGCAGCAAGCCTGGTGCGTGGCCAAGGCCGGCTCATCACAAACCGCGCTCCAGGACGCACTGGACTATGCGTGCGGTATTGGTGGAGCAGATTGCTCACCGATACAGCCATCAGGGAGCTGCTATTATCCAAATACCTTGGAAGCCCATGCGTCATATGCCTTCAACAGCTATTACCAGAAGAACCCTGCACCCTCCAGCTGCGACTTTAGGGGTGCCGCAATGCTTGCCAATGCTAATCCAAGTAAGAAGGTTTCTCCTTCTAGATAGCTTCCAAGGATTTTCAGTTTGGTGTTCTGAAATATCATGCTCACATCTCCTCTTTGCAGGCTCAGGAACCTGTGTATTGGCATCATCAATGTCTTCTCCAACGAGGTGAAGCTTATAAATTTGCATTCCGGTAACATGCAACTCTTGTGTTTAATGCAATGATGTGTATGGTGAACTATTTCATCTTTGCAGCTCTACTGCTGGATCCACTGCTCCTACTACATCATCCACTAGCCCTGTTACTAGTTCATCTGGTTCTGATCCAGGATCATCAGTACTGAACTCGAGTGGCTCAGGCATTTCTGGATCATCGGACTTTGGGTCGGACTTCCCAGGAGAGGCCAACACCGGCAATGGTTGGCAATCAATCTTGCCCTCTGGCTGGTCCTGGGCAGGTTTGTTCTCAACGTTTGCATTGCCATACGTTGGAGGGATATTTTGAAGAACGAAGCTGCTCCAGAATTTTGGGAACTGTGAGAGTTGAAGTGGTGGCAACGAGTTAGAGTTTTGCCTTTAGCTGTAGTGGTTGTGCCTTGTATGAGAGTAGGCCAGAGTTGTGTGCTAGTAGGAAGTAGGCTTATTGCCTGTATTAACCAGTGGATGTAGTTTCTAGGCGTATCAAATCAAATGTTGGTTATGTGCACTTCTGCTCTTGCAAGTTGTATTTTGCTCAGTTTGAACGTGTGATTTAAACTTGAAGCAGCACATGCAAAAACTTGGAGGTGCAGTTGGGGGCATTAAGTTTTGTGAGGCGAGTTTAGGTGGTCAATCTCCAACTCTGATGTCATGTCTAACCACAATTTGAAACTCGGGTGAGCTGTAGCTCTTCAACATATTAATGACCAATCCATGCACTTGTAACACATGGAAGCTTTTGTATACATTTTATCCATAAAAGAAGTGGCTTACCAGTGGATGTATCTGTGCCCTGAGACATAAGACTGATATGCACTTTGGGAGTTTGGGTTGCTTTCGTTGGGTTGGTTGTTCAGTGATGTGGAAGGGGGAATGTTGAGACATTCCACCAACAGCTAGCTAGCTGGGCATTTTCTTTTTGTTTATACATATATAAGATTGTGGCATTCAATTGTTGGTCCTCAGTTTGATCCAAATGTCACACCTACTTTCCCACTATCAGCAACCTGTTTGTGGCATCTATAAGTAGAAGCACCTCTCCACTGTTGTGCTATCAGATTATTTCCTTTGGAGCTGCTTGTCTCTTGCATCCTGCAAAACAAAGGTGTGCCCTTCTGTCTCTCATAACTTTTTGGCATGATGAAATCATGTGATCATTCTAAATTGGTGTCAATGATTCTGATTCCTATTTGGAGGATGAAGTACTCTGTTGTGATCCACTGGTCCTCTTTGATGCTTTCTTCTTCTAATTCCATTTCACATGGATAGGACATAGTTCTACCATGGGAGTTGCCTCTTCTCACCGATTTTCGCTGGAGAATGAGTTTTGTTTGTTTGTTTGTTGTTTTGTTATCACTTAGGCGAGTTAGCTTAGATTCAGTTTAGTGCATGGTGTTGGTCTGTCATGCTTCATGATTATGCCATTGCTTAAAGTATAAAACTAGTTAGTGTGATTGGGTCAGTTGTTAAACTATAATAAAAGGCAAAGACAAAAGACGGCAAACACTACCACCAGTCTTCAGTTACATGTGTTTTGGCAATGAACTGATCACTTGTATTACGCCAAATTAATTTTGTATTGAACTAGTGGTGACTGGTGAGAAAGCCAGGTGGCGCACGCACCGGACATGTATTAAACAAATGAAAAGCAAAGTCTGTCTTAATAAAGTTACAAAAGTAAAGAAAAAGAGGGACAAATTGTTAGTGAGCCTTGAACATGAATTGCCTATCTATTTCTTGAAATGTGCAGATTTTGGTGTGCTGCTTCAGATTAAACTGTATACATTCAGCTAAATGGTTCTCACATGGTCTAGAAGTATATACTACTAGTGTTCCAGCCACAACTACCCCGGCCTTTTGTCAACTGCCTGCCCTCAATATTAAATGCGTGTGGCTTAATGATTTGGTGTGTATTAGCACCCAATGCTTTATATGCTGCTGTCTTGTCTTTCCACCTGTTTTTCCGCAGTCTGCACTATTTTTTTAACCCCCTAAGATGGGATTACAAGAAGAACCTCAACCAGTGCATAAATAATCCAGATGCACCAAGTTATAGGAAATTACCGCATGATAAAAAATAACTAGAGTCTTCAAACACCAGGATAACGCAAACATTTTGAGGGGCGGTAATTACCATTTGACATGTAGTAGTAGAATAGAGTAGATCTCGTATTGCAATGCAATGCAACAGTGCACTGTGTTTCGGGTTGGTTGAATAGTAACAGCACTGGTTTATTGCTGTGTCTCTGCTTTCTGGTCCTGTTTGTCCTCTCATGGTCATGGCCGATTGGCGATTGGCCACTCTCAACTGAAGCAGCCTACCACACCCTACCTTGCAATGAACACAGTAATCAGGTTCAGGCAGGCAGGCAGGCTGTTGCTCTCTCTTTTTCTCACTGCAATTGCCACTGATAATTCTCTTGTTTGTATCTGCTGCTTTGCAGTCAACAAAGAGCTGAGCTGTGTGCTGATTCCACAACCCACATGCTGCATGCCAAGTTGCCAATATATATTGCCATCGCCAACCACCACCCGGGCAGCACCTTCCTTTCTGACACTGAGTATTCAGTGCAGGTCGCAACACAGCAATAAAGGCTAGAACTCTAGACTTAGGCTGCTCCTTGGATTCGCACACGCAATGAAGCAGCAGGTTTTGAGCAACGCCCATGGCGGCAGGATCTCCTCGCCATCGGTGGCCGCGCGAACCAGGGCTCCAAGAGCAGCAGCAGCAGCAGCAGCACCCAGCAAGGAAGCTCCTTCTCCAGCTCCGGCACCCGCTACCCCTCCTCGGGCCAGGAGGCCTGTGAGGGTGAGCAGCAAGGAGGAGAGGGTGGCGACTGGTGCAGCTGCAAAGCCAAAGAGGCACAAGGAGGATTCCGAGGAGGAGACGCGCAAGCTGCGTGGGGAGGTGGAGGCCCTGAGGAAGGAGGTGGAGAGGCTACAGCTGCTCAACACCGAGCTGGAATGCGACAAGAGCGACCTGACGCACCAGCTCGCCCTTGCGCACTGCACCATCACCCGGCTTCAGGAGCAGCATGACATCCATGTAAGCTGGGTTCCATGTCACCACAGACCTCTTTGATCACTGTGCAGTTGTTTCTTCTTCCATTTCCTGAAATCAAAACTGAATTTATGTAGCACATCTCTCCCTTTACCTGCTTTGATCTACACGAGATGTCCATGTTCACTCAAAACTGTAGTACACAGCAACGAGTGGCTAACAGACAGCAAATGATTCTTGATTCTCAATTCAGCAGGCGCAGACTGCTGTGGCACAACGAAGCAACCAAAAAGACAGTGCCATTAGCAGACCACAGCCTCCGAAGCCCCCCTCACCGCCGCCGCCGCCACCACCTAGTAAAATCCTCGGGAGAGCCCCGGCACCGCCACCTCCTCCCCCTCCGCAACATGGCACAATAGGCACAGTGAACAAGGCAACCGCGTTGGTTGAGATGTACAACTCCCTGAAGAAGCGTGACACCAAGAAAGCTGTGACTGTCAGTGCTGCTCATCACAACAGCATCGTTGGCGAGCTACAGAACCGCTCCACGCACTTATTGGCGGTCAGCACTACTATGCCATGAAACAGCCCTGGAATTATTTTGCTAGACATGATTTCTTACTAGATGTATATCTATCTTTTGCTCAGATCAAGACAGATGTCGAAACAAAAGGAGACTTCATCAGTGGTCTCATTAACAAAGTTCAGACTACTACTTACACCGATGTAGAGCAAGTGCTGACCTTTGTTGATTGGCTTGATCAACAACTTTCAACTCTGGTAATCAAGCAAACACAATAATATCTGGTTCCATTTGTCGTTTTTTACAAGTGCAAGGACGGCAACTGGGATGGTTGGTGAGGTGGTTACTGATCAAACTTAGTTGCTGTAAAATTCAGTCTGATGAGACAGGCGTGTTGAAGCACTTCAGTTGGCCGGAGAGGAAAGCCGATGCACTCCGGGAAGCAGCGTTTGAATACCGGGATCTCAAGTGTGTCGTAACAGAGATCTCTTCCCTGAACGTCGACGATGGCAGCCCTACTTCGTGTGAGGCTACTCTGAGGAAGATATCAAGCATGCTGGATAAGTATGAAATCAATAACCAATTGAGCTGACACGTGATTTGGGTGCTGAACTCGATTAGTTACTGTACTTAATTGTTTGCCAGGTTGGAGAAGAGCATGAAGAGATTGGTGAACCTGAGGAGCTCGGTGATGCCGTGCTATAAACAGTTTGGAATTCCGACTGAATGGATGCTTGATTCAGGGATTGCTTCGAAGGTAGTGAGTTAATTAGTACTCCCTCCGTTCCTAAATATAAGTCTTTTTAGACATTCCACTATGGACTACATACGGAGCAAAAGGAGTGAATGTATAGTCTAAACTATGTCTATATACATCCGTATGTAGTTTGTAATGGAATCTCTAAAAAGACTTACATTTAGGAATGGAGGGAGTATATCTGTATTCAGTTAAGAAGATAGTTTCTCTGTACTTGATATTTGCGCCAAACAGAGATTAACCGGTTGGGAATTGTTCATCTGTTTGAATCTGCAGATGAGGGTGGCATCAGTAACACTGGCAAAGGTGTACATGAAAAGAGCCCTCAAGGAAATAGCAGCTTATACAGGAGGGGGGAATGAGGCTGCTCTTGTTGCTCAAAGCGTGCGTTTCACATATAGGGTTCACCAGGTATGTATCACCCCCGGCCTTCAAATGAATCAAGGATGATGCCATATGCTCATTTTATTTGCTTGATTTCTTGGAATTTGTAGTTTGCGGGAGGACTTGACAGCGAAGCAATGCGCGCCTTTGAAGAGCTAACACAACGTTCTCGGTTGACTGCTGTTTAGCTACTAGATGAAACGAAATGGTTGTCGATGAATGAGACGAAACGATTGACGATATATAGCTTCTCAGAGTACAAATTAATGTCGTGAGTTTTTATGGAGCATATAGGCTAGTTTATTTTGAATTGATCAATAAATGTAATTTGTACTACTATTCTACACGTCACGCCGATCTTGGGAGCAAGGGGGCGGAGAGACATAGATTATTTCAGTTGTATTGAAGACCGAAGTATATATACTTGAGAAATGTTGACACAAACTTTTTGTGCTCTTAGGTACTCCCTGTGTACACAAAAAAATGTAAGAAGTTTTTGCAGTTTAAATTTAAACTGCAAAAACAAATTTAAACTGCAAAAACGTCCTACATTTGTTTACAGAGGGAGTACCATATATGAATGTAATCTTGTAACATTTTGAGGATCAAATTAAGGATGTATGAAGTTTATGGTAAGCTACATTCATGAAGCATCCGTTGATGTTCTGCCGCTAACAAACAAAGAAACAAGGAAGCAAGCAATTCAGTTTCGTTTGGACTCACTTTTTTTCCAACTCACCAATAAGTCAAAGGATTTAAGGGTTACCGTTCAAGATATTTGCAATGAGCAAATACAAACTAAAATTTGACGCTGCTACAGCTTAGGCGCGCCGCCACCCTCCACCAACACACAGCTCGGAATCGAATCTGCCGCAAGCCGGCGACGGCGTCAAGTCGGGACGCCTCCGCGTATGATGAAGCACTCCTCTATGTCCAGCGGGTTGCCGCCGGGTGGCAGTGGGTTACCAATCAGAGCCCCCTGCCCTCCTTCCTTCCTTCCTCACCCTTCTCATGCCCCGCACATCCGCGACGGATCGGACGGCGTTCAGGTTTTTT
>LR738712.1:186512825-186539918 GCA_902687465.1 Secale cereale | reverse complement strand
TGAGACAACGGCGTTCAGGTAACTGAAGACCACCATTGCCGCAAACCGTGCTTTCAGGAGCCCAGCGTGTACATGGGCCTGAAGCCCGGAGGGCCCAGCAAACCCTTTCGTGGTCTTTGTTGGCGTTGAAAGAAAGCTACGCGGCGCGGTAGAGAATTGCGTCAGTTGGCCGCTGGTGTCTGTCCTGTGGCGTTGTTCCTAAGCTACCCTCCTTCCCCGCTATATAGAGCCGCGGCACGGTCCCAAGAGGCCGAAGAGACAGACGCCGGGGCCCCACCGTCCAGCCTCAGATCCAGATCCCCCTCCTCCACCTTTCGATTATCTTTTCGTCTCCTCCTAAACCAACACCAACACCACATCACATCGATCGACAGCGAGGAAGGAGAAGCAACCCCCACCCCCACCCCCGGCTGCCGCCGCCGCAGTCGCCGACGGACCGGTGACCCACCGTATCCTCCGCGGCCACCACCACCGTCAACCAGCCATGTTCGGCGCCAGCAATCGTAAGCACCCTCCTCTCCCCCGCACGCCATTCTCTGACCTAGGTAGGGTTTCCCCGGGCGCTTAGTCTTCCATCGATTGCTGTCGGTATTGCTATAGTAGTAGCCACTGTCTCATCGTCCGCTGTGATCGGCGCCTTGGTTTCGCAGTTGAGATCCCCCATTTGATGATGCGTTGCTAATGATAATGCTTTCGCGCTACAGTGTCGATAAACCATCCATCAAGTTTTTCTGCCTGGGAATATGATTCTTCTATTGTTTTGCTTGCGGATGCAGATTACAGTTACCATTGTTTGCTTATATATACTCTTCCAGTTTCGGCTATCAAAGTTTGTTGACAGTTGTTTGATCATCCTTTTTTGCAGCATTCGGGCAGTCATCCGCCAGCCCTTTTGGGCAGACCTCAACCAATCCCTTCGGGACCCAACAGGGCTTTGGCCAGCCCAGCACCACCACCAACAATCCCTTCGCACCCAAACCCTTCGGCAGCCCGACCCCTGCATTCGGGGCGCCCACAGGGACCACCTCGCCTTTCGGCACTACTTCCACCTTTGGCCAGCCATCCGCTCCGGCCTTTGGCGCCACATCCACTGGCGCCTTTGGCCAGCAGTCCACCTCGGCCTTTGGCGCTACTTCCACTGGCGCCTTTGGCCAGCAATCCACCCCGGCGTTTGGCTCTACATCCACTGGCGCCTTCGGCCAGCAACCCGCCCCGGCGTTTGGCGCTACATCAACCGGTGCCTTCGGCCAGCCATCCACGCCTGCATTTGGCACCCCGTCGCCCTCTCCGTTTGGGAGCTCCACGCCAGCTTTTGGTACATCGCCAGCCCCGGCTTTTGGCGCCACATCCTCTAACAACTTTGGCGGTGGTTTGTACCATTCTCACAATCTCAGCATTTAATTTCTGTTCTTTCTGCAACTTGGAACACATTTGTTATGCAGCATTTACTGAATCTCTACCTGTCTTGCACCTGCTATGTGTTCAATTGCAAACCTTGAAATATCAAAGAAGAATCTGGCAATGAATCTTGCAACTCACTAGTATAGACTATAGACAGAACAAAGCTATGCTACAGCAACCTTTTAGGCTGTGTTATCTAGCACTACAGTTTAAAGCTTTACTTTGAAATATCTCTGTCAATTATTAAAAATAGTAACTGCTGCTACTAGTTGAAGTTTATGATCGGTACGACTATTTCTTTCATCACTTCATCAGTAGGAGTGTAGGGCTAGGACTTGAAATACTGTCACACTATAAACTCGTTAGTCCATGCTGTCCCTTTGCTACTGCATAGAAATAAAGGGTAGGTTTCCGAAAGTAATAGATGCTACTACCTCCGTCCCATAATATAAGATGTTATTACAACCGATATAATCATATCTCGGTTGTAATAACATCCTATATTATGGAACGGAGGGAGCACTATTTTTGTTTTGTTCTCGTTTCCTTTTCAGACAGACAGTTTTGTGGCTTGCGATTTAACACTCTCCACTCTGCAAATTTTTCAGGATCTTTATTCGGACAGAAGCCAAGCTTTGGGGGTTTTGGATCATCTCCTAGCCAGTCTAGTCCATTTGGTAGCACATTTCAGCAAACACAGCCAACATTTGGCAACAGCACTTTTGGCACCACAACTACGCCGGCCTTTGGCTCCACGACGACTCCAGCATTTGGCTCCACATCAACATCCTTATTTGGTGGTGCTTCCAGCACCCCAGCATTTGGTTCGACGGCCTTTGGTTCAACCACAACTCCCGCCTTTGGATCTTCAGGTACCGGAGCATTTGGTGTGAGTAGTGCTCCAGCTTTTGGAAATTCAACCACGCCAGCAAGTGCTTTTGGTTTTGGTTCTTCACCATCTTTTGGACAATCAGCAGCTGCAACTGGTAGCAGCCTCTTCGGAACAACTTCACCCTTTGGAGCACAAACTTCTCCATTCGGTAGGTTCCCCCTCTGGATATTCACCTTACTTGGTTATGTTTGTATAAT
This sequence comes from Secale cereale, assembly GCA_902687465.1. Classification (NCBI taxonomy): domain Eukaryota; kingdom Viridiplantae; phylum Streptophyta; class Magnoliopsida; order Poales; family Poaceae; genus Secale; species Secale cereale. The sequence goes on along the minus strand of LR738712.1, from coordinate 186,537,428 downwards.
TTTGGCTTGGTGTTGAGTGCATCTCATTACTGTGTTACATTCCATGTGCTGTAGCAGTTGTGTAACTGCGGATTATCTTATCAGTTTCTTTTTTGAGTTTCAGGCTCGCAAACAGCTGCACCAGCATTCGGGCAAACTACGTTTGGAAGTCAATCTGGAGGAACCAGAATACAGCCTTATGTACAAACACCTGATGCTGACACTGCTGCAAGTGGTTCTCAGCCTGCTGCAAAACTTGATTCCATATCAGCCATGCCTGCATACAAAGAGAAGAGTCATGAAGAATTGAGGTGGGAAGATTACCAGCGTGGGGACAAAGGTAAAGGAATTGTCTGGAATCGAGTAGTATGCTATTGCTTTATATGAACCTTATTTCTAGACATCTGTGGCTAATTGGTTCTTATTTTCTATGAACTTGGATAGATATTATGTTCTGGCTTCTGGTATAGCTTAGCTGTAGTCCCTTTCCCCTTAATTGCAATTAAACTGAACTCATGTTACTTCTATTTCAAATGTCCCATTATTTTGTTGCTTGTATCATTAGATTTTGTAAGTTGTGAAATTTTTAACGTTTGAACTTTGAACCCTCAGGTGGACCAAACTCTTCTGCAACTCCAGCAGGGAACACCTTCTTATCTCCACAGCCTGGTTTTCAATCAAATCAACCAGCACCAGTGAATCCATTTACTAACCCCTCACCCTCACCTTTTTCGAGTGCTTTTGCTACTACCCCGAACCCGTTTTCCTCGTCCACAACCACTACCTCCTCGTTTGGACAAACAAGTGGTTCTACATTCCCAGCAAACACTTCATCTTCTCTATTTGGAAATAATACCACTACACTATTCAACAACCCAAATCCTTTCAATGCTGTGTCATCCACTAGTAATAGCACTCAATCATCTGGGCTGTTTACGTCTTCCCCTACAATGGGGCAGCAGCCATTTGGCCACTCATTTAACCAGCAATCAAGCACTCCAGCTTTCTCCACCAGTATGTTCAATACATCTAACATCGGAATCACTGGAGGTGGAGGGATGTTTGGCAACACATCTTCACCTTTTCAAACAGTAAGCATCCTATTCCCTTGCAATTACCATATTTTGTTTAGATAATTATTCTTTATAAATCATTGCACTTTTATCATAGATCCTTGATATTTGTTTTCTAATCTTTTGCTTTGCAAATAACGAGTTGATCTTTGCTCATTTTTAAGCCATCATTTCAACAATCTGCCCCTGTTCAGCCTACAAACTCGTTCTCATTCCAACCTCAGACACAACCAGGTTAATATTCAGACCCCTAATACTTAATGCTTCCTTCTCATTAACAAGTTTTTTTGAGATTTTGTGTGTATGCCACTTGAAGCTTTGACAGGTGGATTCTCTGGTGTTTCCAACCCGATGAATATGGCTCCATTTGGACAGCAGTATGACTATTCCATTTACTTATCGCATGCACATTTATTCTTTCCTTTTTATGGGTTGAAGTACACATGAGGTGAACGTAAATATGGTGCAACAAACAAAACTGATATATAATGTGGAGATGGATGGTGTAGGCTTGTAGAGAAAGAAACTACTTAATGGTCCTGTAAGTCAATTATATATGCTAGCTTTGCACTGCTGGGTTCTTGTTTATCTCTATAGTGGAACACAGAGTTTTTACTTCGTTCATAATTTAATTGTATTCACGAATAATAAATACTAAAAACACTATTATTATCACTTAATTATTTTGATTTGGCATCTATTTTCTTCAAATTTAGTAGTTAGTGCATTATTTTTTCAAATTGTAAGTTTGTAACAGCCTGTTGCATACTTGATGCAGAACTACTAGCCAGTCCAATATGGTAATGCAGCCGACTCTTGTTTCAAATCCCTTTGGGACCCTTCCAGCAATGCCTCAGATGTCCATTGGGAATGGTGGGTCCTCACCTTCTATCCAGTATGGAATATCAAGTTTGCCGGTTAGTATATCTTTACCATCCTTGAGTATTTGCAGTAGTTTCTGTAGAGTGGAAGGATAGTAGAGATGAGCAAGGAGGGTATTATTTATTAGCAGTTTGTGCTACTGAGGTATCTAGAGCCATGAGGAAGGACATTTGCTTGACAAAAACATTTACTCTGCCCTGCAGGTTGCTGAGAAGCCCCTTCCTAGCAGAACATTATCAATGGTGGTTCCTAGGCATTTGTCACAGAGGAGGATAAAGCTGCTGCCACGAAAATATAATGCAACATCTGATGGCAAGGTTAGGACTGTTATTTAGTTTATATTTCTTTATTATTAGAGTTTTATGAAAGCCGTTTGAGAAATAATTGCGTGTTTCTGTTTTTTGTTCCTTCAGGTTCCATTCTTTGCTGATGATGAAGAATCCCCTGTAACACCAAAAGCGGATGCCTTTTTCATCCCTAGAGAGAACCCAAGAAGTCTGATAATCCGTCCAACAGACCAGTGGCCTTCACGTAGTGCGTTTGGCCAACAATCAATTCCAAGGGATTCAACTGATAATGACAAACATAAAGGTATTTATTTAGAACTGTCTGTATTCTTTCTCCCCTAGACTTGCAAAATTGTTTGTCGCTTGTTTCTGATTTGAGGTACTGTACAGATGCTTTTGTTGGGAGGGAGCACAATAAGGCTGCCATGACACCAACTCGGTCTGGTACAGTGGAGAATGGCATCCACATTGCATCAAGTGAGCCTGGGGCCGTGGCTCGGCATGTGAATGGTGCTATCGTTGAGAAGATGGTGCCTAAGCTCTCCCAGGCAGATTACTTCACGGAGCCCAGTCTAGAGGAGCTTGCTGCCAAAGAACGTGCTGAGCCAGGCTACTGTAGTCAGGTTGTAGACTTCATTGTTGGGCGTGAAGGCTATGGCAGCATCAAATTCTTGGGAGAAACTGATGTGAGGGGCCTTGATCTGGAGTCGATTGTGGAATTCAATAACCGTGAAGTGATTGTGTACAAGGACGATAGCAAGAAGCCCCCAGTTGGCGAGGGCCTGAACAAAGCTGCTTTGGTGACCCTCCTGAACATCAAGTGCATGAATAGGAAGACGGGCGAGCAGTACACGCAAGGGCCGAGGTTGGACAAGTTCAAGGAGATGCTGGTGAAGAAGGCTGAGGAGCAGGGTGTGGAGTTTATCTCGTTTGACGGTGCCAAGGGCGAGTGGAAGTTCAGGGTGAAGCACTTCAGCTCCTACGGGTTTGGTGAAGCCGAAGCCGAAGCCGACGACCTGGCCGATTCCTTGTAGCTTTGTTGATAGGTGCTTGTTTTCTTTTGGATGAATGGTGGACACTCAATTCCATGTAGCTGGTCTGGTCTGGGAGAATATTGATTGTGATGCTTTTCTTCTCTGAATGCTGCTATGAGTTCCTTCCCATGTTTTTCTGTACATATCTTTTTTTCTTGCAGAATGCACAAAAGTTGCATTCTGGCACCAATCTAGCACGTGCGTGGATTGGATAAATGAACTGACATCTGTACAAATCTGGTCGACGAATAATCTTGTTACTGTCCTCAATGGAATGCATCCTTTTGGCAATTTATCTTGATGCCTGCGGCCTTTATGGTTTTCCTAATAATTACATTTGTTTGCGTAATGTAATGTTTGGCTAAGCGAACCATAACGGTACGTATAACTTAGGGCATGTACAATGGTTGATGAGATAGATTATCTTAAATTTTGCATGTAAATTAGAGATAACAAAAAAATATGTCTACAATGGGTCATCTCTTAGCCTTAGCTTCAATAATTAGTTGTTTCTACAAATATGGTGAGATAAATTGTGCTAAGAGATCATTTTTTGTCTTCTCTTAAATAGCCTTAGCTTCAATAATTAGTTGTTTCTACAATGGGTCATCTCTTAGCCTTAACTTCAATAATTAGTTGTTTCTACAAATATGTCTACAATGGGTCATCTCTTGTCTTCAAATTCTTGCCTTCTCTTATGATCTCTCTTCTCCATCTCATTATTTATCCTATGTGGCATTCTTAAGATAGAACCGTTGTACATGCGCTTGCATTATGCAGTATTCCCTAAAAATTGAACTACCTCTGCCTGAAATTAATTATCACTCAAACGAATGTATTGACACAGACAAAGGTGTGGCTATGAGGAATTTTTGGCATTTCACTCTTGTACATTATCTTTACATCGTCTACTACAAACTATGGTATGCAATTTGCATACTCTTGAGAAAAAAGACAGACAACAGTAGCATGCTTTTTGTTCACTCTTCTCTAATCCTTCTCTTTGAATTAGGTTGTGCACAGTTGAAAAAAACAGAGAACATGTTGTGCAGAGTTTGCTCCGTGCCCACGTGGACAGCCAGGTGGACGATGAATCCACAAAGATAATGTAAGACCTCTTCCAATGCAAATGTACTTAGACGAGGTGCTAAGTGCATTAAATACCTTAGCAACTCAACTCCCCAATGCATAGGTGCTTAACTTGTTGTTGCTAAGCACATTTTATTTAATGAGTTAGCATCTAAACTCTTTCACGCATTGGTCAAATTGTTTCATTTAAATGGGTTGCCTAGGTTCTCGTGTTTGGCAATGGTTCTTCCTGGGTTCACCAAAGCACTCTCTCCCCTTCTTAAGTGTTGTGCCATGTCATTTTTTCGTTTATGTGGCATGTTTAGCACATGTCCACGGTGGAGCACCGGGAAGGGCCTAATGGTCCTGGAGGTATGAAACGACAATGAGAGAAGGGTACTATCCAAGGGGAAACCCTTCTAGTCAGACTTCAGATCAAGTCCAATCTTGAGATCAATTCTCTCTTGTCGAATTCCTTTCCATCGCACGGTTTGAGAGTATACCTGGCCTTCCCTCGGGTTGGGCCGGGCTTCATGATGGGCCTAACCAAGGCCAACACAGAAAACCCAGGCTCGGGCCCGGCCAGGCCCGGGCGTCGGGCCTAGAAATCAGGCCCAAGCCTGGCCCATCAGTGTAAAAGCGCCCCGGGCCTTAGGCTGGACATTTTCATTAAATCGCAAATATGGCGGGCCCGAACCCAGCCTGGCCCAACCTTCGGGCTCAATATCTAAGGCCTGGCCCGTGAGCAACGTCGGGTCAGGCCGTCCGGGCCGGGCTGCCCATGGCCAGGACTATTTAGAGCCTTCAAGGACATCCCGTTCCAATCGCCCTCTACCTCCGAAAAACCCCGCATACGCAAATCCCCCTTAATCCCGCACCTACCTAAGCCTAGTTTGCTCCGTTTTGTTTCCTCCCAAGTCATTGCTGATATTCTCACAGAGTTAATGTGTATAGGCTCACAAAACCACCAATCGGTTCTGGTGAAATTGTTTGGTTTGTCATTTATCTCCACTTATATCTTTCGAAGTAGTTTGTCTTTACTCTTGTGCTTCACTTATATTCTAAGAGTAAATCATTAGAGAAATTGAATATCATAAAGTTGAAATTATATGTGCTTCATATGCTTGTCTCATGCTTAGAAATATTTCACATTTGGTTTAGAAAGTAAAATCTTGAAGTTTGACAATCACAATATTAGTCATACAAGCAATTTATGAAGGATATTATATGGAAGAGAACTTTCATAGACAAATATATTATCTTGGACATCTTTTATGATTGTGAATACCCATTAATTATTTTCACTTGAGCAAATTAGTTGAAGTTGGACAAGGAAGACAACGTAATGAGGTATGTTTGGGTATATTTGCATCGAAGTTATATTGTTATGGATCCTCCAACATGTGGTGCTTGTTGTTTAGAATCTTTTGCTAGCCGAATTTCTGTACTAACTAGGAATACTACTTGTGCATCCAAAATCCGTGAGCCAATATTTTTCTGTGAGTGTCCACCTTACCGATCTATATATGTTATTATTTCGTCGTTCCAAGTAAATTTGTATGTGTCACCTCTAATCATTCAAATAAGCATCTGATTTGTGTGTCTGTACCGCTCATGGAGCAGCAGGGGGTGGTCAGTATCTTCCATGTTATAAGCGGGTTATTCTCAAGATGAGTGTTTATTCATCGCACGAGAGAGGCTGGTAATTGGGATGCCCAGTCTCATGATCAAAACGAAAAATAATGAAACAAACTCCCCCGTAAAGTTGATTGTATGGAGGGGACCCGAGGATTCGGCTAGCCATGGCTTGTGCTTGAATGGTTGAGGGGGAGGAAACTTTACCTTTCCGCTTGGGAACCGCCTATAATGTGTTTAGCATGGAAGATATTGAGAACTCTCGGTCGTTACGTTGACAGGAAAGGCATGCCTCTCAAAATGTATTCATCTATGTTTTAAGCAATGAGCTATGGCACCTCTCCAAATCCATGCTTCCCTCTTCGAAGGGCTTATCTTTTACTCTACTATCAATTTTATTTTTGTTGAGTCAATTTCTTATTCGAACCTATTCTTTAGTTGGCAAGCATCATGTGGTGGGAAAAGATCCAGGCATATATGGCCATTCAAATATATTTGATCATGAATTATTATCGTTGACAATTATCTCTATGATAAATAAGTTGAGAGGCGAAATATGAAGCCCCTATCATTCTCTGTACTAGCAATCATAGAAGACTATATGATAATTGAGTATGTGGAGCTCTTACTTAGACTTTGTTGAAAATAAGTTGAAGTGCAATTGTTTGGTGACTAAGAACATATGTTGTTAAGTTTCAAGATAATGCATTGTTTGAACCATAACATGTGAATTGATTGCTAATTTATCATGATGAGTTTTATGAGAAAAAGTTGTTGTTATGATGCTAGGAAAAGTGATTGAAATTATCATTGATCAAACTTATGCACTATGCTAGCATTCACACTTCGTAAATTATTTTTTTTACCATTTACCTACTCAAGGATGAGTAGGAAATAAGCTTGGGGATGCTGATACATCTTCAACGTATCTATAATTTATGAACTATTCATGCCATCTCTACAATAATTTTATATGGTTTTGGTTTGATTTGAATGGAACTAACCTGGACTGACGATGTTTTTAGTAGAACTATCGTTGTGTTATGTTTTATGCAAAAATAAAAGTTCTCGGAATGGGCTGAAAATTTACGGTGAATTTTTGTGGACCAAAAGAGACCCCTGACGCTTCAAGGAAGGACCAAAAGCCTCACGAGGAAGCGACAAGCCTAGGGGTGCGCCCCCTAGTGGGAGCCGGGCAGGCTCGTCGCTCTCTCGTGGGACCCCTTGATGTGAGATTGACGCCAAAAATTCCTATAAATACCAAAAACCCCAGTAAGAAATCAAGAACTTCCACTCCACCGCCGCTAGCCTCTGTACCGAAGCGATCTCATCTGAAGGCTTCTCTAGCACTCTGCCGGAGGAGGAAATCATCACCGGGGCCCATCTTCATCATCCCGGCGGCCACCATGACGAGGAGGGAGTAGTTCACCCTCGGGGCTGAGGGTATGTACCAGTAACTACGTGTTTGAGCGCTCTCTCTCTCTCTCTCTCTCTCTCTCTCTCTCTCTCTCTCTCTCTCTCTCTCTCTCTCTCTCTTGTTCTTGATTTGGCACGATCTTGATGTACCACGAGCCACACCCCTCCCGATGAACAGGACCCCGTTTCGACCGTAGGCGGTCGAAGAGAAGTCCGTTTCCTCTGTTTTGCGGTACGCCAGACCCCTCCCGATCAAAAGGACCCCGTCTCGACCGTAGGAGCTCGAACAGAAGTCCGTTTCGTCCGTTTTGCGGTACACCAGACCCCGAGCCGATGAACATGACCCCGTTTCGACCGTAGGCGGTCGAACAGAAGGCCATTTCCTCTGTTATGTTGTACGCCAGACCCCGTTTTGGCTATTCCGTCCAAGCCGGTTGGCTCCCGGTGAACATGACGCAGTTTCTCCGTTCTGACCCAGCAGGTTGGCTGTCGATGAACAGAATGCCATTACTGTAGTCTCATGTACACGAGCCTTGGCCATACGTATGCGCGAGTACGCGTTCGAGACCCCGCCCATATATACGTACGTGGCCGTATTTTTTGCCATGTGGCTGTATGTACGTGTACACGGTTTAGACGGGACTGCCTGAACTGCTACGTCGGGGGCTTTACCACGACACATGCCACTGCTTGCTCGACCATGGTTCATCGTTGCAGAGACACCGATCGACCACTATGTACGTACACGTTCACGACCAGACAGAGAACGCTACGTATGCTTCGACCGGGTGGGTCCCAGCTGTCATGGGGGATAAGGACACACTTCCTTCCGAGTGAAGGTATAGATGGTGGGTCCCAGCTGTCAGGCGGAGGGATCATTTTTGTGTGCCTAATATGAAGGCACTTCCTTGCATCCGAAGATGTAGCTGGTGGGTCCAGCTGTCAGCGTCACCGCGTACAGTCGTCTTCCGACGGCTGTCATTCGTTGACCACGCCGTGTCGAGAGAAGCAAGGTCATGCAGTGGTGCCGGGGAAGACGCGGCAGTGGATGCCCATGCGGAGGGGAGTACAAGGGTTGACTGGTTCGACTGTGGTGTGAGGCTGTCATCGCCGCAGAATAACAGTGGGTGTGGGTGAGTAGAGGGATGGCCTAGCCAGCGGTTGGAGTAGGAGGGGGCGGTGAGGCCTGGACGGCACCACAACCGGACACGAGAGGCAGGAGCACACGGTCCCACCGGCGCTGGTTTGGGCGGCTGCATCAAGAAAATCAAAGATTGAAGAAGCAGAACAACCGTTGGATTCACATGCAACGGTCAATGCTGATAGAATCATTTGTTGACTAAGTTGACAAAGTCCTGCGTACGTGTCAACAGAGTAGGGCCATAAGTCAGCCTCCAAATATGATGGGCCCCAGTTGTCAAGGGGAGCAATCGTTATTTTTCGCTAAAAAGGAGGCACTTCCTTGCGTGCGAAGATATAGCTCGTGGGTCCCAGCTGTTAGGAGGTTCATTTTTTGCGTAATAAGGTGGCACTTGCTTGCGTGCGGCCATGGACCATGTGGGTCCCTCTTTCGATGGCTCTCGTTTGTTGACCACGCCGCGTCGAGAGCATCAACCGGTGGACGACGGTGAGGCCCAGGAAGGGAACGACCCGGAGCCGGCGAAGCCACAATAGTGGATGCGCACGCTGAGGGGAGTACGAGGGTTGTGACTAGTTCGGCTGCGGGGTGAGGCTAGCGTCACCGAAAAATAACAGGAGGTGAGGATGGGTAGAGGGATGGGCTGGCCAGCGATGGCAGTAGGGTCGCCCGGTAAGGCCTACGCGGCAGCCACAGCCGGCCTCGGGAGGAGGGAGCAGGCCGTCATGCCGGCACTGGCTTGGACGGCTGGAGCAGGAAGATCAGAGAATGAAGAAGCACGATGGTGGTTGGATGGACATCTAACAGTCACTGCTCTCGTGTGTTACTAAGTTGGCACAACCTTGCGTATACGTCAACCTTTTTTTAGGAAAGCGTATGCATCAACCTATAGTAGGCGCACAAGTCAGTCGCATATCTGTAGAAAATAACATACAACCCATCTGCCATTATTTCTAATAATTTACAGCCCATTTGCTAACTTTTCAGGATTTTTTTAGAGCCCATATTATTTTTGTTCGCATTACAACCCATATTGTGGCCAAGGTTAGAAAATTCTATGAAACTTTGCATATTTCAGTGCGGTCCGAATTGTTCTTAATTCCGAAATTTCGAGTCACATTCAAACTAATTTGAAAAATAAATTTATATCAATGCAAAATCCAAATAATTGTCCACACATAAAAATCAATAAAATTTAAAATCTCGAAATGCAAAAAAAGAAATTTGAAACTAATTCCTGGTTTGGTGTGTTTTAAAAAGGCCACATTCAAACTAATTTGAAAAATAAATTTATATTAATATAAAATCCAACTAATTGTCCATGCATAAAAATCAATGAAATTTAAAAGCTCAAAACGCAATTTTTTTGAAACTAATTGCTGGTTTGCTGTGTTTAAATAATGTACAACTCATTTCTCATTACTGATAGCACATTTTTTGGCCGAGCCGAATGAAACTCTCCTCGTGTCGAAAGATTTACAGCCTAGCAGGGCTGACAAAAGCAAGTAGGCCTCGATTGGGTATTCTGCAAAAGAACAAAAAAATCAGGGCTAGCCATTTTCAAAAAGAAAAAAACTACTGGGCTGGTTTATGGTAAACACTGAATAAAGGCTGGCTAGACAGGCAAGGGTGCTCCGCACAGCCCAGTTGACACCCTGCTCTGTATCAAAAACAAAAAGAACTGGGCGAGCTGCTGGGTCCCTGGTGTTAGCCACTCCTCGTGCAATTCTCTCGTTTATTGACTACGTTGACAATGGCATAGGACCCAGATGTCAGAAATCCATTAGGAGGAACCATTTTTTGGCTGCAAAATAAGGAGGCAATTACTTGCGTACTGCCACCCTGCTGTCATCCTCTCCACATACAATCATCTCCTGATTGTGTACGCGTCAACCTAGTAGGCCCACAAGTCAATCTCTAAACACGTGACGAACAAATACAACTCATTTAAAAAAATAACAGGCCATTCCATATATTCACACGGAAAGTTCAACATTCATAGCAAAGTAACAGTTCTGATCAGATATAGAGTACCGAACTTCCACGTTGACAACCATCATAGCCAAGTTAACTTTCTACTCCCACTAATACTTTAGTGTACCAGTACTAACTTACTACTAGCTAACTAGACGATGCCGACCGCCATCTGCAGTACACGCTAAATGTCAGCACCAACGTCCTCCTCCTCGCCCCGGACTTGCCGGAGGTGCAATAGGGCGCGTTGGCCCTTTCCATGCCGGCATGGTCCGACGAAGTTTCGGCTTCTAAGCGGGAAACCCACTTGACGAGCTAGTAGTAAAATTTGGTGTCACGCACGCGTGGGTGCCCGACAGCCTCTAGGGCTATTTGCCTGGCGTCGGCCTCCACGTAGTCAGCCCAGTTGCGGGCGTTCTGCTCGTGGCTTAGAGCGGCGGTGTGCTGCTGCTCTATGCCCCGCTAGCGGCACAAATTGACAATATGTTGCTCCTCCGCTAGGCGGTCGCGCTCCAACAAGTCCTCGTACTCTTCATTGCCATCTAAAGACCGATAGAATGTCTCCTCCCTCTATCTTCCTTCCTGTGAATAACCGAACACTAGCTCCGGCAGTGAGCACCTCTGGCGTCGCCTATTGCGGATTGTCGAGGGCATGACAGACGTGGCGAGAGGGAGGGCAAGTGGCGAGCAACGTCGGACCGGTAGGGGTTGTGAGGATATGCTGATAGGGCGAGTTGGGTGACGGTCCTACCGGAGAACGCAGGGAACCAGTAATTATAGGCAGAAGGTAGGTGAAGCAGCGTGTCACGGGAAACACGACGGTCATCGAAATTCAATGCATAAGCAGACATGGCTTAGCGCGCCAGCTTACCATGGAAACCTGGAAAATTGAAATTATGACTGTGCCGTTCCATCCCGTTAGTGGCGTGTCCCGTCCGTGTTGGGTCGCACATCGGCATGACGGTCAAATGAGTGCACTCAAATCATCCAGATGAGGTACTCCCTCCTTGTTAAAAAATATTCCACCACTCATCATCTACCCTGGTTAGTGAGATTTTTGAACTGAGCCCCGTAAACCGGAAAGGAGCTAGTACGTGCGTGATCCGCTATTTATCCGTGTAGGATCAAATAGGTCGGATAGTGTACGTGTAGGATTGCATTAGTTGATGAACGTTCGCTGGGAGATAAGACATTTGTGAATGTTTTTGCTGGTAGTTTCTTCAAATTCGCATGGCATTTTCTTCAGAACAACATGTCAGTTTCTTCAAAGGTAGGGGTTTTTATTCAAAAAACTGCCACCTTTGGATCTTGCGTCGCAACTAAAACTGCTAGGAGCGTATTAGTGTAACATTCCAAATTTTCAATTTGGAATGTTATACATAGATCATACTGCATTGCATATTTCTTTGCATTTTGTGCCTGGCAATCCTCGAAAATTCTGAACAACTCAAGGACCTACGCAGAGAGTTGGGAATTCTACCGTTTTTGTATTTGAGTTTACTCGAATACCGGTACGAGGATAGTGTTGGTTTTAATTATTTTTCTCTCCTAAAAATATTTCTAAATAAAAATACATCAGCGGAGATAATATGACTTCTTCAAAATAAAATAAATATTGGAGGAAAAATATTAAAATAAACTTTTGGTTTTTTTCGGATTTATTTGCGATTTTATTTGCATAGGAAAAATATGCATTTTTCTAAATTGCACTTAGGTCCGGGAAAAATGTTCACTTTGTCCTAAATATTATTAAAGGACGGTGAAAATTTATTTCGGAATTATTGGAGTCCGTTTAGTATTTCTTTTGTTAGTTTTCATACGTCAGGATTCGTGTTAAAAAAAAAGTGGCGAACCGACTTCCGGCCGTGTTCGGCCAGGACTCCCCCTTGCCCGGGCCTTTATAAGCCGGCCCAGCCGCCCCGTCCCGCCGCATCGCCCGTCGCGCCGAACCCTAGCGTCACCGCCGCCGCTGCCGCCGCCGCGCCGTCGCCGCCGCCCGTCGCCGCCGCCGGACCCGCCGCCCGCCGCCGGAGTTCGTCGAGGTAGCCGCCCGCCGCCCCGGTTTTCTAGAAGAAACCGACCCGTTTTTTTGGGCAAAACCCTAGTTTCCTTTTTTTATATTAGATCGGTTTTTTTCGGTTTAGCTGTTTAGCGAACGTTCGCCCGTTCGTTCTTTTTAACGAACGAGTTCGTCGTTTAGTCTCTGTTAACGAACGTTCGTTCGTTAATTTGTCCGTCAGTTTTCTTTTTCGGGGTATTTATCTGCGATTATTTTCGATTGCGATTTCTGCCCTGATCTTGTTCTTCTTTTTTCTTTTCGCTCTAGAGTCGGAATCAGGTGATTCAAAATCCCAGATCTTCGTCTCGACGCCCTTTTTCCGTTTAACCAACTTGAACAAAGTTTTGCTACTGTAAAATTTGACCCTATATCAAACTAGTAAATGGATGTCGTTTCTTTCGCAGTTTGAGTTTCGTTGCTTCTTTCGATTTGTTTCTTTTTGCAAACCGGAGTTCTTAAGTTGAACTTTCTGGTTAGATCTTCTCTTTTAGAGTTTTGTGTGTGCATCATTGCTTGATTACTTATGTATGCTAATATTTGCTTGCGATAGAATACCCGGACTATGAAGCGTGCTACTACGAGTCTCTAGGTTTTGCGAATCATCAGCAAGGCAAGTAACACTTTGATCACACCCTTTTTATTACCCAGTTTTTATGCATTAGATCAAACGCTCACACATTGCATGAGTAGGATCTCTTAACTTGTGGGTCTGGGAAGTAGTTTGAGGTAGAACCTATTACCTGCATTATTTTCAAACCCTTGGGAGTTACTTCTACGCTATGCTTAGGTTATCATGCTATGCTCGTAGACGTGGTTTGGGTTTGAGTGAAATCCATGACAGACGTGAGTTATTAATTAATGGTTCAACTTAAGGTGGCTACTTGAATACACATCTGGGTGGATTGGTTGCAGGGCACCTGAGGAATCCAGTGTTGTCCTAGGAAATCCCGGGGTTTCCGTGTGATTGTCCTATGGAATGCCACTCGGGCTCAAAGGGATCATAAAACTATTCATGCTAGAAACTTCCGCGCGCAGCCACAATGCCATTATGGGCTTTGACATAGTATGAGTAAGTTGTGTGAGCTCTTTCGTGGTGGACTAGCAGATGTAGGGGAAAGTAGGTGTACGGGTCCACCTGGGGTAAAGAGTAAATGCTTCTGAAAGACTGTGTCTCGGTCATCCGTTGCTCAAACACCATGCAGTGCGAGAAATTAAACGGAGGCGATCGAGTCTTGTGGGAAAAGTGCACAAACCTCTGCAGAGTGTACAAACTGATCATGATTAGCCGTGTCCCCGGTTATGGACAATCTTGAGTATCTGATACTTGAATTATTGGTTGATCTCATCACTCTAAAATTAACTTGTTGGGTTAATGATTACTTTAATTGGGATTGAGTTGGAGGTACCTTCTCAATGATGTTTCAACTACCATGATAGTTAAAATAAAATTTATTCCTTTGCTGTAGGAAAAAATTGGCTTTACGCAAAAACTTTAACCTTAGAGCCTCCACCAGCCAAATATGCATATAGTGTAGCCTTTATTTCTGTTACTTGCATCTTCTGTGTTATCTTGCGAGTATATTCCATGTGCTGACCCGTTTCGGGCTGCAACATGTTACGTTGCAGACTTTACAGACGAGGAGTAAGATGTTCTAGGTCGTTTGTCATGCACTCAGCTATGCCGTTGGAGTTGATGGACTCACTTATCTTCCAAGCCTTCCGCTGTTATTTTGTTAGATGGCCTTAAGCCATAGACTTTTGTAATAAGTTCTCTTTTGGAGACACTCGATGTAATAAGTGTGTGATTGCCACTCTGTTATAAATCCATCAAGTACTATGTGTGTCAGCATTACCGATCCAGGGATGACACTGAAACACAGAGACTTCGTTCCATTCAGATCGTGGTCGCTATAAGATGGTATCAGAGCACACGCTGACTGTAGGACACGACCACTAAGATAAACCCTAGTTCACTCTTCTCTACTCATTTCTGACTTATCTACATTTTCTACTTCTTTAGGATGGTGGACCCAAGGAACAAGTTCACGCAACCGGCTGAAGACACACTTTTTAGACGACACTTGAAGGAAGTCACTAGGTACCTGAACATAGGAATACCAAGCTTTACCTGGACCTACACCGCCACTTTACCAGAAGAGGAGCGATGGAGCATTCAAGTTCAAATCCCCGGGAGAACCTTCGCACCATCCACTGAGCCAATAGAATTTTCTTTTGATGCACCAACCTGGAGCCTAGGCAAGAGTATGGCAGCCCACATCACTATGGGAAGGATCGGAGAAGTCTACAAGCAAGAGCTGAAGGACACTATCTACCAGATTTGTGGACGCCGAGATGAGCGTTGGGACATGATCAGCACCCGGAAGGACAGGTCCATTGCAGCGTTCATCCAGGAGTTAAACCAGCACATTCGTCAATAGGAGCACCAGATGTGCGCAGGGATGATAGATTTGAAGAAGGCACTAACCAGGAATTTGGAGCTAGAAGAAGAACTCAAGTCTACTCGTGATGGATACGAGGAGGAGATGTTGATACTAGTGGAGAAGAATGATGATTTGACAAGGAAGCTAGGAGTATTCATGGGAGATCCAGCACCAGGAGGAGAAGAAGAGGAAGAAGAACCCAAGGAGATTCGTTCTGAAGATTACATCATCATCGACGACACGGATTCAGACCCCGATGATAGTGATGACGAAGACTATGAAGATGAAGCTGGAGCAGACATCATGGAATCTTCCGTCGATCAAAATTTCTAGATGACCACCCTATGACTAGCAGTTTTCCCCCTCCAAGTAGTCTTAAAGCATTTTTGTAACGCTAGTTAGATCTTTGTAAGCCCTTGTTTGAGATTGATTGGTGTGATATGTTTGTGTTTGTCTCGTGTGCATATGGGTAGTGATTTTCCCTTAGACCTCATTTCTATTATAATCTCTTCCCTCTACACCATCAGAAGCCTCCGAGACGTGAGCCAGAATTTCAGTTTCCCCCTGAGCTCACTCAGTTGATCCAGTAGCAGAACACTTTGATGCAACTTCTTGTCCAGAACACTCAGAACAACCAGAAAAACAACAACCCTCCACCACCACCACCCGTGGATAACCTGACACGTTTCTTCAGGATGCAACCACCGGTGTTTCCTAGTAGCATTGAACCAATAGTTGCTGATGACTGGTTGCGCAAGATTGGAAGGGATTTGACCATCGCCAATTGCTCGGGTGCTGAGAAGGTGCGATTTGCCGCATATCAGTTGTCTGGACCAGCCGCAAAATGGTGGGAGAATTACACAACCACTTTCCCTATAGCCAATGTCACTTGGGATCAGTTTCAGCAAGCTTTCCATACTTCCCATGTCTCAACCGGAGCTATGAGCATGAAGAAGCGGGAGTTTCGCAACTTGCGCCAAGGAAATCGTACTGTGGCTCAGTACGTCGATGAGTTTAGTACCCTATCTCGTTATGCCCCAGATGATGTGGCCACAGATGCCGCTAAGCAGGAAAGATTTATGGAAGGGCTAAATGATGAGATGAGCGTACAGTTGATGGTGGCAACCTTCAACAACTACCAAGAGTTGGTAGATAAAGCTCTTTTGATTGAAGGGAAGCAGCAGCAGATTTAGAGTCGCAAGAGGAAGTATGGACAAGGAAGGAATAATTCTGGAGCCCAGCAGAAGCCCCGATTCACTCTGAATTCGGGAGGATACACCCATGACCATGGAAGACACACCCACACTAGAGGAAGTTCTCACAACCACAATGGCTCCAAGAATGGGAATGTGAATGGAGCAAACAATAATCAGAATCGCTCTACCCCATCCACACCCGCCAAGAAGGATTTAAGCCACGTCACCTGTTACAAGTGTGGGAAGAATGGACATTATGCCAATGAGTGCCCTGAAGCTAAGAATGGGAACGACAATGGAAGCGCCGGGAAGAAGCCCAACCCGTTCAACAAAGGACAAGTGAACCACGTGACCCTGGAGGAAGTTGAAGAACAACCAGATGCGGTGATCGGTAAAGTTTTTGGTTAAGTCATTTACCGCAGTAGTTCTTTTCGATACTGGTGCATCGCATTCATACATTTAAAGGGGATTCGTAAATAGATATAAGTTGCCCACTAGAGTCCTTATGGCCCCCATGTTAGTAAGTTCACCCGGAGCGGAATATATGGCAAATCAAGGATGTTTTCAGATGTCATTGACCATTGGATGACATGTTTCCCCCTCTGACCTAGTAGTTTTGGAGTCACAAGGATTGGATGTGATATTAGGTATGGATTGGCTATCGATGTATGGAGGGAACATCGATTGTGCCAGCAAGTCTATTTTTCTTACCACCCCGGAGGGAAAAAGGATTAAGTATATATCTAGGCATTCGCCACCTATACGGACACAAGTACATTCTCTCATGGGAGTTGTTCAGGAGGAAGTGCCGGTAGTAAAGGATTACCCGGATGTGTTTCCAGAGGAGTTACCAGGCATGCCGCCGGATAGGGATATTGAGTTTTTGATTGAGCTGTTGCCTGGCACCGGACCTATATCGAAGAGACCATATCGGATGCCAGCGAATGATCTGGAGGAGATCAATAAGCAGATTAAGGAGTTATTGGAGAAAGGTTTTATTCGCCAGAGTTCATCACCTTGGGGAGCCCCAGTGCTTTTGGTCGAGAAGAAGGATGGATCTTTAAGAATGGTCGTTGATTATCGTGCACTGAATGAAGTGACTATTAAGAATAAGTACCCGTTGCCGATGATCAATGATTTGTTCGACCAACTCCAGGGAGCAAAAGTATTCTCCAAGATCGATGTACAATCTGGATACCACCAGTTGAAGATCCGAGAGAAGGATATACCTAAGATAGCCTTCACCACAAGGTACGGGCTATATGAGTATACGGTTATGTCATTTGGATTGACTAACGCCCCTGCCTATTTCATGAGTATGATGAACAAGGTGTTCATGGAGTTCTTGAATAAGTTTGTCGTGGTATTCATTGATGATATTTTGATGTACTCGAAGAATGAGGAGGAACATGCGGAGCATTTGCATTTGGTACTAGAAAAGCTCAGAGAACATCAGTTGTATGCCAACTTTAGCAAATGCGAGTTTTGGTTGAAGGAAGTTGGATTCTTAGGGCATGTTATACCAGGAGAAGGTATAGCAGTGGACCCCGTCAAAGTGCAGGCAGTCACTGAATGGTTGGCACCCACTTCAGTTGGAGAGATTCGCAGTTTTCTTGGACTCGCGGGATACTACCGGAGATTCATAGAAAATTTCTCCAAGATTGCTAAGCCAATGACGACATTGTTGAAGAAGGAGACAAAGTTCAATTGGACTGAAGAGTGCGAAGAAAGTTTCCAGGAGTTGAAGAAACGGTTGACGACAGCCCTAGTGCTGATATTGCCAGATATACACAAGGATTTCCAAGTGTACTGCAATGCTTCACGCTTAGGACTTGGAGGGGTACTTATGCAGGATGGAAGAGTTGTTTCCTATGCATCTCGTCAACTGCGACCACACAAGTTGAATTATGCGACGCACGATCTGGAGTTAGCAGCCGTAGTGCACACACTCAAAACCTGGAGACATTTCCTTATTGGAAATTGTTGCGATGTGTACACGGATCACAAGAGTTTGAAGTACATTTTCACTCAGAAGAAGCTGAACCTCAAACAAAGGAGATGGTTGGAGCTTATAAAGGATTATGATATTGTCGGGACCACGATCCTAAGTCACACAGGTCTAGCCTGTAACACATCATATCACTTTGCGGCCTCACGCACGGTATCCCCACGGGTGCCACCTTACCTGGCCCGGGACCGTTTGCGCATTTTGGCACACGTATATGATAGTGTCGCTAGCATCCGTATGACAGAGAACCCGGGCCGACATGACTAGTTATAAACCAAAAGTGGCACTAAATTACAGAGACAGGCATACATGACCCAACAACGAACGTGTCGGTCATCAACGTATGATCCCAAGTCGTAGCAAGCTACAAGGACTTAAAGGAACAACGCGTGACATTTCCCCTAAGGGACAGACACAGGAACGAAGAAGGACACATGCCGGCCAGCCTAAGTGTTCCTGAGCAGTAGCAAGCTACCAAGGCTCAGTGGAAGCACTAGGAGACATTTCCCTGTAAGGTAGGCTACCAAAGGTAAACAACTAGGTGTCGGATCCCACACATAGCAATACACATTGCACGTACGCATAACATGCAAGTATGTGCTGTACAACAAGGCATCACAACATAACTCAACAACTCATATAGATAAAGGCCCAGAAGAGCCATCATAGCATTTATTACAATCAGAGGTCACATGACCCAACATACAGAGCATACAGGCAACGGAAGCATAACATGTCTGGGTACAGACAACTACAAATGAAAAAGGCTGGGAAGCCTGACTATCTACAAGATCCTACAAGGGTACAAGATCGTAGCTGAGGTAACAAGCTAAACGTCGAAGTCCACGCGGAACCACTAGCGAGACCGAGGTCTCTCTGCAAAAACATAAATTAAGCAAACGTGAGTACAAAGGTACTCAGCAAGACTTACATCAGAACTAGCTACATATGCATCAGTATCAACAAAGGGGGTGGTGGAGTTTGACTGCAGCAAGCCAGCTTGACTCGGTGGCTATCCTAAACTATGACTGCAAGTAATACTTTTGAGGTGGCGCACACGAGTCCACATATTCACCAATCAATACACCACTATGGATCCGCTCCCGTCTCCCTACGAGAAGGCCATCCATAGCACTCACGCTTATCTTGCGCGTTTTAGAGTATCCACTTTCACTTGTCTATGAACTGTAATAGGCAACCCAGAAGTCCATTTCCGCGGACACGGCTATTTGAATAGATTATATATATAACCCTGCAGGGGTGTACTTCTTCACACATGCTCTCACCACTTACCGCCGTTTACACGACATGTACTCGGCAACCTTCAAGCGGAGGCCCAGCGAGGGTGTCGGCCACGACCTGTGTAATGCCCAGGATGGAATTATACCTCCTACGTGTCGAGGCACGACTTAAAGGCATAAGTCCATCCTAGAATGATCTCAAGTTTGGTATCTTTGCACAACTCATGTAAAAGAGGGATTAAAATTGCAAAAGGAGATAGTTGGCTTACATTCGCCACTTCACACAAACATTACATAAAACAATCATCAATCAGAACATCACAGCCCGACTACGGGTAAGATCCAAAGAAAGATACCAAACAACAAAAGCCACAGGTCAGGATCGAATCCTAGTAGAAACCACTACTGAACATCGAAACGTCACAAGCAAACGGCCACACTCTTCAACAAGCTCCTGGTGAAGCACTGAACCAGCTCCTGCATCGAGCTCGGCTGGACCTGCATCTGGTGTGGTGAAGTAACTGTGAGCCACAGAGGACTCAGCAATCCCGTTCCCGGGTAACAAGACTATTTAAGCCTTGGGTGAGGACAAGGATGAAGAAAGAATATGAGGTGAAGGAACAACAAGAGAGAGTCTGCAGCAGCAACTAGCACTAACTTACGTAAAAGAGAGCGAGAAGAGAATAGCATCGGTCGAAAGATGATCACGAAGTGATCCTAACTAAAGCCGGTCAAACATAACCCCACCGTGTTCAACTCCCGAATCTCTATTCGGAAATTGACAGTCACGGTACACACGCTGGTAGTGTATTGGAAACATTGTGTCAAGTTATCTACAACCGGAATTAACAAGCTCCCATCTGCCACATAACCGCGGGCACGGCTTTCGAAAGTTCAAACCCTGCAGGGGTGTTCCAACTTGACCCATTACAAGCCCACGATCCGCGGAGTCGCAACTCCATAGTTGGGAAGACCCGAGTATTCTCGGAATCCCGTGCTCAAGTTAAACCGAACTAAGGTAAGGCTAATCCAGCAAATCCTCCCGGCGTGTCGACACCCTGATAGTAGCCGCGCGTATCTAGGTCTCAGGACACGACCGGATGAGTCATCCTACAGGTTTTTACCAAACCTCAAGTTTCCTTGAGGTGGCCCCGCAGTCTGCTCGTTTCGGACCAACACTCATGTGGAGCACTGGCCCGGGGGGTTGAATTAAAATAAAAGGGATAGCTAGTCCACATGCAAGTTTTATTAGTTATTAGGCAAATAGTACCAATGTTGGGATTTGCTGGAAAAGACTTAGCACTTAGCGGTTTATCAAGGGGGTCCCATACACCCCAACCGTGTTAGGAACGCAAAATCAAGGAACATAACACCGGTTTATACGGTTCCTAACGGCATGAGTGGAACAAAACACCAAGCAAAAGGCTTAGCCTTCCACCCTGCCAGTATATAGATGATTTCATTTTAAGCATTTATATAGTGTGATATAACCCAACCAAACTTCAACATGAAGCAAGCATCTTCAATCTTCACCTGCAACTAACAATGCTATAAGAGGGGCTGAGCGAAGCGTACTTAGCCAAGCAACGGTTTGCGTAGGTAGGGTGGTTAAACATGGCAATGGTTACAAGTAGGAGGCTGACAAGAAAGACATGGGCATCGAGGCAAAACTATAGATCGAGACTACTAGCAATAGGCAAAGATAGTAATGGTATCCGGGTTCGGTCATCTTGCCTGGGATTCCACAAGGGAGAAGAACGGATCCAAGAAGAAGACGAAGCAACAGTCGAGCGGATCCTCACAACTCCGGAACGAAACCGAAGCTAACAAGAGAAGCAACCGGAAAGAAGAAAACACACGGTAAACACACAAGCATCAACATGGCATACGATGCACAAACAAGTATGATGCATGTCCGGTTTAAATATGCATGGCATGGCAAAGGTGCACAAACAACACTACAAGTTAAGTGGAGATCAATATGCAACGAGTTGCATATTGACGAAACACCACATATTAATTATTTAGTTGACTCTCATTATTAACAAGACAAGTTTAAAAGTTTTAGCATGGCAAGAGGTGAAGCATAAAGAAACTACACTATTAAGACATTTTAAATGAGGCCGGAAATAACAACAACATATCCGGAAAATCCCCATGAGCATGTTTATTAATTATAAGCAACAACAAACACACATATTAATGTTGTTAACATGATGCGGATGACATGATCAAGTTTATGCAAGTTTTATTAACAGGTTGACTTAAAGGAGATATGAAGCATTTGTCACCGTGGTGGAAAGAAAGGGGTGCCACGGCAACGATCCGAAAATGATGCAACGGCATCATACCGGTACCAGTAACTCATCGAGGGACCGGTGCAAAAGGTAGAATCGACGTGAGCAAGTCGAACAAGATGAAAGTGGGTTGATCCCGTTGCCGGGTTTCCACGAGTCGGTGACGAGGCAACCGAGGAACATGACAAAGGTGGAACGGGCACGAAGCACACACGGGAGACATTTCATACAACACAACAAGCATGCATCTCACGGGTCACGTCTCGGGGTATACCTTCGAAGCGTGCGTTTCGGGGCGGTTCGAGACGTAGTGGAAGGAGTCGTTCA
Source organism: Secale cereale (assembly GCA_902687465.1). Taxonomy (NCBI): domain Eukaryota; kingdom Viridiplantae; phylum Streptophyta; class Magnoliopsida; order Poales; family Poaceae; genus Secale; species Secale cereale. Next base: position 186,515,373 of record LR738712.1, on the reverse strand, counting down.
CGAGGTCGTCGTGGGAAGTAGAGGAAGTAGTTGTACTCGGGCGACGGTAGAGGTACTCGTTCCGTTCGTTCGTAGAGGTACTTGAGGTTTCGGCGACGGTTGTGGTACATGGTGCTTCCGGGCGACGGTAGTGGTACACGCGACGGTAGTCGTTCGGGTCGTAGAGGTACTTGGTCGTCGTGGTACACGTGTCGTACACGGATGTAGGGGTACTTGGTCGGGTCGTCGTGTAGAGGTACTTGCGCGTCGTGTAGTTGTACTTGTCACGGAGGGGTACTCGGCGCATCGAAGGGGTACTTGTTGCATCACACAAGTAGTCGTTCACGGGCTCATTTTCGTTCTCTGTCAAGGTTAACATTACAAGCAACAAAAAAAAAACAAAAAAAAAACAAAACAACAGCAACAGGGTTCCGGTGCTGGCCAAGGCAGCAGCACGGGTCAGACGAAGAAGAGGCCGTAGCTCTTGCGACGGGGTTGCAGCAGCAGAAGAACGGGGACGCCGGACAGAGGCAGGGCCCGTTGCGCTCGGGGCTGCTGGAGAGGACGACGCGGCTGTCGTCGACCATGGCGAGGAGGCGGGAGGCGCCCGCACGCGCCAGAGGAGGCAGGCGCCCTGCACGCGCCAGAGGAGGCAGGCGCCCTGCGCGGCCTTGGCGGAGGAGGACCACGGGAGATGCAGCAGGGGGGAGGCGTCGGAGGCGGCGCTGAGGCGTCGCTGGGCTCGGCCCCTGGAGGCGACGAGGAGAAGGACGGCGCGGAGGGGCGCTCGGGGACGAGCGGACAGAAGATCGAAGGAGAGGGAGAGCGGGTCGAAGCGGGGTCGGGCGACGAGAGGGAGAGGGGAGAGACTGGCGGCGGCACGAGGAGGAAAACGAGGGGAGGGGAGATCGGGCTGCTGGTGGGTTAGGGTTAGGGAAAAAGTGGGCCTTGGGCCGGCTGGGAAGGTGGAGCTGAAGGTGGGCCAGCTGGCCTGGGCCTTAGAGAGGCCTGGGCTGGCTGGGAGGCTCTCCTTCTGTTGTTTTTTTTTTAAAATTAAAACAGAATATGACAACAAGAAAGAAAAGAAGGGAGGAGCTAGGAAAGGAGTTAGGGCAAGAGGTAAAAATTCCCCGGGCTCACAAAAAAAATGTCAGGATTTAGAATAAAATAGAAGGAGGGTTTTTGGAGGAACCTCGAGCAACGAGAAAAGAATTAAAGCAAGGTTTGAGGCAAAGAATTGAGATAGAAAGCATGGAGAAATATTGCAAGTGTGTTTGAGTAATTCCGAGGAATGGAATAATTATTAATATAGCTCCATAATTATTAGGAGGCTTTAATATGTTATAAAGAGAAGTCACCTTCCCTCGATTTAAATGGACCGAAGGTCCACACGATTTATTTGGTTGAGATGCAAAAATTAAAATGACATGATGGCATGATGACATGATGCAATGCAAAAATAAATAACACAAGCACAAAAGAACACACGGGCACCCGGAACATCTGGAAGCTTCGAGAATCTTCTGGGATCTTCTGGGACGTCAGTCTCGGGCGTCACAACTCTCCCACACTAACAGAGGATCTCGACCCGAGATCCTAGAGATATCACCGGGTAAAAACGGAAGAGGAAGAGGTAAAACAAAGTTGCTTCTTTGACTGACGAGTGAAACCAAGGAACCTTGAGAGGTTGAACAAACTTGAAAGAAAGAATGCAACGGAGATGAACAAAGTTAAGAGCACTCCGGTAAGCAGGAGGAACAAGGATCATAACAAGAACCTTGAAGGTTGAAAGACATGAACAAGAGCTTAGGAACCAAAAGAATATGAAACTGCAATGGTATAGCCAAGGAATAAGAAAGACAGAATTTCGGCAGCACTCCGTCTGAAAATGGAAGGAATTGAAGATGAACTTGAGAAGATGTGATGATACAAGATGAAAACAACAACACACAGCCTCCGAAACCATTAAAATAATGGTACAAGAGGTAAGAAAGATTCAGACAGCACTCCGGTTGAAAAGAGAGGAAAACTAGATAAGATGAGGGAACTAGAATGAAAATACAACACTCCGGTTAAATGGACAAGCAAAGGAAAGAACAAGATCTCGATAAAAAACGAGATGATGGTTAAAGAGAGCAATATCACAATGCCTCTGGAATGAAAGAATAACATATAAAGATCCATGAAAGAAAAGAATGGAGAAGAAAAGATAACTTCTCCCAAGAATTGAATTTGAAAGAGCCCCCTTACGAAGACGGGTTGAATAGAGTTGTTGGAAATTCAACAACGAAAGAATAAGCTTGATGTGGGCTTATGGAAAACATCTCAAAATGAAGAGGTGACAACCAGCCACTGACGAAAACAATTGATTGGATTGAGATCAACAAGGAGATGAAAAACTTATCTCACCGGAATGATAAATGAAGAACTTGGGTCATTTATAAGCACCACAATTAACAACAATCCTTAGGGAAAGCTTTAGGTGAAATACAACCCAAGATAACTCCAATAGATAAAAAGAGGGGTTGAAAGAATCTCCTGAGCAAAGAAAATGATGGATTTAAATATC
>LR738712.1:186499359-186511713 GCA_902687465.1 Secale cereale | reverse complement strand
AAAAAAAAAACAAAACAACAGCAACAGGGTTCCGGTGCTGGCCAAGGCAGCAGCACGGGTCAGACGAAGAAGAGGCCGTAGCTCTTGCGACGGGGTTGCAGCAGCAGAAGAACGGGGACGCCGGACAGAGGCAGGGCCCGTTGCGCTCGGGGCTGCTGGAGAGGACGACGCGGCTGTCGTCGACCATGGCGAGGAGGCGGGAGGCGCCCGCACGCGCCAGAGGAGGCAGGCGCCCTGCACGCGCCAGAGGAGGCAGGCGCCCTGCGCGGCCTTGGCGGAGGAGGACCACGGGAGATGCAGCAGGGGGGAGGCGTCGGAGGCGGCGCTGAGGCGTCGCTGGGCTCGGCCCCTGGAGGCGACGAGGAGAAGGACGGCGCGGAGGGGCGCTCGGGGACGAGCGGACAGAAGATCGAAGGAGAGGGAGAGCGGGTCGAAGCGGGGTCGGGCGACGAGAGGGAGAGGGGAGAGACTGGCGGCGGCACGAGGAGGAAAACGAGGGGAGGGGAGATCGGGCTGCTGGTGGGTTAGGGTTAGGGAAAAAGTGGGCCTTGGGCCGGCTGGGAAGGTGGAGCTGAAGGTGGGCCAGCTGGCCTGGGCCTTAGAGAGGCCTGGGCTGGCTGGGAGGCTCTCCTTCTGTTGTTTTTTTTATAAAATTAAAACAGAATATGACAACAAGAAAGAAAAGAAGGGAGGAGCTAGGAAAGGAGTTAGGGCAAGAGGTAAAAATTCCCCGGGCTCACAAAAAAAATGTCAGGATTTAGAATAAAATAGAAGGAGGGTTTTTGGAGGAACCTCGAGCAACGAGAAAAGAATTAAAGCAAGGTTTGAGGCAAAGAATTGAGATAGAAAGCATGGAGAAATATTGCAAGTGTGTTTGAGTAATTCCGAGGAATGGAATAATTATTAATATAGCTCCATAATTATTAGGAGGCTTTAATATGTTATAAAGAGAAGTCACCTTCCCTCGATTTAAATGGACCGAAGGTCCACACGATTTATTTGGTTGAGATGCAAAAATTAAAATGACATGATGGCATGATGACATGATGCAATGCAAAAATAAATAACACAAGCACAAAAGAACACACGGGCACCCGGAACATCTGGAAGCTTCGAGAATCTTCTGGGATCTTCTGGGACGTCAGTCTCGGGCGTCACAACCTGACTAACCACCCAAGTCTCTCGTCCAGGTTTATCGCCTATTTGGGTTCCATCCGTGGGGATATCCGGCCGGGGTGTCGCTCACGACCCCAAACGATGTGTACAGGGTTCCCGCATCACCAAACGGGCGATCGGTACACCATGCCACGTACCTGCCGCATCACAGCCCACCCCGAGGGTCAGCGCTGCGCACGACCTACAGTAAACTACAAACACCAGAAACTAGTTGCAACTCCTGGACAGAGATCATGTTGATTAATAAGTCGAGAGGGTCCATTGGTTTCGGGCCCAATGCATGGTAGTAACTGGTCATGGATCAACCAACACAGAACTCAGTTCCTGAGGACGGCTGCAATGAGACAACCCACCATGTACTCCTACATGGCCTCTCATCGCTACCTTTACTAAATCGTGTTCACACACTTAGCTCACACACATTAGGACATGTTCATCACCACTCCAATTCATCCCCGATGAATCAGACCTGACACAACTCTAAGCAATAGCAGGCATAACCAGAAAGCATGAATGAGTAGGCACAACATGGCTCAAACAACTCCTACTCATACTAGTGGGTTTCAACTATTTACTGTGGCAATGACGGGTCATGCAGTGGAAAGGGGGTTCAACTACCGCAGCAGGTAACAGTTGGAGCGTTGTTGTCCTAATGCAGTAAAAGAGAGCAAGAGCGAGAGAGTGGGATTGTATCGGAATGCTCAATGGGGTTTTGCTTGCCTGGCACTTCTGAAGATAACATTGGGTCTTCATCGGTGTCATCGATCACATCGTCGGAACACGTCTACTGAAAGGGGACAAACACCGGCAACAGAGAAAGAACACAATCAATGCAATGCGACAATATGATGCATGATCATGACATGGCAGTATGCTATTGATTGAGCTAATGCAACTAGCAACCATATTAAATGAAGTTGGTTTGAACCAAAGGTTCAAATTCAAACTCCATATGTGATTATTTAAATGCCATTTAATTGATTTGACCTGTGAAAGTGCAACTAATCCCCGGGTGGTTTTGGTAATTAATAACAACATATATATCATTGAACTAATATTTACTTGAGAATCATTTCAGAAAAGTTCAATGATATGGGTATGGAAATGTCTGAAGAAGTGGACCCCTCAAAATGCTAAGACAAGCATTGGCAAAAGCTCAAGACTCTATTTTTGGTTTAGTGATCAAAGATCACATTGAGTCCATAGGAAAAGCCAATACTATTAAAAGGGGATGAGGTTGTGTTAATGATCTGGTTGCTCAAGTGCTTGGTGATCTAGCTCCCTCAACTATCAGCACTCTTCACTACTTAACACACTCATAAGTAATCTCGGACAAACCGATTCTGCAAACTCAGTCCAACCGAGATGAACCACCTCAGTTATTCTTCCAAACCCTAATTTCTCGGTCCATCCGATTTTGAGTTTCGGTCTCACCGAAAATGGATTGCCAACCTTCTGTAACCAATTGACATCACTTCGGAATATCCGAGTTGTTACTTTCGGTCTCACCGAGATGGCAAGCTCCAACCTTTGACTCACTTCGGACACACCGAGATGGTATTTTCGGTCCCACCGAAAATCCCAACGTTCACTATATTTGAACTTTCGGTCTGACCGAGTTTTAACTTCGGTCTCACCGAGATTGGTCAAATGTGTGTGTAACGGTTGGATTTTGTGTGGAGGCTATATATACCCCTCCACCCCCTCTTCATTCGTGGAGAGAGCCATCAGAAAGTCTACCACTCCTACCATACACTTTCTGAGAAGTGAACCACCTACCCTTGTGTTGAGATCAAGCCATTCCATTCCTACCATATGAAACTTGATTTCTAACCTTCCCAAGTTGCTTTCCACTCAAATCTTTCTTCCACCACAGCCATATCAGTGAGGAGAGTTGAGTGTTGGGGAGATTATCTTTTGAAGCACAAGAGCAAGGAGTTCATCATCATCAACACCGTCTATTACCTTTTGGAGGGTGGTGCCTCCTAGATTGGTTAGGTGTCGCTTGGGAGCCTCCGTCTTCGAGATGTGGAGTTGAACCAAGAAGTTTGTAAGGGCAAGGAGATCGCCTACTTCGTGAAGATCTACCCTGAGTAAGGCTAGTCCTCCGTGGGCGTAGGCCATGATGGAATAGACAAGGTTGCTTCTTCGTGGACCCTTCGTGGGTGGAGCCCTCCGTGGACTCGCGCAGCCGTTACCCTCCGTGGGTTGAAGTCTCCATCAACGTGGATGTACGATAGCACCACCTATCGGAACCACGACAAAAATCTTCGTGTCACCAAACTGCGTTTGATCTTCTCCACCTCTCTTTTACATGTGCAATTTACTTTCCGCTGCTATTACTCTAGAATTGCATGTGTAGGGTGATACTTGAATTGATCTTAATTGTGAAACTGCCAAAAACATTGCATGATCCAAAGGCAGATTTTTTATATTGTCAAGTAGTCTAATCACCCCCCCTCTAGACCTACTTTCGATCCTACAAGTGGTATCAGAGCTTTGGTCTCCATTGTTTTGGTTTCCATTGCATTGGACTCCATAAGCTTGGTTTCACAACCTAGGAGAGTATGGCGTCTAGTGAGGGTAATTATCGTAGAGGTCCTTACTTTGATGGTACAAATTTTGCTAGTTGGAAGCATAAAATGAAAATGCATATTCTTGGTCATAACCCAGCCGCATGGGGCATTATTTGTGTTGGTATGCAAGGTGATTTCTTTGAAGAAGGAAAAGTTCCGGATCGCAAAGCTACACCGGAAGAGTTGCGGATGTTGCAAAACAATGCTCAAGCTTGTGACATTCTCTTCAATGCTTTGTGTCCCGAAGAGTTCAACAAAATCAGCCGTCTTGAGAATGCTAAAGAGATTTGGGATACTTTGGTTGAAATGCACGAAGGTACTGAATCTGTGAAGGAATCAAAGCTAGATATTCTTCAAGGTCAACTTGACAAGTTCAAGATGAAGGATGGTGAAGGAGTCGCTGAAATGTACTCTAGGCTTGCTCTCATCACAAATGAGATTGCTGGCTTAGGAAGCGAAGAAATGACCGACCGATTCATCATTAAGAAGATTCTCAGAGCTTTGGATGGAAAATATGACACCGTGTGCACTTTGATCCAAATGATGCCAAACTACAAGACTCTCAAGCCAACTGAAGTCATTGGAAGAATTGTTGCTCATGAAATGACACTTAAGGATAAGGAAGAGCTTCACAACAAGTCAAGTGGTGCTTACAAAGCTACAAGTGATGCTCCTACTACCTCAAGTGACAAGCTAGTTTCCAATGAAGAGATAAGCCTAATGGTCAAGAACTTCAACAAGTTCTACAAGAATAGAGGCAAAGAAAGAAGCTCAAAGTCTAGATCATATGATGGAAAGAGATCTTCTAGTCGTGATCGAAACTGCTACAATTGTGGAAGACCCGGACACTTCTCAAATGAGTGTACGGCTCCCCACAAGAGAAGAGAAGAATCTCCAAGAAGAAGAGCAAGAGATGAGTCACCTCGGAGAGAGAGAAGGAGTAGAGATGATCGTTATGAACGAAGACCCTCTCGGAGAAGCAAGGATTCGGAGAGGAAAGACAAGTCATCAAGGAGCTACACAAGAAGAAGACTAAGCATGACAAGCATAAGAAAAATTCTTCCTCTAGTAGTAACAATAACAATGTTAAATCAAATGTTGTTACTTCTAGTAGTTCTCTTGATTCCACTAACAATGTTTCAAGCCAAGTTACACTTGAGCAAGAAAATAGCTTATTGAAGGAAATCATAGAGAAAGGTGTCTACAAGAGTCTTGCCGGAAGCAAGAACTTTGAGGAGATTGTTCGCAAACAAGGAAGACACCGGAAGAATCAAGGGATTGGTTTTGAGCGAAAGTTCAACGCCGAAGGTGTTGAGTGGGAAGAAGGTCAATACCCTACTCCACAGTTTGTCTCACAAAAGGAGAAGTATGATCCTACTTCTTCCAATGTGGAACAAGCTCAAGATGACCTTCCACCACAAGACCACAAGCTAAAGGCCAAGGACAAGCTTCAAGAGGAGATTGATGCATTCACTGAAGCACCTCAAGCCATGGTCAAGTGGGTTCCCAAGGACACATCAAGTTCTACTTCGTCAAGCTCAACTACAACACCAAGGATTCCCATCAAGATGATGTGGATCCCAAAGAAGAAGAACTAGTAGGTTCTTGAGGGTGACTCCGCCAACAAACTTCACTCATATTCATTTTGGCAAGAACTTGTGCAATCAACTTCCACATCATGCACTAGTTCATGGAGTCACAAACCCTCTTGTTGGTAAGTCAAGGGACAAGGTAATCATTGTTTTCATGGACATCATCTTTTGTGTACTTCACTCTATGTCTATGGATATTCTTGTTTGTTCCTTGTGGGACTAACCCATGTAGGTATTGAAAGTGCCCTAATCCAAAGGATTGCTCCCAACTCTTGATGATCTGCATCAACATTGAGCATCCACATCTTCAACATCTACATGAAGTCTTCTACGACAACCCAAGGTTAGTTTGACCCTTTGAAAGGGGTTCTCACATCTAGGGGGAGCTTTGCTCTAAAAAAAATTGAGCTAAAGCATCTCCAAATGATGTGAACACATAAATGCTTTATGTAAAAGTGGTAACCCCACTTGTGCTTAAACGATGAGTATGACCTATGATCAAATGTTCTTATTTGGCTCCTAAGTCAATATACTCATATATAGATGACCTAGTCATCGACAAATTGTGTGCTAGTAGCTAGAGTGTTGGTTGTGCATGTTTGACACATATTTCATTTGCTATCTTATTGTGTGAGCATGTTGAATGCATGATTTCATCCATTCAAGGACATCCATTTGTTGTTTTGATTGTTTTGATCTTTCTGGCCAAATGGATGGACAAGAATGCCTAAGCACCTTCTCTAGCTATCTATGCTTTCTTGTCTCAAATTCTATTCATGCTCATATCACAACTTTGAACAAGTCTTTTTCGGACAGTCCGAGTGAGGAGCACTCGGAGCCACCGATTCGTCTAAGGCTGACTTCCAAAACCTTCTAAGTCCATTTCGGTCTGACCGGCTTCTCAATCTCGGTCCAACCGAAACGCTTAGACTGATCTAGGTTTCATCTCGGTGAAACCGAGTTCAAACTCTCGGTCTGACCGATATGCGTAACTGCACAGCAGTTATACATCTCGGTGACACCGAGTTTTTCAACTCGGTCCCACCGACAGCATGGGGTTATATATACCTGAGGGCTGCGCGCGATTTAATTCTTCAAACCGTTCGCCCCCAAGACCCCTGCTGCCGTCGCCCTGGTCTACGGATCGTCGCCGTCGTCGCCTGTGCGCCCTCGCCGCAGGTCTCCGCCGCCGTCAACGGTAATCATCTCCACCGTTGCCGCCGTAGAGGGATTCCACCAAGTTAGGGTGTATCCCGATCCCTTTCGTGCTCCCCATCCGATTCTTGCACGATAGGCTTGCCATGATTCAATCCACGTTTGAGATATTCCCTATACATTAGTTCAGATCCTCTAGTTTCGAGCAAATTCTTAGGTTTAGGTTTCCACGGAATGCATCTCGGTGAAGCCGATTTTGAAACTCGGAATGACCGATTTGGCCTCTGGCCATTGCACTGCATCATTCGGTTTAACCGAGTTGTGCCAATCGGAATGACCGAAACGTAGTTTCAGTGAAACCCTAAGTTATCGGTAGGACTGAAACCCATTTCGGTCTGACCGAAAGTGGTGTGTAGGTTTCTGTTGAACACTTCGGTTTCACCGAAACTTGAAATCGGTTTGACCGAAATACATTCTGTGAAAACTCAAAACTAAGTTTTGAACTCATTTTTTTTGCAAAAACCTCTGCAGTTGTGATAACTCTTCTACTCTGCCTATACCTTATCTTTTCACAGGTTTTTCAGCCATGTCAGATGTCAGTGACAGCCAGAACAGGTCTGAATCACCGTTTGCTGAAATTCCAAAGGCAGATACAAGTCCTGCTAGCAGCTCCAGTGATGATGGTAAGAGGAGCACCCCTAGTGGTTTGCCTCCTGCAGCCACCAGAACCAGGAAGAAGAGAACTTCTGATGATGAGGACTCTGACTTTGTTGCTGGGGAAGTTACCTCCAAGCCAAAGAGGAATGTGGTTGCCAAAGAGCACCAAGGGCAGCAGTCAAGGAAAGGCACAAGCAAAGTAAAGCAGTCAGCAGTTGCAAAGAAGCTCAACTTGGAAGAGCCTGCTCCAAGCAAGGTGAAGAAGACTTCCAAAAGGAAGAGGGTAGTATATGCTGAACCTCAAGTTGATGCTGCAGAAGAAGAAGAAGAAGAAGATGCACCCCAGCCTCCTCCTCAGAAAGCTAAGTTCATGGGTGATGCTATTCGGGCTCAAGCCTCCTCTAAACCCAAGAAGCCTGCTCAAGCCAAGGCAGCTCCAGCTAAGCCCAAGAGAACAACCAGAAGCATTCCAGCTTCTGAGAAGAACAAAGGTGAGATGCCACCGTCTGAATCAAATGAAGAGCATGTGTTGCTTAAGCTCCGTCCCAAGTTGCCACTCCACAATGATGCTCATCCTCAAGCTGAGGACATGAAGGCAAGGAAGGACAAAGGTCTCAGGCTATGGAGACAGTCTGATCCATATGCTGTAAGGAGAAGGACTGCTGTGGACCCCAGATTCCACACCAGAGAGCAGCAGGATTTCTATGAGACCGTGCTGATGGATAAGAAGCCCATTGTTGCTGACACCAGGTATGTTGACTGGAAATATATTGACAGTGAAGAGCACCGGGACTTCTTTCCCCATGTGCATGAGAGCTTTACTGCATGTGGAGTTGCTGATTTTGTGGGTCAAGAGCTGACAGCTTGGAATGACGAGATGATCATGCAGTTCTATGCCACAGCCCACTTCTATCCTGATGGCAAGATCACCTGGATGACTGAAGGTCAAAGGTTTTCTTCGACTGTTGAAGAATGGGCAGAACTTCTGAACGCTCCAGTGCAGAGAGAGGACGACATTGATGTCTATGGGATTCCTAAGAAGAGTCATGATTCCATGAAGAACATGTACAAGGAGATCCCGGCTGCTGATTTGGAAGGATGGAAGCTTGGCTCAGTGTACTATCTCCAGGCAGGTCTGACCACCACTAACACTATTCTGAGGCATACATTGATGCCTAAGTCTGGAGACCACCGCATGATTCGAGGCTATTCTATCAACATGCGGCACATTCTCGATGAGAAGGCACCTTTCAAGGTGATGGACTTGATGGTAGAGACCATTAAGAGGACAGCAGCTGACCAGAAGAGGTCGTGTGGGTTTGCTCCGCAGATTCAGATGCTCATCAACGCCAAGTTTGGCACGGGCAAATTCATGTTGGATAGGAAGCACTTGCCACTTCAGCCAGAGCATGAGGACAACGTAGTTGTGATGGATGAAGAGGATCCTACCTCAGTTGAAGGACAAGCCAAAATCGAAGCTGCGAAGAAGGCTAAAGCTGACAAAGAGGCAGCAACAGCAGCAGCTAAGCCAAAAAGCTTTGGAGAACAGATTCTTGAAGCTACCCAGAGGATTGAACAACGCCTGGCCAGCATTGAGCAATCTCAGGAGAGCCTAGAGAGGATTGTTGAGGACAAGATCCACGCTCTGGACGTGAAGCTGACCGAGATTCAGGTGTCTGTCAACAAGCTTGAGGCAGACATGGAGGAGACAAGGCAGGAGAGAGCAGAGCTTATGCAGGATGATCTAGTCCAGGACTCTCATCGCCAGACTACTCCGGTTCCGAGAGGATCCAGATCTGCAGCTATCCCAGTGACAGACTCCAGGGCTACCACTTCAGCACCAGCTACAGCTCCAGCAGTTCCTCCAGCTCCAGCATCCACTCCTCCACCGCAGACATCAGCAGAAGTCTTCGCCGATGCAGCTATCTCTACACCGACATCTACGCAGACGGGAGCCGCCAGCAGAGCCCGCAGTGACGCTTAGCTCTATACCTTTTCGAACTTTTTGGTAACTTGTTGCCAAAGGGGGAGAAATTGTTATAGATCATAGGGCTTCAAGAGAGAGAGTGCTCTTTCGTCTTTCGTTCTTTTGCCGGTTTTCCTTGAGATACATTGGTTTCTTTTGGTTCTTGAAACTTTAAGTGTGCTTGCTACTTTGTTTGATGCTATCTTAATGAGTGCCTAGTCATACTATGCTTTAATGTGTGCTTATTTCTTATCATATGCTATTCCTTATTGTATGGCTATTTACTCTTGTCTTGGTGATTGAGTGCATGTTATTCATTCTTATCATTTTGTGCGCTCCACCAAGATGTATGTGACATGGAAGAGTGACCCATAATCCTAATCGATTGTGCATTTGCATTCAAACGCAAATTTTAAATAATGCACAAATTTAGGGGGAGCTCTTGTTTATCACATACTTCTCAAAGCGACGATATTATTCATTGATTATATCTTTTGTCGAAGCTTTGATCTATATGTTGTCATCAATTACCAAAAAGGGGGAGATTGAAAGTGCAACTAATCCCCGGGTGGTTTTGGTAATTAATAACAACATATATATCATTGAACTAATATTTACTTGAGAATCATTTCAGAAAAGTTCAATGATATGGGTATGGAAATGTCTGAAGAAGTGGACCCCTCAAAATGCTAAGACAAGCATTGGCAAAAGCTCAAGACTCTATTTTTGGTTTAGTGATCAAAGATCACATTGAGTCCATAGGAAAAGCCAATACTATTAAAAGGGGATGAGGTTGTGTTAATGATCTGGTTGCTCAAGTGCTTGGTGATCTAGCTCCCTCAACTATCAGCACTCTTCACTACTTAACACACTCATAAGTAATCTCGGACAAACCGATTCTGCAAACTCAGTCCCACCGAGATGAACCACCTCAGTTATTCTTCCAAACCCTAATTTCTCGGTCCATCCAATTTTGAGTTTCGGTCTCACCGAAAATGGACTGCCAACCTTCTGTAACCAATTGACATCACTTCGGAATATCCGAGTTGTTACTTTCGGTCTCACCGAGATGGCAAGCTCCAACCTTTGACTCACTTCGGACACACCGAGATGGTATTTTCGGTCCCACCGAAAATCCCAACGTTCACTATATTTGAACTTTCGGTCTGACCGAGTTTTAACTTCGGTCTCACCGAGATTGGTCAAATGTGTGTGTAACGGTTGGATTTTGTGTGGAGGCTATATATACCCCTCCACCCCCTCTTCATTCGTGGAGAGAGCCATCAGAAAGTCTACCACTCCTACCATACACTTTCTGAGAAGTGAACCACCTACCCTTGTGTTGAGATCAAGCCATTCCATTCCTACCATATGAAACTTGATTTCTAACCTTCCCAAGTTGCTTTCCACTCAAATCTTTCTTCCACCACAGCCATATCAGTGAGGAGAGTTGAGTGTTGGGGAGATTATCTTTTGAAGCACAAGAGCAAGGAGTTCATCATCATCAACACCGTCTATTACCTTTTGGAGGGTGGTGCCTCCTAGATTGGTTAGGTGTCGCTTGGGAGCCTCCGTCTTCGAGATGTGGAGTTGAACCAAGAAGTTTGTAAGGGCAAGGAGATCGCCTACTTCGTGAAGATCTACCCTGAGTAAGGCTAGTCCTCCGTGGGCGTAGGCCATGATGGAATAGACAAGGTTGCTTCTTCGTGGACCCTTCGTGGGTGGAGCCCTCCGTGGACTCGCGCAGCCGTTACCCTCCGTGGGTTGAAGTCTCCATCAACGTGGATGTACGATAGCACCACCTATCGGAACCACGACAAAAATCTTCGTGTCACCAAACTGCGTTTGATCTTCTCCACCTCTCTTTTACATGTGCAATTTACTTTCCGCTGCTATTACTCTAGAATTGCATGTGTAGGGTGATACTTGAATTGATCTTAATTGTGAAACTGCCAAAAACATTGCATGATCCAAAGGCAGATTTTTTATATTGTCAAGTAGTCTAATCACCCCCCCTCTAGACCTACTTTCGATCCTACAACCTGATCAGCAGGTTTAACTTCTTCAAACATGCATGAAAATGCCATAAACAGATTCCTTGAATTTTTCTGATCATTTTTCATATATAAATTATTTTCATCTGAGCTACGGTTGATTTTATATGATTTATAGAAGTTTTGGCTATTTTCTGAAATAAATAAATCATTGCTGATTTATTTTAAATTGCAGAAAACAGTTACTGCGTCAGCATTGCGTCATCATGACGTCAGCAAGTCAACAGGGGCTGTTCGGGTCAAACCTGACCAGTGGGTCCCACTGGTCAGTCTCTCAGGGCCTAACTAAGTTTAAAACTAAACTAAACAAATTTAACAGGGGTTGGCCCCACGTGTCAGTGACTCATAGAGCTAAGCACAGAGATTAGTACTTAATTAAAACCTAAACTAAAACTAATCAACGGCCGGCCCCACATGTCATGGACACAGGGGGGGGGGGTCCAGCCGTGGTCAAAGGGGTCAAGCCCACTGGCAACTCGACGCCGGCGAGGCCAGACACGGTGGAGAGGCTCGGAAATCCTCCTCCGGCGACCAAATGGCCGGCGGAGGGCATCTACGTGGAGCTGGAACTCGCCCGCATCCATTTGTGCCATCGGGAGGGGCTGGGGTGGCCGGAGCTCGTCGGAAACGAGCTCGCGGCGGCGCCAGAGTTCGGGCTCCGTCGAGTTAGGCGCTGCGGGGCACGGGGAGGTGAGCTGGTGGGTGCGGCGTGCTCCTGGGGGTGCGCTGAGTGTGTTTATGGGCTCGGACGAGAGCGGCAGCAGCTGTGGCCACGGCGGCGAGGAAGCACAGCTCCGGCGAGCTTCGGAGCTCAAGGGGACGGCGTCTACGGCGAGAGATGGACCACGGGGTCAAGGGGAAGACGGAGAGGAGCTCACAGAGATTCCAGCGGAGCCAATGACGTGGACGAGGTGGCTGTGGACGGCGCGAATCGATGACGACGATCTCCGGCGGCCGGAGCTACAAGACGAGGTCGGGGGAGACGCTACGGGGCTTCCGGCATCGGGCGGCTCGGCGAGGAGGAAGAGGGCGTCGAGGCGGTTCTTCTGGACACAACAGAGAGGCGAGGGGGTAGCTGTGGCCGCAGTGGTGCTCGCCGGCGCGGCTGCGGTAGTTTCGGCCATGGCGAGGAGAAGCTGGGGAGCGAGGGGAAAAAGAGTGCGGGGAGGTGAGGTGGA
>LR738712.1:186451269-186491088 GCA_902687465.1 Secale cereale | reverse complement strand
GGGGGGGGGGGGGGGGGGGGGGGGGGGGGCGTGGACGTCTTCGTGGCACGACCAGAAGCTCGGAGGCGTCGCGGTGGAAGCAGGAGGTGGCCGGCGTGCCGCGGGCACGCGCCCTCCGTCCCTCTAGCGAGAGGAGGGGGATGACTGGCATCGGCCAGTTGGGCTGGGCCGCACAGTACCGGGCCGGCCAGGCTGGACAGGTAAGCCTTTCCTTCTATTTTAATTCTGTTTCTGTTTTCTATTTTGTTTCTGTTATTCTATTTTGTTATTTTGTTCTGGGCTTTATTAAAAATACTTAGGCACACTCAAAAATCATGAAACCAAGCATGGCTACTGTTTAGAATAAACCCAACAGTAAACATTTTAGTTTATGATTATTTGAGCATTTAAAATAATATATAAAATTTAGATGCCCAAATGCAAGTATGATATGATTTAATTAAAAAATCCAGAATGGTCCTAGAAATATGTGCAACATTTTTGGCAGAGGTTTTTAATCAATCCAAAAATGATGAACTTTTCCAAGGGGCATTTTGGGTTCATTGAAAAAGATTTTAATTTGACCCTAGTTAAATTCATTTTGTGCTAGGGTTTGAACATCCCCATTTCAATTTTCTGTGAAAATAAATATGATGCACATGAAGACCAAGCAAGGCAGGCAAGGCTGGTCTAGGGCTGTGACAGATATGAAGCTGCACTATCACCCAGGAAAGGCCAATGTTGTTGTAGACGCTTTGAGCCGGAAGAGTTATGCTAATACCCTAGTAAAAGGGGGATTGCCCCAGGAGTTGGCAGAAGATCCCAGGGAGCTTTGTTTGGAGATAGTTCCTAGAGGTTTTGTCGCAACATTGGAGGTTCAGTCAACATTGCTGGGGAAGATACGCGAAGCCCAGAAGGATGACAAAGAGATTGCCGAGATAAAAAAGAGGATGAGTGAAGGAAAAGCTAAAGGATTTCGGGAAGATGAACACGACACCTTGTGGTTTGATGATCGAATCTATGTGCCCAACAACCCGGAGATCAGGAAGTTAATACTGCAGGAAGCACATGATTCGCCATACTCGATACACCCCGGAAACACCAAGATGTATTTGGATTTGAAGGAACGTTTCTGGTGGACGGGAATGAAGAAGGATATTGCCGAGTATGTAGCCGTATGTGATGTATGCCAGAGAGTAAAGGCAGAGCATCAGAAGCCAGCAGGATTGCTACAGCCTATACCGATACCCGAATGGAAGTGGGAGAAGCTTGGCATGGATTTTATCACCGGATTGCCCAAGACCAAAGCAGGATATGACTCAATCTGGGTAGTAGTGGATCGTTTGACCAAGGTAGCCCACTTTATCCTCGTGAAAACCACATACACCAGTGTGAAGTTGGCCAAGATGTACATGACCGAGAACGTATGTCTGCACGGAGTTCCGATGACCATTGTATCAGATAGAGGAACATAGTTCACCTCAAAAGTTTCGGCATCAGCGACACCAAACTTTGGGAACGAGGCTGGAATTCAGCAGAGCTTTTCATCCGCAGACCGACGGAAAGACCGAGAGAGTCAACCAGATTCTGGAGGACATGTTGAGAGCTTGTGCGCTAGATTATGGATCTAGTTGGGATGACAATTTGCCCTACGCTGAGTTCTCGTACAACAACAATTACCAGGCCAGTTTGAAGATGGCACCGTTTGAAGCATTGTACGGGAGGAGATGCCGAACACCGTTAATGTGGGATGAAGTTGGAGACCGACAATTGTTTGGACCGGACTTGATCAAAGAGTCGGAAGAGAAGGTTAAGCTAATTCGAGATAGATTGAAGGTAGCTCAGTCCAGACAGAAGAGTTATGCAGACTCGAAGCGCAAGGAAGTAGCCTATGAAATCAGAGACAGAGCGTACTTGAGAGTATCGCCTCTGCGAGGAGTTAAACATTTCGGAGTCAAGGGAAAGCTAGCCCCGAGATTTGTGGGACCTTACCGTGTTTTGGAACGCATTGGGAGAGGTTGCCTATAAGTTGGAGTTGCGCGAAGGATTGTCAGGAGTGCACGATGTGTTTCACGTTCCGCAGCTTAAGAAGTGCCATGCGGAGTTGGCCGATATCCCGCTTAGAGACACAGTACCCCTGGAGGCAATTCAGTTGGATAGTGATCCGACTTACGAGGAGAAACCTGTTAATATTCTTGAATTTTCGAGCAGAGTCACCCGCAGTAAGGTTATCAAGTTTTGCAAAGTTCAGTGGAGTCACCACACCGAGGAAGAAGCCACCTGGGAACGAGAAAATGATCTACGCAAGGACCACCCACACCTGTTCTCTAGCCAAGCCGAATCTTGAGGGCGAGATTCATTCTAAGGGGGGTAGGTTTGTAACATCCCAAATTTTCAATTTGGAATGTTATACATAGATCATACTACATTACATATTTCTTTGCATTTTGTGCGTGGCGATCCTCGAAAATTCTAAGCAACTCAAGGACCTACGGAGAGAGTTGGCAATTCTACCGTTTTTGTATTTGAGTTTACTCGAATACCGGTACGAGGATAGTGTTGGTTTTAATTATTTTTCTCTCCTAAAAATATTTCTAAATAAAAATGCATGAGCGGAGATAATATGACTTCTCCAAAATAAAAGAAATATTGGAGGAAAAATATTAAAATCACTTTTTTTTCGGATTTATTTGCGATTTTATTTGCATAGGAAAAATACGCGTTTTTCAAAATTGCATTTAGGTCCAGGAAAAATGTTCACTTTGTTCTGAATATTATTAGAGAACGGTGAAAAATTATTTCGGAATTTTTGGAGTCCGTTTAATATTTCTTTTGTTAGTTTTCGTACGTCAGGACTCGTGTTAAAAAAAAGTGGCGAACCGACTTCGGGCCGTGTTCGGCCAGGACTCCCCCTGGCCCGGGCCTTTATAAGCCGGCCCAGCCGCCCCGCCCCGCCGCTTCGCCCATCACGCCGAACCCTAGCGCCGCCGCCGCCGCTGCCCGCCGCCAGCCGCCGCCGCGCCGTCGCCGCACGCGGCCGCCGCGCCTCCGCCGCCACCGCCCTTCGCCGTCGCCGGACCCGCCGCCCGCCGCCGGAGTTCGTCAAGGTAGCCGCCCGCCGCCCCAGTTTTCTAGAAGATACCGACCCATTTTTTTGGCAAAACCCTAGTTTCGTTTTTTAGATTAGATCGTTTTTTTTTTCGGTTTAGCTGTTTAGCGAACGTTCGCCCGTTCGTTCTTTTTAACGAACGAGTTCATCGTTTAGTCTCTGTTAACGAACGTTCGTTCGTTAATCTGTTCGTCAGTTTTCTTTTTCGGGGTATTTATCCACAATTATTTTCGATCGAGATTTCTGTCCTGATCTTGTTCTTCGTTTTTCTTTTCGCTCGAAAGTCGGAATCAGGTGATTCAAAATCCCAGATCTTCGTCTCGACGCCCTTTTTCCGTTTAACCAACTTGAACAAAGTTTTGCTACTGTAAAATTTGACCCTAGATCAAACTAGTAAACGGACGTTGTTTCTTTCGCAGTTTGAGTTTCGTTGCTTCTTTTGATTTGTTTCTTTTTGCAAACCGGAGTTCTTAAGTTGAACTTTCTGGCTAGATCTTCTCTTTTGGAGTTTTGTTTGTGCATCATTGCTTGATTACTTATGTATGCTAATGTTTGCTTGCGATAGAATACCCGGACTGTGAAGCGTGCTACTACGATTCTCTAGGTTTTGCGAATCATCAGCAAGGCAATCAACACTTTGATCACACCCTTTTTATTACCCAATTTTTATGCATTAGATCAAACCCTCACACATTGCATGAGTAGGATCTCTTAACTTGTGGGCTTGGGAAGTAGTTTGAGGTAGAACCTATTACCTGCATTATTTTCAAACCCTTGGGAGTTACTTCTATGCTATGCTTAGGTGATCATGCTATGCTCGTAGACGTGGTTTGGGTTTGAGTGAAATCCATGACATATGTGATTTTTTAATTAATGGTTCAACTTAAGGCGGCAACTTGAATACACTTTTGGGTGGATTGGTTGCAGGGCACCTGGGGAATCCAAAGGGATCATAAAACTATTCATGCTAGAAACTTCCATGCGCAGCCACAATGCCATTATGGGCTCTGGCATAGTATGAGTAAGTTGTGTGAGCTCTTTCGTGGTGGACTAGCAGATGTAGGGGAAAGTAGGTGTACTGGTCCACGTGGGGTAAAGAGTAAATGCTTCTGAAAGACTGTGTCTCGGTCATCCGTTTCTCAAACACCATACAGTGCGAGAAATTAAACAGAGGCGATCGAGTCTTGTGGGAAAAGTGCACAAACCTCTGCAGAGTGTGCAAGCTGATCATGATTAGCCGTGTCCCCGGTTATGGACAATCTTGAGTATCTGGTACTTGAATTATTGGTTGATCTCATCACTCTAAAATTAACTTGTTGGGCTAATGATTACTTTAATTGGGATTGAGTTGGAGGTACCTTCTCAATGATGTTTCAACTACCATGATAGTTAAAATAAAATTTATTCCTTTGCTGTAGGAAAAAATTGGCTTTACGCAAAAACTTTAATCTTAGAGCCTCCACCAACCAAATATGCATATAGTCTAGCCCTTATTTCTGTTACTTGCATCTTCTGTGTTATCTTGCCAGCATATTCCATGTGCTGACCCGTTTCGGGCTGCAACATGTTACGTTGCAGACTTTACAGACGAGGAGTAAGACGTTCAAGGTCGTTTGTCATGCACTCAGCTATGCCGTTGGAGTTGATGGACTCACTTATCTTCCAAGCCTTCCGCTGTTATTTTGTTAGATGGCCTTAAGCCATAGACTTTTGTAATAAGTTCTCTTTTGGAGACACTCGATGTAATAAGTGTGTGATTGCCACTCTGTTATAAACCCTTCAAGTATTGTGTGTGTCAGCATTACCAATCTAGGGATGACACTGAAACACAGAGACTTTGTTCCATTCGGATCGTGGTCGCTACAATTAGTAGGCTAGCTAGTGATCGATCAGTAACTTGTAAACATTGAGCGAACAGAAATAAGGAACTTCTAGTAACATGTAAACACTGAGCACACAGAAATAAGGATCATGTTGTGTACACTAAAAGAGCCGATCCGTTTGAAATGTTCAGACGAGACTCACATGCCTGGCTTTGTTTTATGTTCCCATTAATATCCCAAATTCACGACCAAGTAGTACCATTCCCATACATAAGATCAACATGTTAATGCATCTCTCACAGATCATATACAATATGTTGCTCCTAAAGCAACGATCAAGAAAAAACATTTGTTCTTGCTACTCACATGGATGCTTCTCTGGGCCAACATTCAGCATAAAGTGAAAGACAAATTTGATCATGAAGTTTACATTTCCACCTGCAAACGTAAGTGGTTACACCAAGAGATGTAACCATGAGAGTGAACCACACATGATGGAGGAACATCCATTGAAATATGAGTTGGTCATCTGTTGATCACACGACGAGACTATTTTCGGAATACAACTTTAATGTTGGCAAATTTATGCCCATTGGATAATCAGATCAAAGCAATGAAGCACCTAGTGTTGGCCAATAAATACTACAGTACTACTTTTGTGCAGTCCATGAAGCGACTATCCAATCTTTCTGTGTCTATTTTTCAAATGGCACTGCATGCAGTGACTATACTATTCTCTTGTGCACTTCCATAAAAATTGAAGTCACTTTGTTTGTTCGCCAAATAGCAATGGGCAGACATCTATTTGCACAAATATCAACCAACTAGTTAACATATACCCTAGTTTGTATTTTTCGTTTAAACACGACTCTGCTAGTCGTTTTCTCTTAGCATCTGTTATGTTTTGCACCAGATAATTTGATACTATCATGTTTTGCCCTGGAAAATTTCATACTGAATTGATTTGCTGGTAGAGAGCAGAAATATAGCGCTTATTCTTCATCAGACCAGGGATATCCATGTACCCAATGATGGAAGAGGTGAAATTGATACAATCAAAATTGAGCATCCAATCATTGATTCATGTCTTGCACCTCCAATGTAGGTCCACCCTGCCAATAAATTCACATGCAAACCACTAATATTACTATCTAATGACACTACACAAAGGGTAGCAAGATAGTAGCAAACCATGTACCTTCGTAATGAACAGCTCATAGTGCCACCAACTGGATATAACGGTTTGGAAGAAAACATGCTCATAATGTTGAACCATTTGGACTTTTTGTGCAGTTGCACCAAAATCGAGCATCCCTGTTTGCGGAGATATTGAAAGTGTGATTACTATAAAAGTGGCACTAGTTGAAGCATAGACTCACAAATATAAGCATTCCAATTTATTAATGGGAAAAGGTAGCAAGACTGTTTCTAACCACCTGTTTGAAGGAATAAATAAGGCAACAACGGCCGATGTCAGGAAGGCATACATAGAATTTTCTGAAAAAATGAACCGTTCCTAACATTTCCTCTTCTTTTAAGCATATTTTGTGCAGGTCAACTAAAATAAAATGCCATCACCACCTTGACAATTCAGTGACACTGTACAAAAAGAAATGACTTACCCTTACATCATGATGTCAGGTGTGGATTACATCATGATGTCAGGTATGTAATCGATAGGCATTAGAGACAAACATGCAGACCTCCTCCAATAACGTAATGAATATTATTTTTAACAAAGGTGTGACTAGCTTTACCACGAGTATTTGAGTGAACTCTACTGTCGGTGCAACAAACCCCGGTGTATGTATCACGCCCAAGATGCGATTCTATCCCGATCATGTGATGAACTCGTGATTGGGGCACAACCGCATTTCGGGCGCTTAGCAAGATGGATATCATTACATCGTATCATTACATAAATATATGGGTATACATACAAGTCATACAATATCCACATGAATACACCACATTATACACAAGACATCCGACTACGGATGAAAACATGAAAAGCACACAACATCCATCCCGCTATCCCAGGCTACCGACCAGGAACCTATCCCAAGACTGACGAAGAAGAAGAAGAAAGAACTCCAACACAAGTAAACACCGCTCTCACGTCAATCATCGGGAACCTGCACCTGCAAATGTTGTTGTAGTATCTTTGAGCCACAACGACTCAACAATCCAATAACCATGGGTATCAATACTAGCAAAGGTTAATGGGTAGGAAGAGGTTAAGTGGTGAGGTTGCAGCAGCGGCTAAGCATACGTATGGTGGCTAACTGACGAGTACAAGAATAAGATGAGCATCTACGCAAACGGCCGCAAACTAGTAATGATCGCCAAGCGATCCTGAACTACCTACGAATCAAACATAACCCCACCGTGTTCTCTTCTCGAAAGTGAAAAGAGACGATCACGGCTACTCACGCGGTTGTGTGTTTTATTGCGGATCCTCTGTCAAGTTTTCTACAACCATACATTAACAAATTCCAATCTGCCACATAACTGCGGGCACAACTTTCGAAAGATCATAACCATGCAGGGGTGTCCCAACTTAGCCCATCACAAGCTCTCACGACCAGCAGAGGTAAAAAACCCCTTATCTTAGGGACAACCCGATCAGACTCGGAATCCCAGTGCACAAGACATTTCGACAATGGTAAAACAAGTCTAGCAAGACCTCCCGGCGTGCCGACACCCTCATAGTATCCGCGTGTATCTCTTCTCAGGCCACGTCCGGATAAGCGACGCATACATGAACCAAAAGCCCCAGTAACTGGGTGGCCCCACACAGTGCTCTATTTTGGGACCAACACCATCGGCACTGGCCCCCCGGTATGTAGAAAAATCCTCGGGTAGCGTTAACTCCCTATGCAATTTAATTAATTAATTAAGTGTTTATTATGTTACAAATTAAAACCAAAGTTGGGCCTTGCTGGAGGAGTTTTATTCAAAGTGTACTATCAAGGGGTCCCCATATACCCAACCACGTTAGGAACACAAAATCAAGGAACATAACACCGGTTTATCGGTTCTTAAGGTGGCATGAGTGGAACAAAACACCGAGCAAAAGGCCAAGCCTTCCACCCATTGCCAAGTATACAGGTGTGTTAATTATAGTAATATATATTGTGATATTCCAAATCCAAGATCCGACATGGAGCAATCTTCATCTTCACCTACAACTAACAACGCTATAAGAGGGGCTGAGCAAGCGGTAACATAGCCAAACAACGGTTTGCTAGGATGGTGTCAAACGTTAGAGGTTTCATGGCAACAATGAGAGGCTGACTAACAATAGATAGGCAGCGCGACATATAGCGATAGCATCGAGACAACTAACATAGCAATGATAGTAAAGAGATCCAAGGTGACAGTTGTCTTGCCTGAAATCCCGCAATGAAGTAGAACGAGTACATGAAGAAGAAGAAGCCACGTAGACGAACCAAGTGTAGACGAACGAATCCTCACGATCACAATGAAACAGAAACTAACGAGAAGAAGCAAACAACATGGTAAACACACAACACAAGAACAAGTCATGACGCTCAACCAAGTATGATGCATGACAAGGCTAGATGATGCTAAACATGGCGAGAGATGATGCAAACAAGAACAACACACAAGGCAAGTTTAAATGAGGCCGGATATAACATATAACAATTCCGGTAAGTCCTCATATGCAAATTTTGAAATTGGTCCAGATCTGAACAAACCTTAAGTTCAAGTTGTTAAACAGCAAGTTAGCATGCACCATGCTGATCTGCTTGAAATTCTAGTCAAGTTACATATAAAGTTCATTTAATTCGGAGCAACGGCCTAGAAGATATGAGCAAAACAAGTTAAGCATGGCAAAGATGCAAGATGCATTCAAACAACAAGCAAACACACTCCAAACATGTATACAACATGATAGTATGCATCTACATGCAAAAACACGCAAGTTTCATATAGGACACACTCAAAACGGAGCAACGGTTCAACATATACACATGGAACAAGATATAACAACAACCTGTCCAAAAATAGCATCTAGGCACTTTGCAATCATCAAAATAACATGTTACAGGAACATCTCATGGCATCAAAGGGCATGTCAAGCATGTACATGTCAAGCACTACAAGCATGATCACCGAGCTACTGCCAAACACCACTAGAACATACTCAAAACATCATGACAAGATTGCAAATGACAACAGTTTCACAGACTTAGTGAAATAAATTGAACATGGCAGCAACAACGACAAGTAGGCATGTTTTCAAGCTTTTTCAACTCATCTCAAAGCAT
The DNA here is from genome assembly GCA_902687465.1 of Secale cereale. Lineage (NCBI taxonomy): Eukaryota > Viridiplantae > Streptophyta > Magnoliopsida > Poales > Poaceae > Secale > Secale cereale. The sequence continues at coordinate 186,481,882 of LR738712.1, read as the reverse complement.
GTCATGGAATGTGAATATAACCAACAACAAGAAGACATGTTTATGCAGCTACTCATGGCAAGAACATGGTCATAGGATGCATAGAACACTAGATATTCACATGGCAAAACTGAACTTACTGATAACTGAAGGAAATATGCCCTAGAGGCAATCATAAAGTTATTATTTATTTCCTTATATCATGATAAATGTTTATTATTCATGCTAGAATTGTATTAACTAGAAACTTAGTACATGTGTAAATACATAGACAAAATAGAGTGTCCCTAGTATGACTCTACTAGACTAGCTCATTGATCAAAGATGGTTATGTTTCCTAGCCATAGACATGAGTTTTCATTAGATCAATGGGATCACATCATTAGGAGAATGATGTGATGGACAAGACCCATCCATTAGCTTAGCACTATGCTCGTTTAGTTTTACTACTATTGCTTTCTTCATGACTTATACATGTTCCTATGACTATGAGATTATGCAACTCCCGAATACCGGAGGAACACCTTGTGTGCTATCAAACGTCACAACATAACTGGGTGATTATAAAGATGCTCTACAGGTGTCTCCGAAGGTGTTCGTGGTGTTGGCATAGATCAAGAATAGGATTTGTCACTCCGACTGTCGGAGAGGTATCTCTGGGCCCTCTCGGTAATACACATCATAATAAGCCTTGCAAGCAAATGACTAATGTGTTAGTCACGGGATGATGTATTACGGAACGAGTGAAGAGACTTACCAGTAACGAGATTAAACTAGGTATTGAGATACCGACGATCGAATCTCGGGCAAGTAACATACCGATGACAAAGGGAACAACGTATGTTGTTATGCGGTTTGACCGATAAAGATCTTCATAGAATATGTAGGAGCCAATATGAGCATCCAGGTTCCGCTATTGGTTATTGACCGGAGATGAGTCTCGGTCATGTCTACATAGTTCTCGAACCCATAGGGTCCGCACGCTTAACGTTTGATGACGATCGGTATTATGAGTTTATGTGTTTTGATGTACCAGATGAGATCAGGGACATGACGAGGAGTCTCGAAATGGTCGAGCTGTAAAGATCGATATATCAGACGACTATATTCGGACATCGTAAAGGTTCCGAGTAATCCGTATATTTTTCTGAGTACCGGGGAGTTACGGGAATACGGGAGTACATATGGGCCTTAGTGGGCTTTAAGGGAAAAAGAGGAGAAGCCACGAGGGCTAGCCGCGCGCCCCATGGGCCTAGTCCGAATTGGATTGGGGAGGGGCTGCGCCCTCGTCTTTCCTTCTCCTCCCCCTCTCCTTCCTTCCCCTCCTAGTAGGACTAGGAAAGGAGGAGTCCTACTCCTACTAGGAGGAGGATTCCTCCTCCCTTTGGTGCGCCTAGAGAGGCCGGCCGGCGTCCCCTCCCTCCTTTATATACGTGGGGAGGGTGTCGGTGTACAAAAAGAGGGGTACACTTTTTGTACCCCTATGACTGTGCACGGGCAGTCTGAGCCACGGTGCCATCACACCAAGCATGGCAAGGGAGGCAAGCTGGGGCAAGACTGAAGCTAGATGGAGACAGGAGCGACGCCAAGAACAAGACCACGAAGAGCAAGGGGACGAAGCGGTCTTCCTCGGCAAGATCCTTGCCGGGGCCGGCTCTGGCAGCCCCGGCAAGGCCCTTGCCGCGACAGCTCGCCCCCCCGCCTACAGAGCGAAACACCCTTGAGTCCGCCACCCCCATGGGGGGAGGATTCGGGAGATATCCCCGTGGTGGCATGCAGATCTTTGTGAAGACCTTCAAGATCAGATACAAGGTAAGAAGATGACGACCCTTGGCGGGATCCCAGCCAAGGGGATCCACAAGGCCCCCGGCAAGCACCTTGTCGGGGATGACAGCAGGCGCCGCGGCAAGACCCTTGCCGGGGCCCCGGCAAGGTCCTTGTCGAGGACACCCACGGGGCCACCATTAGGCCCGCGCCAACTGGGTCTCCACCGACCCACGCAGCTGCCGACCCAACCAGCTGGACAGGCTCCTGCGTGGCAACCCACAGTTCTTCATGGAGGCCCGCCGTTGCGCCACCTCAGCTGCCTGTCTGCCTACATGGCACCTCAGGCACCGCTGGCCAGGGCGCGTGTCGACACGAGGAGGAGCGGCAACGGACAAGACGGGCGTCTCCCCTCGTCCCCGATAAAGCAAGGACACCTAAGCAGGGTGCATTAAATGCACCTTGTCCTGTAATGCGAGGGATAACCTCGCATCACTGTACCCTTTCCACCTCCTGTGTGCCACTGTGGCGACCCCTTTTCCCTATAAAAGGAGGCCCGAGGCGACCAGGAGAAGGATTCGGCTTTTCGGAACCCCTCACGACTCTTTTGGAGCTCCTCGTTAGCTGAAGAACACCAACATATAATCCACCAAAGGAGGAGTAGGGTTTTACGCATCTTTGCGGCCCGAACCTGGGTAAAGGAACCGTGTCCCGATCATTAGATCCGCTCTTCTCTCAACCCCGTGCCCCGCAACCGTAGTAGGGATTCTTGTGATCCCATAGGTGTCGATCCAAATACACCGACATCTTTGGCGCGCCAGGTAGGGGGCGCAGTTGTGAGAATCGGCTTTAGCGGTTAGTTCGACGCTTCTGCATCATCATGGCGCCCAAGAAAAAGACGACGGTGGCGGTTGGCCAGTCGGAAGCCGGACAGCCCGTCCCGACGTGGGCGAGCAGTGGACCAGTCGCGGAAAGGACTCGGGGCGCTGCTCACGAACACCAACGCCATCCCGATAGCCGGAGTTTGGGAGGTGGCGATGCCTGTGCGCCTGGTAACAGGCCACACGTCGCCAGTTCCAGAGATGGAACCCGGCCCTCCGCGGGTGGCACGGGGCCCTCCAAGGCCGCGGCCGCATAACCCGAGGACGGTGCAAGGCCCTCCAGAACTCCCACGCCGGCGCCAACAGCGCGCTCTTCTCAAGCAGCGTGCGACGAACGGCGTCGCCGTCCCGAAGACCCCGGACGTCGCCATGGGAAGAGCCCCAAGCGCCGCTCCCGGGACGTAGAAGGCCTGCCTGCCCACCGAAGCGCTGGTGGAGACGATAGGCGACCGCAGGATCGTGATGGAGCTCCCCCTGACGCGGTCAGGGGTCGAAGCGCGTCACGATCCGTGCAGGTTTCGCTACCGCCGACGCCAGCCGAAGCTTTGGCGCACGCAGTTGCTTCTTGACTTTCCTCCCGTTACGGGGAAACTCGACGAATGGAGAGCCACCATCCGTAGCCTTGTCGCAGTCGCCAACGGGGACGACCTAAATCCAGCGGAGCTCCCGGGCCGCCGCTCCGATGAGGTCCCACGCACCATAGGCAGGAGGGCTGGCAGCTCCGTGGCTACGGTGCATTCGCCTCCTCCTCGCCCAGTGCCGCGTGCGTCGACCCGTCGGGACGTCGCAGGCGACGTCATCTCCATAGCGTCGTCCGACCCGAGGACTCGCGGCGACCAACGTCAAGTTCTTCAGGAGTGAGCCCATGAAGACGCTCGAACCACCATCGAGCGCCGGCGCGAAATGCGCCACCAGTCAGACAGGCGAGCAGGGCCTTCTGCAGACCGCCCAGCACCGGAAAGCCCTGGAGGTCTACCTTACGAGGTGGGTTGTCCAGCTTTAACCCGTGAGCTACGGTAGTTCCAGTGGCCCCCTCACCGCACCTTCAAACCAGACGTTGGCGAGAAGTACAACGGCAAGACCCACCCGTCGGAGTTCCTCAGCATCTACACCATCGCGATGCAAGCTGCTGGGGCCCGCGACGATAAGGTGCTTGCGAATTACTTTCCGTTAGCTCTTAAACCTAATGCCATGTCATGGTTGATGCACTTGCCAGTAGACTCTATTTCCTCCTGGTCCGACTTGTGCCATGAGTTTGTTGGCGCCATTACCGGAGGCCATCAAGCCCATGGCCAAGCGAGTGACCTGCATGTCATACCCCAGAAGGAAGGCGAGACTCTGCGCAAGTACATCCAGAGATTCAGCCGGGTACAATACAACATCCCCGATGTTCACCATGCCGCCATCATCAGCGCGTTCCACCAGAACGTGCGCAACCGCAAGATGCGTGAAGAACTGGCGATGACCAAGGTGAAGGACGTGGCAGAACTTTACGTTCTTGCCGACAGATGCGCCCGGGCCGAAGAGGGGAGGAAGTACCTCGGCGAGAGCACCGGTGCGGAAACCGACTCCTCGGACGAAGATACCGCCGTTCCAGCGAAGAAGGGCCGGAACCGCAACAGGAAGCGCAGGGGGAAGGCCGTGTTTGCCGTCAAGGGATCCGATGACGCCGGCTCCACCAAGAAGACCAAGGCGGGTGACCATGGCAAGGAAATTGCCGGATGTGTCGCCTGCCGGGCCTTGGCGGCCGCCGAGAAGCCGGGAAACTCCGGCAAACGGTACTGCAAGATCCATCGCACCAAGGGCCATGTTCTCCAGGACTGCCACCAGGTTGAGCTCCTTGCTGAGAAGCAAAGAGCTGAATACGAGAGGCGGGACAAGGAGAAGGGCCAAGACGGCGCTGAAGGATCCAGCAAGAAGCGTGACGGCCAGGCAGGCCGTCGCGGCAAGGAGAAACAGGAAGAAAGGCCCGCCCGGGGCCGCGATAGAAGACCTGAAGACGATGATCACAAAGAGGACGACGAGTCCGGCGGCCAAGAGTTTCAGAAGGCCACAGACGCCATGTGCGTCGATGGTGGCGCCTCGCTGCATGCTTCTTACCGCCAGCTTAAATAGTGGGCGCGAGAGATTATTGCGGCAGAGCCATCACCCAGTGACCAAAAGCCGCTGAAATGGTCCAGCACACCTATCATCTTTGACGCCGAGGATCACCCTGATCGCATTACTGCGGTCGGGTGCTTTCCATTGTTGGTTTCACCAACAATACGCAACCTCAAGGTGACGAAGATGCTAGTCGATGGCGGGGCCGGCCTAAACCTACTCTCGCCCACCGTGATCGAGAAGCTACAAGTTCCTGATGGAGACCTCGAGGAGACGGGCACGTTTCAATGGGTCAGCCCAGGAAGGAGCCAACCAAAGGGGAAAATCACACTGCCCGTGACTTTTGGAAGTGATTTGAACTACAGGGCGGAGAGGATCGTGTTCGATGTCGCCAGGATCCCCCTGCCCTATAATGGGATCCTTGGATGCCCAGCGCTGGCCAAGTTCATGGCTGCGTCGCACTATGCATACAACACCCTGAAGATGCCAGGGCCCGTGACGATCATCACCATCCCCTCCGACAAGAAAGATGCGCTGATTTGCGCCGACCAATTGTACCAGCAAGCAGTTGCAACAACTACCGCTACAGGGGCACTTGCTCCTGCCACTGGAGCCCCGGGAGGGAAGAAGAAGAAGACCGGCGAGACCTCGGGCGCCCACTCCGGCAAGCGCACCTCTTCAGAGTGCTGTGCTCCCGTCGAGGACGTGCCTGAGAGCTCCACCGGAAGGAAGAAGACCAGCGAGACCTCAGACACCCACTCCGGCAAGCGCGCCTCTTCGGAGTGTCGCGCTCCCGTCGAGGACGTGCCAGAGAGCTCCACCGACAGGAACAAGAGATCAAGGGCTACGCCGCCAGGAAACAAGAAGGTTTCTGTCAAGGAGGACGGCACGGGAGGGGCTTTTACCATAAGCTCCGCCCTTGACAACAAATAGGAAGACACGCTCGTCACCTTCCTACGGGCGAATGTTGACGTGTTTGCCTGGCAAGCATCCGACATCCCCGGCGTTCCCAGGGAGGTGATTGAGCACCACCTTGCTGTCTTCCCTCATGCGCGGCCCGTCAAGCAGAAGGTCAGGAAGCAAGCTTTGGAACGGAAAGAGCTCATCACCAAGGAGATCCGGAAACTGGAAGCTGTGGGTTTGGTGAGAGGAGTGCTCCACCCAATGTGGTTAGCCAATCCAGTGGTAGTGCGCAAGGCAAATGGGAAGTGGAGGCTATGTATTGATTACACAGATATCAATAAAGCTTGTCCCAAGGACCCCTTCTCGTTGCCGCGCATAGACCAGATTGTCGACTCCAGGGCAGGGTGTGACCTGCTGTCATTCCTCGATGCCTACTCCGGCTACCACCTGATCTTCATGATGAGAGAAGACGAAGAGAAGACAACATTCATCACCCCATGTGGTACGTACTGTTTCGTACGAATTCCTTTCGGGTTGAAGAGTGCTGGCTCGACATTTGCGAGGGCAGTCCAGATTGGTTTTGAACCCCCAGCTCCATAGAAATATGGAGGCTTATATGGATGATATAGTGGTCAAAACCAAGGACAGAGCGACCCTTGTACCGGATTTACAAGAAACATTTGTGAACCTGCGCAAGATCAACCTCAAGCTGAACCCTGAGAAGTGCATTTTCGACGTTCCGTCTGGCAAGCTTCTCGGGTTCTTTGTGTCGCAGCATGGGATAGAGGCCAATCCGGACAAGATCAAAGTTATAGAGCAGATTGAAGCACCCAAACGGGTCAAGGATGTGCGTCGGCTTGCTGGCTGCGTTCCCGCCATGAGCAGATTCATTTCCAAGTCTGCTGAGCATGCCCTCCCCTTTTTCAAGATTTTGAAGAAGGCGGGCCCAATGGAGTGGACGCCGGAAGCAGAAGCAGCGTTACAGAATCTGAAGAAGTATCTTTCCTCCACGCCAATACTGGTTGCGCCCCGACCATAGGAACCGTTGCTGTTGTACCTAGCGGCAACGAACCAGGTGGTCAGTGCCGCACTGGTGGCGCTGAGAGAAATAGATGATGAGGTGATAGCAGCGACGGAACCTGGTACCACTGGCGTAGAGACGACGCAGCCGATTGGAGTGCAGCCAAAGAAGAAGATGATGCAGCACCCGGTCTACTTCGTTAGCTCCCTCTTGCAGGGAGCTAGGTCAAGGTACTCCGGTGTGCAGAAACTGCTCTTCGGCCTTCTTATGGCCTCGAGGAAGCTGCGTCACTACTTCCAGGCGCACGAGATCACTGTCGTCACTCGCCTCCCTCTGCAACGGATATTGCACAATCCAGATGCAACGGGAAGGATTGTAGAGTGGGCACTGGAGCTGTCCAGCTTTGGCCTCAAGTTTGAAAGTACCTCGACAATTCAGAGCCGAGTCCTGGCAGAGTTCGTCGCAGAGTGGACTGCAACGCCTGATGAAGAAGTCCAAGAAACTGCTCTCCCCGACAAAGAGGCAAGTTGCAACTGGGTCATGTACTTTGATGGCGCTTTCTCTTTACAGGGCGCCGGGGCTGGCGTACTGCTGGTCGCGCCCACCGGAGAGCACCTCAAGTACGTGGTCCAGATGCACTTCCCTAGGGAGGTGTCAACGAATAATACTGCCGAGTACGAGGGGCTGCTTGCCGGTCTTAGGATCGTGGCGGACCTCGGAATCAAGAAGCTCATTATCAGAGACGACTCATAGCTTGTCGTCAAACAAGTCAACAAGGATTACCAAAGCCCATTGATGAAGGCCAACGTCGATGAAGTTAGAAAGTTGGAAGAGCGCTTTGACGGTATACAAGCGGAGCACGTTCCCCGAGCAGAGAATGACATCGCCGATTACGTGTCAAAGCGCGCTGCTCTCAAGTTACCTGTGGAACCAGGTACGTTTGTGCTCCAGCTTTCTCAGCCATCCGTTGATCCATCGAAAGATCAGAACAAGAGGAGGAAGTCAGGGCCCGGCAAGTACTTTCCCGCTGAGCTCCCTGGACCCGCCGGCAAGGATGTTGCCGGGGACACTAAGCCCGCCTCTGGAGGGCTAACTCCGGCGGAGCGCCGAGCTTTTGCCGTCGAGATGGCCACTCCCTTGGCGGAGGAAATCCTTTAGTCCTCGCCGTCGAGCCCCAGGCTCAAGCGTGGGCGCAGCATACCGTTCGATTCCTTCAGACTGGGGAACTTCCTGAGGAGCAGGAAGAAGCGGAGAAAGTAGCCCGTCGGTCCACCATGTATCAGTTCGTCGATGACGTCCTGTACAGGAGAAGGCCGTAAGGTGTGAAATTGAAGTGCATCCCTCGAGAGGAAGGACTGGAGCTGTTGGCGGAAATACATGGAGGCATATGTGGATCCCACATAGGGTCAAGAGCCCTTGCCGGCAAGGCATTCCGGCAAGGCTTCTTCTGGCCCACTACCCTCCAGGATGCGGCGGCGCTGGTCACCAGATGTGAAGTGTGCCAATTCCATTCGAAGAAACTTCATCAACCAGCTCAAGCCCTTCAAACAATTCCTCTCTCCTGGCCCTTCTCGGTCTGGGGGCTCGACATACTGGGCCCTTTCCCCCGCGCCGCCGGGGGCTTTGAGTACTTGTACGTTGCAATCGACAAGTTCACAAAGTGGCCAGAAGTGGAAGCAGTGAGGAAGGTCACAGCTCAGTCAGCCGTCAAGTTCTTCAAGGGGCTAGTGTGCCGTTTTGGTGTCCCCAATAGGATTATCACCGACAACGGCACGCAGTTTACAAGCCGCACCTTCATGCAATATACCCAAGACCTCGGCAGCAAGGTCTGTTTCGCTTCCGTTGCTCACCCCCGAAGCAATGGTCAAGCTATGAGGGAAAATGCTGAAGTGCTGTGAGGATTAAGGACAAAGACCTTTGACAGGCTGCACAAGAGCGGGAGGCGCTGGATTGATGAATTACTGGCGGTTCTTTGGTCGATCAAGACGACACCAAATCGAGCCACCGGCCAGACGCCCTTTGCCCTGATATACGGGGCAGAAGCAGTTCTCCCCACGGAACTCATATACGGGTCACCTCGAGTGCTCGCTTATGATGAGCTTGAGCAAGAACGATTGCGCCAAGATGACGCAATGCTCCTTGAGGAAGATCGTCTTCGGGCGGCTATGAGAGCAGCGCGCTACCAGCAAGCTTTGTGCCGCTACCATAGCCGCAAGGTTCATGCCCGAAGCTTTGAGGAAGGTGACCTTGTTCTCCGGCGTGTTCAATCGGCCAGGAACACGAACAAGTTAACACCAAAGTGGGAGGGCCCTTATCGGGTAATAGGAGTCACCAGGCCTGGCGCAGTCCGCCTGGAGACCGAGGATGCCGTTCCGGTGAGTAACTCCTGGAACATCGAGCATCTTCGCAAGTTTTACCCATAAGGCGCGGCTTGCCGGGCCTCCCGGCAAGCCACCCTTTTGTACAAGCTTTGCCGGCAAGGCATGTAACCCTTTGTACAAAGCCAGGCGCAGACCCTGAGCATAAATAAATGAAGCGCTGGCGCCGTGAGTTTTAGCATGCATGCTGAGTCGAGTCTCGTCCTTGGTTAGGGTTGATAGTGCTTAGAAGCGGCTAACCCCTAGCTTAGAGGTCGAGTCTTGGTCTTTCCTCCGTCTTCCTTGGTTTACAGGACGCACAGGCATCCTTGCCGAGGCCACATGGAGGGAGGAGAGAAGAACAAATCAGTATTTGGGCCCCGGCAAGCCAGCATTGCCGGGGGCTACAAGAGCAAGAGTTCGCCCGCGGCAGACCAGGGTTGCCGGGGGCTGCAATCTCAGATAAGTCATTTTTCCCTTGTCATGCATTCTGTTATGGACTGAGGTATGTGAAACCTCGTTCTTTTCATTGAGCTACCGTGCTCCCATAACTCTAGGTCCTAAGGCTCGTCCTTGGGACCAAGTTTGGTCGTAGTCGCGGCAGCAAAAGGATAGAACGAGGAGCCTAGGCCCGCTTCATCCCTACCTCCGCCAAGAGCGTGAGAAAGGTCGAGCGAAGTGGGGAAAGAGCAGGGCTTGTTGCCGGGCGAGAGAATGCTCATCTTGAGGATATCAGGGATTTATTCCCTATTGTGGGTTTTTACCTACGAACAAAAGGACCCGACAGACATTCCTTTTTCATTAAAAACATTCCATTCACGTACAGTCCATAGCGAATGAAAAACATGAATAAGGAGGATTACAAGTTTTAAACTTTACAGATGCCCGAAGGCTTACAAACTAAAAAGAGATAAGATGCCCGTAATACCTTTCTTGTCCCTCTCCTCAGGAGGTAGGTCAAGGAGGCGAGAAGGGAAAAAGGGGCGCCTAGGCGAGCTACGGGTGACAGAAGACACCGAGAAGGCATCTCGGCGCCCCCCAGGGCTGGACGGTGATGACGGCGCCGAGGCTGAGCTCGAAGACGAGGCGGCAGGACGTCAGTAGGAGATGAAGGCGTTGGTGCCCGCGTACTCCGACATGACGACCTTGCCGCCCACCTTCTTCCTCTTCCTCTTCCGCTACCTCCCTACGCCAGCCGCCAAGGAGACGACCCCGAGAAGTTCAAGGAGCCGGGGACGCAGATGATGGGGTCGCCGATGCCACCAGGAGCGACGCCCGACACCTAGTCAGACCCGTCATCCTGCCGTCCCCCGCCCATGTCGTTGATGTCGCTGTCCTCCTCGTCACCCTCGTTCGAGGAGGAGTCTTCGTCGTCGGAGGAGCTCTCCATGCAGCACCTCACGCGAGTTCCGAGGTGCCCGAAGACCTTGACGGAGAGGTGGCCATCCCCCATCAACTTGAAGTGGAGGGTGAGCCCGTCCATCAGGCTATTGATGCGGGCGAACCTCTTCCATCCTCGACGAAGATACATCACATGAGGGGCGGGGAAGTCGACAATGGCTCGCATGCCACTGATCCCACAACCCCTCATGTGCAACCGCAGCGACTCCGGCGGGTTCGCCTCCATCTCCCGCGCAAATGGGGTCGGGAGACGAAGGCGACGGCGCGGCGACCCTGCATCCTAATGAAGAATTCGCAGGGGTCATCTCCAACATGACCCTCCACCGAAGGGGGAGCTGCTGGCGGGGGCGAGGCCGGCGAGCCGCCCCGTCTTCCTCTTCCCCGAGCACCCCGGCCTCGCCCCCTCCCTCTTCCCCTCGTAGCTGGTTCAGCCACTGCGGGTGCAGGAGAAGGGGGGACGCGCTGTCGAGCGGCGACCCTCGCCGCCACCGTTGAGGGGCCGGGGTTTTCCTTCTTCATGGCGGATAGAAGAAAGGAGCAGAAGCTGAAGGAGAAAGAAGATGGAAGAGTGCTGAGCGCCGTCCCCTCCCCCCGCCCCTTATAAAGGGGCGGGGCTGGAGCTCGACTGCCCCGCTCGACCAATCAAGACGCAGAAGGCGAAAGGAGCTGGGACCGACCCGCCGCCCCAACCAACGACGGCTCGGTTTCCCGCCTCCACCGCTCGCCACCTCAAACGCATGGGAGGCACGTGGCGAGCGTGTAGGACCGAAAGGACGGGTGAGGCGACCTCTCCCCACCCTGTGATCGTGGGGGGTGGACGCCTAGCAGACCGCGCCTCGTTCTCATCCAGTCAGCGGGCCGCCCCACACCCCCCCGTTTAAGGGGAAGGCGCGGGCCGCCTCCTTTCACATTTACTGCGACGTGACGCATGCGTGCGGAAACCGTCCCACGCATGCCACCCACGTCACGCACGCCCCTCCACCCCGCGCCGCGCGCGCAGGTCGTCGGAGGCGCGGCGCGCGGAAATTTTACCACGGTGAGAACCACCCCGCCTGCCCGCGCACCGTTCTGGGCCTGACCCAACAACGTGTTGCGCTTATGTGTGGCCCAGGCCCGGGGGCTCCCGTCGGTGTACAAAAAGAGGGGTACACTTTTTGTACCCCTATGACTGTGCACGGGCAGTCTGAGCCACGGTGCCATCACACCACGCACGGCAAGGGAGGCAAGCTGGGGCAACACTGAAGCTAGATGGAGACTGGAGCGACGCCAAGAACAAGACCACAAAGAGCAAGGGGACAAAGCGGTTTTCCCCGGCAAGATCCTTGCCGGGGCCGACTCTGGCAGCCCTGGCAAGGCCCTTGCCGCGGCAGCTCGCCCCCCCGCCTACGGAGCGAATCACCCTTGAGTCCGCCACCCCCATGAGTGGAGGATTCGGGAGATATCCCCGTGGTGGCATGCAGATCTTTGTGAAGACCTTCAAGATCAGATACAAGGTAAGAAGATGACGACCCTTGGCGGGAGCCCAGCCAAGGGGATCCACAAGGCCCCCGGTAAGGCCCCGGTAAGGTCCTTGCCGAGGACACCCACGGGGCCACCATTAGGCCCGCGCCAACTGGGTCTCCACCAACCCACGCAGCTGCCGACCCAACCAGCTGGACAGCCTCCCGCGTGGCAACCCACAGGTCTTCGTGGAGGCCCACCGTTGCGCCACCTCAGCTGCCTGTCTGCCTACATGGCACCTCAGGCACCGTTGGCCAGGGCGCGTGTCGACACGAGGAGGAGTGGCAACTGCCAAGACGTGCGTCTCCTCTCGTCCCCGATAAAGCAAGGACACCTAAGCAGGGCGCATTAAATGCACCTTGTCCTGTAATGCGAGGGATAACCTCGTATCACTGTATCCTTTCCACCTCCTGTGTGCCACTATGGCGACCCCTTTTCCCTATAAAAGGAGGCCCGAGGCGACCAGGAGAAGGATTCGGCTTTTCGGAACCCCTCACGACTCTTTTGGAGCTCCTCGTTAGCTGAAGAACACCAACATATAATCCACCAAAGCAGGAGTAGGGTTTTACGCATCTTTGCGGCCCAAACCTGGGTAAAGGAACTGTGTCCCGATTGTTAGATCCGCTCTTCTCTCAACCCCGCGCCCCGCTACCGTAGTAGGGATTCTTGTGATCCCATAGGTGTCGATCCAAATACACCGACAGAGGGGGGCACCCTAAGGACACACAATTTGATCTGTTGATCTCTCCCAACCGTGTGCGGTGCCCTCCTCCACAGAAACACACCTCGGTCATATCATTGCAGCACTTAGGCGAATCCCTGCGACGGTAACTTCATCATCTCCGTCACCACGCCGTCGTGCTGACAAAACTCTCCCGTGAAGCTCAACTGGATCAAGAGCTCGTGGGACATCATCAAGCTGAACATGTGCTGAATGCAGAGGTGCCGTACGTTCGGTACTTGATCGGTTGGATTGCGAAGAAGTTCGACTACATCAACCGCGTCACTAGACGTTCTCGCTTTCGGTCTACGAGGGTACGTAGACACACTCTCCCCTCTCGTTGCTATGCATCTGGTAGATAGATCTTGCGTGATCATAGGAAATTTTTGAAATACTACGTTCCCCAACAGTGGCATCATGAGCCAGGTCTATGCGTAGATGATATGCACGAGTAGAACACAATGAGTTGTGGACGATACTAGTCATACTACTTACCAGCATGTCATACTTTGGTTCGGCGGTATTTTGAGATGAAGCGGCCCGGACCGACATTACGCTTACGCTTACGCGAGACTTGTTTCACCGTTATGAGCACTTGTTGCTTAAAGGTGACTGGCGGGTGTCTGTCTCTCTCACTTTAGCAGAATCAAGTGTGGCAACGCCCGGTCCTTGTGAAGGTTAAAACATCACATACTTGACGAAAAATTGTTGTGGCTTTTGTATGCGTAGGTAAGAACGATTCTTGCTAAGCCCGTAGCAACCACGTAAAACTTGCAACAACATAGTAGAGGCCATCTAACTTGTTTTTGCAGGGCATGTTGTGACGTGATATGGTCAAGACATGATGAGTTATACGTTATTGTATGAGATGATCATGTTTTGTAAAGTTATCGGCAACTAGCAGGAGCCATATGGTTGCCGCTTTATTGTATGAAATATAGTCGCCATGTAATTGCTTTACTTTATCACTAAGAGGTAGCGATAGTCGTGGAAGTAATAGTTGGCGAGATGACAACGATGCTATGATGGAGATCAAGGTGTCGTGCCGGTGACGAAGGTGATCAAGACAGTGCTTTGAAGATGGAGATAAAAAACACAAGATGATGATGGCCATATCATGTCACATATTTTGATTGCATGTGATGTTTATCTTATTATGCCTCTTATTTTGCTTAGTACAACGGTAGCATTATAAGATGACTCCTTACAAAATTTCAAGGTATAAGTGTTCTCCCTGAGTATGCACTGTTGCGAAAGTTCGTCGTGCCGAGACACCACGTGATGATCGGGTGTGATAAGATCTACGTTCAAATACAACGGGTGTAAGCCAGCTTTGCACACGCAGAATACTCGGGTTAAACTTGACGAGCCTAGCATATGCAGATATGACCTCGGAACACTGGAGACCGAAAGGTCGAGCGTGAATCACATAGTAGATATGATCAACATAAGATGTTCACCATTGAAATCTACTCCATCTCACGTGATGATCGGACATGGTTTAGTTGATTTGGATCACGTCATCATTTAGATGACTAGAGGGATGTCTATCTGAGTGGGAGTTCTTTAGTAATATGATTAATTGAACTTTAATTTATCATGAACTTAGTCCTGGTAGTATTAGCATATCTATGTTGTAGATCAATAGCTCGCGATGTAGCTCCCCATTTATTTTTATATGTTCCTAGAGAAACTAAGTTGAAAGATGTTAGTAGCAATGATGCGGAATTGTTCCGTGATCTGAGGATTATCCTCATTGCTGCACAAAAGTATTATGTCCTTGATGCACCGCTAGGTGACAGACCTATTGCAGGAGCAGATGCAAACGTTATGAACGTTTTGACAAAAGCTTGGTATGATGACTACTTGATAGTTTAGTGCACCATGCTTTACGGCTTATAACCGGGACTTCAAAAACGTTTTGAACGCCGCGGAGCATATTAGATGTTCCAAGAGTTGAAATTAATATTTCATACTCATGCCCGTGTCGAGAGGTATAAGACATCTGACAGTACTTTGCCTACAAGATGGAGGAGAATAGCTCAACCAGTGAGCATGTGCTCAGATTGTCTGGGTACTACAATTGCTTGAATAAAGTGGGAGTTGATCTTCCAGATAAGATAGTAATTGGCAAAGTTCTCTAGACACTATCACTAAGTTAGTAGAACTTCGTGATGGACTATAATATGCAAGGGATGACGAAAGTAATTCCGGAGCTCTTCGCGATGCTGAAATCAGGGAAGGTAGAAATCAAGAAAGAGCATCAAGTGTTGATGGTTAACAAGACCACTTGTTTCAAGTAAAGGGCAAAGGGATAGAAGGGGAACTTCAAGAAGAATGACAAGCAAGTTGTCACTCCCATGAAGAAACCCAAAGCTAAACTCAAGCCTGAAACTAAGTGCTTCTACTGCAAAGGAAATGGTCACTAGAAATGGAACTGCCCTAGATACTTGGTGGATAAGAAGGATGGCAAAGTGAACAAAGGTATATTTGATATACAGATTATTGATGTGTACTTTACTAGTGTTCATAGCAACCCCTGGGTATTTGATACCGGTTCAGTTGCTATAATTAGTAACTCGGAACGGGAGTTGCAGAATGAACATAGACTAGTTAAGGTGAAGTGACGATGTATGTTGGAAGTGGTTCCAAGATTGATATGATCATCATCACACACTCCCTATACTTTCGGGATTAGTATACAACCTAAATAAATGTTATTCGGCATTTGCGTTAAGCATGAATATGATTTGATCATGTTTGTTGCAATACGGTTGTTCATTTAAAGTCATAGAATAATTGTTATTCTGTTTACATGAATAAAGCCTTCGATGGTCATACACCCAATGAAAATAGTTTGTTGGATCTCGATCGTAGTGATACACATATTCATAATATTGAAGCCAAAAGATGCAAGGTTAATAATGATAGTGCAACTTATTTGTGGCACTGCCGTTTAGGTCATATTGGTGTAAAACGCCTGAAGTAACTCCATAGTGATGGACTTTTGGAATCACTTGATTATGAATCACTTGATGCTTGCGAACCATGCCTCATGGGCAAGACTAAAACTCTGTTCTCCAGAACAATGGAGCGAGCAACAGATTTGTTGGAAATCATACATACTGATGTATGTGGACCGACGAGTGTTGAAGCTCGCGGCGGGTATCGTTATTTTCTGACCTTCACTGATGATTTGAGAAGATATATGTATATCTACTTGATGAAGCACAAGTCTGAAACATTTGAAAAGTTCAAAGAATTTCAGAGTGAAGTAGAGAATCATCGTAACAAGAAAATAATGTTTCTACGATCTGATCGTGGAGGTGAACATTCGAGTTTCGAGTTTGGTCTTCATTTGAAACAATGTGGAATAGTTTCACAACTCACGCCACCCGGAACACCACAACGTAATGGTGTGTCTGAACGTTGTAATCATACTTTGTTAGATATGGTGCGGTCTATGATATCTCTTACCGATTTACCACTATCATTTTGGGTTATGCATTAGAGACAACTGCATTCATGTTTAATAAGGGCACCATCTAAATCCGTTGAGATGACGCCTTATGAACTGTGGTTTGGTCAGAAACCAAAGTCGTCATTTCTTAAAGTTTGGGGCTGCGATGCTTATGTGAAAAAGCTTCAACCTGGTAAGCTCGAACCCAAGTCGGAGAAATGTGTCTTCATAGGATACCCAAAGGAGACTGTTGGGTACACCTTCTATCACAGATCCAAAGACAAGATATTTGTTGCTAAGAATGGATCCTTTCTAGAGAAGGAGTTTCTCTCGAAAGAAGTGAGTGGGAGGAAAGTGGAACTTGATGAGGTAATTGTACCTTCTCCCGAATTGGAAAGTAGTACATCACAGAAACTAGTTCCAGTGATTCCTACACCAATTAGTGAGGAAGCTAATGATGATGATCATGAAACTTTGGATCAAGTTACTACTGAACTTCGTAGATCAACCAGAGTACGTTCCGCGCCAAAGTGGTACGGCAACCCAGTTCTGGAAGTCATGTTACTAGACCATGATGAACCTACGAACTATGAGGAAGCGATGATGAGCCCAGATTCCGCAAAATGGCTTGAGGCCATGAAATCCGAGATGGGATCCATGTATGAGAACAAAGTGTGGACTTTGGTTGACTTTCCCAGTGATCGGCAAGCCATCGAAAATAAATGGATCTTGAAGAGGAAGACCGACGCTGACGATAATGTTACTGTTTACAAAGCTCGACTTGTTGCGAAAGGTTTTCGACAAGTTCAAGGAGTTGACTGCTATGAGACTTTCTCACCCATAGCGATGCTTAAGTCTGTCCGAATCATGTTAGCAATTGCCGCATTTTATGATTATGAAATCTGGCAAATGGATGTCAAAACTGCATTCTTGAATGGTTATCTTAAAGAAGAGTTGTATATGATGCAACCAGAAGGTTTTGTCGATCCTAATGGTGCTAACAAAGTGTGCAAGCTCCAGCGATCCATCTATGGACTGGTGCAAGCATCTCGGAGTTGGAATATACACTTTGATAAGGTGATCAAAGCATATGGTTTTATACAGACTTTTGGATAAGCATGTATTTACAAGAAAGTGAGTGGGAGCACTACATCCTTTTCTGATAAGTATATGTGAATGACATATTGTCGATCGGAAATGATGTATAATTTTCTGGAAAGCATAAAGGAGTGTTTGAAAGGAGTTTTTTCAAAGAAAGACCTCGGTGAAGATGCTTACATATTGAGCATCAAGATCTATAGAGATAGATCGAGACACTTGATAAGTTTTTCAATAAGTACATACCTTGACAAGTTTTTGAAGTAGTTCAAAATGGATCAGTCAGAGAAGGAGTTCTTGTCTGACTTGTAAGGTATGAAGTTGAGTAAGACTCAAAGCCCGACCTCGGCAGAAGATAGAGAAAGAATGAAAGTCATTCCCTACGCCTCAGCCATAGGTTCTATAAAGTATGCCATGCTGTGTACCAAACATGTTGTCTACCTTACCATGAGTTTGGTAAGGAGGTACAAAAGTGATCAAGGAGTAGATCACTGGACAACGGTCAACATTATCCTTAGTTACTGAATGACTAAGGAAATATTTCTCGGTTATGGAGGTGATAAAGAGTTCGTCGTAAAGAGTTACGTCAATGCAAGCTTTGACACCAATCCAGATGACTCTAAGTATCAATCTGGATGCATATTGAAAGTGGGAGCAATTAGCTAAAGTAGCTCCGTATAGAGCATTATAGACATAGAAATTTGCAAAAATACATACGGATGTGAATATAACAGACCCGCTGACTAAACTTCTCTCACGAAGCAAACCATGATCACACCTTACTACTCTTTGGGTGTTAATCACATGACGATGTGAACTAGATTGTTGACTCTAGTAAACCCATTGGGTATTGGTCGCATGGCGATGAGAACTATGGGTGTTAGTCATATGGTGATGTGAACTATTTGTGTTAATCACATGGTGATGTGATCTAGATTATTGACTCTAGTGAAAGTGGGAGACTGAAGGAATTATGCCCTAGAGACAATAATAAAGTTATTATTTATTTACTTATATCATGATAAATTTTTATTATTCATGCTAGAATTGTATTAACTAGAAACTTAGTACATGTGTGAATACATAGACAAAACAGAGTGTCCCTAGTATGCCTCTACTAGACTAGCTCATTGATCAAAGATGGTTATGTTTCCTAGCCATAGACATGAGTTGTCATTTTATCAATGTGATCACATCATTAGGAGAATGATGTGATGGACAAGACCCATCCATTAGCTTAGCACTATGATAGTTTAGTTTTACTGCTATTGCTTTCTTCATGACTTATAGATGTTCCTATGACTATGAGATTATGCAACTGCCGAATACCGGAGGAACACCTTGTGTGCTATCAAACGTCACAACGTAACTGGGTGATTATAAAGATGCTCTACAGGTGTCTCCGAAGGTGTTCGTGGTGTTGGCATAGATCAAGAATATGATTTCTCACTCCGACTGTCGGAGAGGTATCTCTGGGCCCTCTCGGTAATACACATCATAATAAGCCTTGCAAGCAAATGACTAATGTGTTAGTCACGGGATGATGTATTACGAAACGAGTAAAGAGACTTACCGGTAACGAGATTGAACTAGGTATTGAGATACCGATGATCGAATCTCGGGCAAGTAACATACCGATGACAAAGGGAACAACGTATGTTGTTATGCGGTTTGACTGATAAAGATCTTCGTAGAATATGTAGGAGCCAATTTGAGTATCCTGGTTCCGCTATTGGTTATTGACCGGAGATGAGTCTCGGTCATGTCTACATAGTTCTCGAACCCGTAGGGTCCGCACGCTTAACGTTTGCTGACGATCGGTATTATGAGTTTATGTGTTTTGATGTACCGAAGGTAGTTCAGAGTCCCGGATGAGATCGGGGACATGACGAGGAGTCTCGAAATGGTCGAGCCGTAAAGATCGATATATTGGACGACTATATTCAGACATCGGAAAGGTTCTGAGTAATCCGGGTATTTTTTGGAGTACCGGGGAGTTACGGGGATACGGGAGTACATATGGGCCTTAATGGGCTTTAAGGGAAAAAGAGGAGAAGCCACGAGGGCTAGCCGCGCGCCCCATGGGCCTAGTCCGAATTGGACTAGGGGAGGGGCTGCGCCCCCCTCTTTCCTTCTCCTCCCCCTCTCCTTCCTTCCCCTCCTAGTAGGACTAGTAGGAGGAGGATTCCTCCTCCCTTTGGCGCGCCTAGAGAGGCCGGCTAGCCTCCCCTCCCTCCTTCATATACGTGGGGAGGGGGGCACCCTAAGGACACACAATTCAATCTGTTGATCTCTCCCAACCGTGTGCGGTGCCCCCCTCCACAGAAACACACCTCGGTCATATCGTTGCAGCGTTTAGGCGAAGCCCTGCGACGGTAACTTCATCATCTCCGTCACCACGCCGTCGTGCTGACGAAACTCTCCCGTGAAGCTCGACTGGATCAAGAGCTCGTGGGACGTCATCAAGCTGAACGTGTGCTGAGCGTGGAGGTGCCGTATGTTCGGTGCTTGATCGGTTGGATCGCGAAGAAGTTCGACTACATCAACCGCGTCACTAGACGCTTCCACTTTGGGTCTACGAGGGTATGTAGACACACTCTCCCCTCTCGTTGCTATGCATCTGGTAGATAGATCTTGCGTGATCGTAGGAAATTTTTGAAATACCACGTTCCCCAACAATAACAGGCTGACAGAAATCTTTTATAGCAATTTGAGAGCAAGAAAGAGACTAGCTACAACAACCTATAATTGCCAACAAGGGCATGGATGGATAGAGCATAACATGGACTTCAAGACATGGTCATTGGACATTCCAAAACATGCATGGATTTGACTATAGCATCAAGCAAACATGGAATCACAATATAATTGTTTCAGTCTTAGGGAACAACAACATCGAGTAGGTCAATTTGCAAGCTTGTTGCACTCACCATAAGGCATATCATGAGAAATGGATTGCACCACAATAAAGATGACATGATTGTGCTCCTAACAGATATTGACATGATGCTCAAACAAAAATCACACAAAAACATATGAAAAAGACAAATCAACAAGTTATAACAGTTTTCAGCACTTAACAACAACATACACTTTTGTAACAGAGATTATGGCATGTAGATGAACTCAAACAAGCATGCAACAACAACCATCATGTAGAGAATCAAGAGATGAACATTTGACATATCATACCCGCAAAACGGAGTATCATGAACAAAGTTACAAGTCCTACAAGATGCCTATATGATGCAGTTTTCTGGGTACTTCGCCATTTTTCTAGGAAAAAAAACGACGCGAGCGCGGGATGCTATAATATGCACATGGCGAGGGATAGGGCCGGCGGCGCGCTCACCTAGCAGGCTGTGGCCCGGTGTGGAGGGGAGGTAGTCCGACGCTGCTGGGCTGGGGCGCGGGCTCACGACGCGGCGGAGGCCAAGGCGCGGTTGGGCCGGGGCGAGGCCGTGGAGCTGGGCCTCCAGCGTGGCGTGGCCCAGGAGATGGCGAGGCCGGCCGGCGTCGACCTCCTGCGCGACAAGCACGAGCGGTCGCGGCTGGATCTCCGTCGGGCTTGGCAGGGAGGTCGGGATCCGGCCGGCGGCTCGCTAGATCCGGCCGGAGGACGAGGACGACGGCGAGAACTCCGGGCGGCGACGGCAGCTGCCCATGGCAGGAGAGAGCGGGTCAGCGAGAGGGAGAGATGAGGAGAAGGAGAAGGGAACAACGCGATGGTGACGACCTGGCGGGGCGGCGACGAGGCTCCCCGGCGGCGGGTGGAGGCAGGGCACCGGCGGGATCGAGGGGAGGCGACGATAGAGGGAGCCGCGGGGCTCAGGCGCGCGGCGGCGGCGACCGGGCCGGGCGGGCCCCGCCTAGGCCCAGCGGCCGGAGCAGCGAAGTGGGCGCGGGGCCACATGGCAGCACGCCACTGGCTGCAGGCGGCGGCGGCGACTCATCCGGTGGGATCCGGACGTGTCCGGCGGCGGAGTGTGGCGATTTCCTAGGGTTTGGACCCGGGATTTCAGGGGAAGGTGCATATATATATATATATATATATATATATATATATATATATATATATATATATATATATATATATATAGGTAGAGGGAGCTAGGAGAGTCCAAATGATGTGCGGATTTTGCCCACACGATCGTGATCCAACGACCAAGGGCATGGAGGGGGTTTGGATGGGCTAGTGGGCTGTTGTGGAGGGGTGGTGGGATGCAAAGAGAAGGGTTTCCAGCGGTTAACGTGGTTAACCTTTGGGGCATCAAACGGACTCCGAATGCGGCGGAATTTGACAGGCGGTCTACCTACACTATAATAAGACTGCACGCCAACTTTCACCTCATTCCAGAACATTTTCCGGCCACTTACAAAACAAGGTTTCGGAGGTGCCGCGGGCGCGTGCGAGTGTTTCTGGGCTCCGAACGGACAACGGAAAGGACATGCGGACTCGGATGGATGCATGTTTTTGAAAACATGCTGATGCAATGCACATGATGACATGGCAAAATGCAACACGCAAACAAATGACATGGCAATGTCGATGAATAACTGGCTGACACCTGGCGCATCGGTCTCGGAGTGTCACAGTATGTTGTCTTGACTGTACACATGCACGGAAGTGAGGTTACAGAAACCGCGACCACGCTAAGTAGAAGGAGTAGCCCTTTGGAGAATCAAAGGGCGGATCAAGAAGGCCAAGTCAAGATAAAGGAGCAAGAACTCGCTAAGGAAAACCCTCCCTTGCCGGGCTGGCGAGCCCAGCGAGGGCGAGGTACCCCGAAGAGAAGTCCCAAGGCCGTCCCGGCAAGCATGCTGGGGACACGAAGAGTGGACTTACCCCACCAAGGCTACACCGCTCCACCTCACTTTAACCCAAGTCAGTGCGGTGTCAAGACCCCGAGTGGCTAAGTGGACATAATTCGTTATGTGGTGGCCACTTCCAAAGGAAATAACCTACATATGACACCCGTCCAACAATGTGTCATGCATACAGGCGAAAAGGTGGTAGATCGACCCGGTAAGGCTTGCCGGGCTACACCCTGATGTGACACTAAATGGTGCATTTAATGCGCCTTGTCTTGTCTACAGAGTTAGGTATGATAGCACTGTTTGCTATCTAATCAGTACACAATGACTGATTTGCCATTGTGGTAACCCCTTGATCTATAAAAGGAGGACTGTGGCGACCGTAGAAAGGATTCAGACCGTTATACACTGATACACGCGTAGTTGATCTCGCCCTCAAGCTACCTTGTCAGGCCAGAGCATTGCGTGTACACAACGGTCCACTCCATCAATCCACCAAAGCAGGAGTAGGGTTTTACGCCTCACGGCGGCCCGAACCTGGGTAAGAAATGCCCATGTCATTGCTGTCATGCTTCCCGCGCCCTCTGCTCTTTGTGCAACGCACACCTCCCCTGTAGGATCGAAAGTATGTCTAGAGGGGAGGGGGTGATTAGACTACTTGACCAAATAAAAATCTAGCCTTTTCCCAATTTTAATTCTTGGCAAATTTTAGCAACTTAGCACAAGTCAAGCAATCAACCTACACATGCAATTCTAAGAGTATATCAGCGGAATGTAAAGCAATTGCATATGAAGGTAAAGGGAGGAGTTTGAGGGAGCAAACGCAATGTAGACATGAAGATTTTTTACGCGTGGTTCCGATAGGTGGTGCTATCGTACATCCACGCTGATGGAGACTTCAACCCACGAAGGGTAACGGCTGCGCGAGTCCACGGAGGGCTCCACCCACAAAGGGTCCACGAAGAAGCAACCTTGTCCATCCCACCATGGCCATCACCCACGCAGGACTTCCCTCACTAGGGTAGATCTTCACGAAGTAGGCGATCTCCTTACCTGTACAAACTCCTTGGTTCAACTCCACAAACTTCTCGGAGGCTCCCAAGTGACACCTAACCAATCTAGGTGTAATGCCCAATATGAGACTATACCTCCTACGTGTCGAGGCACGACTTAAAGGCATAATCTCATACTAGAATGATCTCAAGTATGGTATCTTTGCACAACTCATGTAAAAGAGGGATGAAATTGCAAAAGAGTAGTTGGCTTACACTCGCCACGTCACGCAATGTAATACATTAACATACATCAACCAATAACATCAGAGTTCGACTACGGACGAAGATCCAAACGAGAAAGATACCATAAACACAAGGTCCGATCGCCCCTAGTAGGAACCACTACTGATCATCGAAAAACGACACATACATACGACCACTCTCTTCATCGAGCTCCCAGTGAAGTTCTTGAACCATCTCATGCATTGTTCTCAGCGGTACCTGCATCTGGTGTTGTAGTATCTGTGAGCCACGAGGACTCAGCAATCCCATAACCATGGGTATCAAGACTAGCAAAGCTTTACGGGTATGGAGAAGGGTAGTGGTGCGGTTGCAGCAGCGGCTAAGCATAATATGGTGGCTAACTTACGAGTACAAGAATAAGATGAGCATCTACACAAATAGTCGCAACTAGTAGTGATCGCTAAAGATCCTGCACTACCTACGAGTCAAACATAACCCCACCGTGTTCTCTTCTCAAAGTGAAAAGAGACAGTCACGGTTATTCACGAGGTTGTGCGTTTTACTCGGATCCTCTGTCAAGTTTTCTACAACCGGACATTAACAAATTCTAATCTACTACATAACTGCGGGCACGGATTTCGAAAGATCATAACCCTGCAGGGGTGTCCCAACTTAGCCCATCACAAGCTCTCACGATCAGCAGAAGTAATAATAATATTACCCCTTATGTTAGGGAAGGCCCGATCAGATTCGGAATTCCCGGTGCACAAGACATTTCTACAATGGTAAAACAAGTCCAGCAAGACCTTCCGGCATGCCGACACCCTGATAGTAGCCGCGCGTATACCATCTCAGGTCACAACCGGATAGGAGAAGCTAAGAGTAAAACCAACCCTCGGGTTTCCCCCAGGTGGCCCCGCAGCACCCCCGTTTGGGACCAACACCATCAGCACTGGCCCCCTGCTATGTAGAAAAGAATCCTCGAGGGCGCGACCCCCTATGCAATTTAATTAATTAAATAAGTTGTTATTATGAGGCAAATTAAAACCAATGTTGGGCCTTGCTGGAGGAGTTTTATTCAAAGTCGAAGTGTCAAGGGGTCCCCATATACCCAACCGTGTAAGGAACGCAAAATCAAGGAACATAACGCCGGTTTATCGGCTCCTAAGGTGGCATGAGTGGAACAAAACACCGAGCAAAAGGCCAAGCCTTGCACCCATGCCCAATATATAGGTGTGTTAATAATAATAATAGATATTGTGATATTCCAACAACAAGATCCGACATGGATCAAACTTCATCTTAACCTGCAACTAACGACGCTATAAGAGGGGCTAAGCAAGCGGGTAACATAGCCAAACAACGGTTTTCTCGGAAGGTGTCAAAGGTTAGAGGTTTCATGGCAACAAGGAGAGGGGCTGGCATTAAATGATGGGTGGCGCGACACATAACGATAGCATCGAGACAACTAAGCATGGCAAAGATAGTAAAGGTATCCAAGGGGATGGTCATCTTGCCTGGGATTCCGCAAGGAAGAAGAACAAGTCCATGAAGTAGTCAAACAACTCCTAACAACTCCAGAACGAAACCGAAGCTAACGAGAGAAGCATACCGGAAAGAAGCAAACAACACGGTAAACACATAAGCATAAACATGACATATGATGCACAACCAAGTATGATGCATGTCCGGTTTAAATTTGCATAGCATGGCAAAGATGCACAAAAAATACTACAATTTAAGTGGAGCTCAATATGCAACGAGTTGCATATTGACAAAACACCACATTTTATTTATTTAGTTGACTCTCGTTTATCTACAAGACAAGATTGAATGTTTTTATTAAACATGGCAAGAGGTGAAGCATGAGTAAAACTACACTATCTAGACATTTTAAATGAGGCCGAAAATAACAACAACAATTTGCGGAAAATCCCCATGACCAATTTAGCAATTA
Source organism: Secale cereale (assembly GCA_902687465.1). Taxonomy (NCBI): domain Eukaryota; kingdom Viridiplantae; phylum Streptophyta; class Magnoliopsida; order Poales; family Poaceae; genus Secale; species Secale cereale. The sequence goes on along the minus strand of LR738712.1, from coordinate 186,456,687 downwards.
TTAAAGCAACAACAATTTAACATTCAATGGTTGTTATCATGATGCAGATGACATGATCAAGTTTTATGCAATTTTTAGTAAAAGTTAACATGAAGAGATATGAAGTATTTGTCACCGTGGTGGAAAGAAAGGGGCCACGGCAGCGAATTCGAAAATGATGCCACGCAACATATCGGTTCCAGTAACTCGTTAAGAGTCCGGTGCAAAAGATGACGAAGTGCGTGACATGCAAAAGAAATGGGGTGAACCCGGTTACCCGGTTCCCATGAGTCGGCGACAAAAGACGGGTACAACAGACACGGTGCAACAAGGGAAACATCTCATACAACCACATTCATTCACGGGCATCGTTTCGGCGGTATACCTTCGAAGCGTGCATTTTCGGAGCGGTTCGGGTGGAAGTAGCCGTTCACGTACGTAGCCGTACACGGGGTCATCGAGGGTAGTAGTGGTACAAGGTTCGAGTTCGTTCGGGGCATCGGTAGCGGAACTTGACGTCCACGGGTCTCCGAGGTCGACGGTATTGGATGTAGTGGTTCTCGTTTCATCTCGGAGAGGTACTTAACGGATCGAACGTCCTCGGGGCGATGGTAGTGGTACACGGTTTGTAGATGTTCATGTCGTCGAGGTACTTGTCACGTTGTAGTGGTACTTGTCATCTTGGCGATTCCACGGCGGCGGTAGATGTACATGTTACGTAGATGATCTTGACGAATCCGAGCTCTTCGGGGTCGACGAGAGTAGTACTTGATGGTCACGGTCTTGACGTACAGTGGCAGCAACAGGTCGACAGTAGTTCCAGGCAGGTGAAGGAGTGGCGGCCGAAGCAGCGCTGGGCGTCGGCGAGGGAGACGAGGCGTGCATAGCAACGTCCAGCGGCGGTGCACATCCATGGCCCTTGCAAAGACGAGCATGACAACGAGGAGGGCAGCAGAGGCGACGGGCAAAAGCCGGGGAGGTGGCTCCTGGTGGGGCTTGAGGTGACGGTGCTCCGGCGGGGTCGGGGAGGGCCGACGAGGCGAGCTAGAGGCCGTGGTGAGGGAGCTGTGGCTGCGCGATGACGGATGATGGCGGATCGGAGACGGGAGATGAGGCGGCGCGCTGCAGGCCGGCCAGGGAAGGAGGCGTGGGCGGCAGGAGCTTGGCTGCGGCGGTCCGATGCTGCGAGGCCCGAGGCCGTCCTCGGGGCGCGACGACGATAGGATGAAGGAGGCAGGCACGACGGCGATAAGAGGAAGGGGCCGGCACGGCGGCCTGGCGATCCGACGGGGCCAGAGGCGAGGCGGAGGGACGCGGGATCGGGGGAAGGGAGAGATGACGAGGGGAGAGGGAGATCTTGAGGAGGGAGATGGGGATCGGGCAAAGAGGCGTGCGACGCTGGGAAAGGGACGAGGGGAGAGGACGAGCGAGGGAGAGATGGGAGCGATGGGAGCGAGGGAAAGATGCACAAACAATACTACAATTTAAGTGGAGCTCAATATGCAACGAGTTGCGTATTGACAAAACACCACATTTTATTTATTTAGTTGACTCTCGTTTATCTACAAGATAAGATTAAATGTTTTTATTAAACATGGCAAGAGGTGAAGCATGAGTAAAACTACACTATCTAGACATTTTAAATGAGGCCAAAAATAACAACAACAATTTGCGGAAAATCCCCATGACCAATTTAGCAATTATTAAAGCAACAACAATTTAACATTCAAAGGTTGTTATCATGATGCGGATGACATGATCAAGTTTTATGCAATTTTTAGTAAAAGTTAACATGAAGAGATATGAAGTATTTGTCACTGTGGTGGAAAGAAAGGGGCCACGGCGGCGAATCCGAGAATGATGCCACACAACATATCGGTTCCGGTAACTTGTTGAGAGTCCGGTGCAAAAGATGACAAAGAGTGTGACATGCAAAAGAGATGGGGTGAACCTGGTTACCCGGTTCCCATGAGTCGGGGACAAAAGACGGGCACAATAGACACGGTGCAACAAGGGAAACATTTCATACAACCACATTCGTTCACGGGCATCGTTTCGGCGGTATACCTTCGAAGCGTGCATTTTCGGAGTGGTTCGGGTGGAAGTAGCCGTTCACGTACATAGCCGTACACGGGGTCATCGAGGGTAGTAGTGGTACATGGTTCGAGTTCGTTCGGGGCATCGGTAGCGAACCTTGACGTCCACGGGTCTCCGAGATCGACGATAGTGGATGTAGTCATCCTCGTTTCATCTCGGAGAGGTACTTGACGGATCGAACGTCCTCGGGGCGACGGTAGTGGTACATGCTTTGTAGATGTTCATGTCGCCGAGGTACTTGACGTGTCGCTCAAGGCATCTGATGGGTGTAGAGGGAAGAGATTATAGTAGAAATGAGGTCTAGGGGAAAATTCACTACCCATATGCACATGAGACAAACACAAACATATCACACCAATCAATTTCAAACAAGGGCATACAAAAGATCTAACTAACGTTACAAAAGTGCTATAAATTCTACTATATGGGGGAAAACTACTAGTCATAGGGAGGTCATCTAGAAATTTTGATCGATGGTAGATTCCATGATATCTGCTCCAGCTTCGTCTTCATAGTCATCATCACTATCATCAGGGTCTGAATCGGTTTCGTCGATGATGATGTAGTCCTCAGAACGAATCTCCTGGGGTTCTTCTTCTTCTTCTCCTCCAGGCGCTTGATCTCCCATGAATACTCCTAGCTTCCTTGTCAAGTCATCATTCTTCTCCACAAGTATTGTCATCTCCTCCTCGTATCCGTCACGTGTAGACTTAAGTTCCTCTTATAGCTCCAAGTTCCTGGTTAACGCCTTCTTCAAATCTATCATGCATGCGCACATCTGGTGCTCCTATTGATGAATGTGCTGGTTTAACTCCTGGATGAAAGCTGCAATGGACTTGTCCTTCCGGGTGCTGATCATATCCCATTGCTCATCTCAGCGTCCATGTATCTGGTAGATAGTGTCCTTCAGCTCCTTCTTGTAGACTTCTCCAATACGTCCCATGGTAATGTGGGCAGCCATACTCTTGCCTAGGCTCCAGGTTGGTTCATCAAAAGAAAACTCTATGGGCTCCGTGGATGGCGCGAATGTCCTCCCAGGAATTTGAACTTGAATATTCCATCGCTCCTCTTTTGGTAAAGTGGCGGTGTAGATCCCGGTGGAGCTTGGTATTCCGATGTTCAGGTACCTAGTGACTTCCTTCAAGTGGCGTCCAAAAGGTGTGTCTTCATCTGGTTGAGTGAATTTGTTCCTTGGGTCCACCATCCTAAAGAGTAGAAAATGGAGAGGAGTCAGAAATGAGTAGAGAAGAGTGACCTAGGGTTTATCTTAGTAGTCGTGTCCTACAGTCAGCGTGTGCTCTGATACCATCTTGTAACGACCATGATCCGAATGGACCAAAGTATCTGTGTTCGGTGTCATCCCTGGATTGGTAATGCTGACACACACAATACTTGAAGCATTTACAACAGAGTGGCAATCACACACTTATTACATCGAATGTCTCAAAAGAGAAATTGTTACAAAAGTATATGGCATAAGGCCATCTAACAAAATAATAGCGGAAGGCTTGGAAGATAAGTGAGTCCATCAACTCCAACGTCATAGCTGAGTGCATGGCAAACGACCTAGCGCACCTTACTCTTCTTCTGACGAAAAGTCTGCAATGTAACATGTTGCATCCCAAAACGGGTCAGCACATGGAATATGCTGGAAAGATAACACAGAAGAGAAAGTAACAGAATAAAGGCTAACACTACATGCATATTTGGCTGGTGGAGGCTCTAAGGTTAAAGTTTTTGCATAAAGCCAATTTTCCCCTACAACAAAGGAAATAAATTTTATTTTAACTATCATGGTAGTTGAAACATCATTGAGAAGGTACCTCCAACTCAATCCCGATTAAAGTGGTCACCATTAACCCAACAAATTTAGTTTTAGAGTGATGAGATTAACCAATAATTCAAGTACCAGATACTCAAGATGTCCATAACCGGGGACACGGCTAATCATGATTAGTTTATACACTCTGCAAAGGTTTGCGCACTTTTCCCCACAAGACTCGATCTCCTCTATTGGATTTCTCGCACTGCATGGTGTTTGAGAAACGGATGACCGAGACACAGTCTTTCAAAAGCATTTACTCTTTACCCCAGGTGGACCGGTACACCTACTTTCCCCTACATCTGCTAGTCCACCACGAAAGAGCTCACACAACTTACTCAAACTATGCCAGAGCCCATAATGGCATTGTGGCTGCACACGGAAGTTTCTAGCATGAATAGTTTTATGATCCCTTTGAGCCTGGGTGGCATTCCATAGGATAATCACACGGTAACCCCTGGATCTCCTTGGACAACACTGGTAACCCAGGTGCCCTGCAACCAATCCACTCAGATGTGTATTGAAGTAGCCACCTTAAGTTGAACCATTAATTAACATCTCACATCTATCATGGATACTCTCAAACCCAATCCACATCTACGAGCATAGTATAGCATCCTAAGCATAACGTAGAAGGACCTCCCAAGGGTTTGTAAATAATGCAGGTAATAGGTTCTACCTCAATCTACTTCCCAGACCCACAAGTTAAGAGATCCTACTCATGCAATGTGTGAGGGTTTGATCTAATGCATAAAAACTAGGTAATAAAGGGTATGATCAAAGTGTTACTTGCCTTCCTGATGATTTACAAAACTTAGGGACTCGTAGTAGCACGCTTCGCACTCCGGGAATTCTATCGCAAAGAAACAATAGCATACATAAGCAACCAAGCAAAGAATGCACAAGTAAAACTCCAAATAAGAAGATCTAACCAGAAAGTTCAACTAAAGAACTCCGGTTTGCAAAAAGAATCAAATCAAACGGAGCAACGAAACTCAAACTACGAAAGAAACAAGATCCGTTTACTAGATTGAACTAAAGTCAAATTTTACAGTAGCAAAACCTTGTTCAAGTTAGTTAAATGGAAAGAGGGCTTCGAGACGAAGATCTAGGCGCTTGAATCGCCTGATTCCGACTTACGGGCGAAAAGAAAAACTAAAAAGAAGATCAGCGCGGAAATCACAATCAACAATAATCACGGAAAAAGCCCTGAAAAAGAAAAACTGACGAAGAGGCTAACGAACAAATGTTCGCTGTCTGTAACTAAAAGACGAAAAACGTTCGTTAAAACGAACGAACGGATGAATGTCTGCTATTTAACTAAACCGACATAAAAACAGAACCAATCTAATAAAAAAACAGATCAAGGGTTTACGAAATAAACCGATCGGTTAAAAAACCCGGCGGCTACCTCGTGGATCGAGACGGCAGCGGCGGGGCGGCGGCAGCGCTGCGGCGGCTCAGCGGCGGCGGCGGCGAGGTGCGGCTCAGGCGACGGGGCGGTGTGGGGCGACGCGGGG
>LR738712.1:186434419-186451220 GCA_902687465.1 Secale cereale | reverse complement strand
GGGGGGGTGTGGCGGCGGCTTTTAAAGGGCCAGAGGGGTGGCTTGGCCGAGGGGCCAAGGCGGCATCGGCAGCGGCTCGGACTCTGGCGGGATTCGGCTCGGCCACGAGAGGAAGGCGGCGGCGCAATGGGCCGGCCAGGCCTTTGGCCTAGTTCGATCCGAACTCTTTTTTAAACGGTCCTGACGTAGAAAACAACAAAAACAAAATACTAAACGGAGACGAAAAATTCCGAAATAAATTTTCGCCGTCTTCTAATATTATTTAGGACAAAGTGAACATTTTTCCAAGACCTAAATGCAATTTTTAAAAACACGCATTTTTCCTATGCAAACAAAATTGCAAATAAATCCAAATAAAATACCAAAAGTGAAAACTCAAATACGAAAACGGTAAAATCCCCAACTCTCTCCGTGGGTCCTTGAGTTTCTTAGAATTTCAAGGATCACAACAGATAGATATGCAATAAAATATGCTATGCAATATGATCTATGTATAACATTCCAAATTGAAATTTTGGGATGTTACACTAGAAGTGGAAGAAACCAACTGTGTGCAATAATGTCAAAGATCGCAGCTGAGTTAGCTATATAGATCGTGTGCTGTGAGATCGACAAGGTAAACATATTCGAAAATGGTTAATAAAATCTAAGACCATTGCATATTAAGGTCAAAATAGTGCTACCAATATACGAGTCTCATACGATGCTATTTCAATGATTGTACCACAAAAGCTCGAAATATTACAAGGTTCAAATTCCAGAGTTATATGGCTCAAATTCAAAGATTGCAAGGTTCAAACTGATATTAGAAATGAAATTCAGCTCATCAGCTGCAAACGCTCGTGCTGATCCGCTGAACATGGATATCAGAGAGGTTCAAACTAATATTACCACTTCTTAGTCTGGTTTCGAAACCTCACAATTTTTGCAAAGGGGTCAGCAACTGAGAAGTCATGTTTGGGTTGACATGATGACTTTCGATTACTCTGTCATTTCAAGTTCTAAAATGAAATTTAGCATTTTTGGAGCCTATTCCATTCTGTCGCAGGCGCCGACGCTGATCAACAAACCATTCATTTTTGCGAAATAAATGTAGGGCAAACCTCATTTCCTTCAGCACCCTTGCTTTGAGAACAAAGAACCTGGCGGATATAATCTCTGGTAAGGTCCCTCGGTAGGAGTTCAAAGTAATTTCTGAGAGATGCAGATCTAGGCATTCGACGTGATTGTTATGTTCTATTACATTGTCCACCACTCGGCCTAATCTGATCTACAAAAGAAGAAAACGTGTTAGTGCCTATTTGGTTTGCAGGATTTGTAAAATGCACTAACATGCCATCTTCGATCTGACATGATTAACATGGGCAGATGAATCCAAAGGAGAAATGCTTACTGATTGTAACCATATGGATCAAACAACCAATATGGGGGGGGGGTGGAACATGTATGTACTGAAATCCTCCAAAAGAATCCTTCATAAATTGTAGTACATTGTGATGGTAAACTTGGAAAAAGGTGTCACAAATTGAACTCCCTTATGGTTAACATTTAACAGGAAAGGAACATCACCTCGATATATAGCTTCTCCAAGCACAGAAAGCATCTCAGGAAACTGACAACTTGCTCCAGGTCGGGCCCGATAGATTCTAGTGCCAAGACCTTCAGTGTGCGCAGTTTCGGGGTCAAGCTTGTCGGAATCATTTTCTGAATGACAGACGAACAAACAACTTCAAAATTAGAAATAATGTTAATTCGTAGAAGGAGTGGTAGAAGGCGGCTATTGTACCTGAACGGGTGTGGATCCAATAACAAGTTCGGAGTATTTGTCAGACGAGTAGCCCACCAATGTCAATTTCGGCGCAAAAATGACATTGATTCTTGTTGGACCTTCTTGATCAACTACAAGTAATCTCGCAAGTGCAGGTGTGTCCTGGATGACCATACCATAGTACACTTCTTGTGATGTCTTCCTGCCGCACCAGCAACACACATAAATAGTCCGGAGAGTCATGGAGGTGATGTGGAAGGTACTCAACCCATTGATCTCCTAAAGATGAAGGTACTCGAGTGCAGTACAACCACGGAGCAGGCGCTCCATGTCACCCTTTGAGAGGCAGACGGCGACGAGCTCGAGGTGCTTCGGTCATGGTAGAATAAGAGCGGGTGCGGCATTAAGGGGCAGGAAATGACAATTCCTGAACTTGGCGACACACAGCGTGGGCGTGAGGCGGAGTGCGGACGTTGGCAGCGACCGCATATGCCCATTATCAAAAGTGAGCTCCTCGAGCTGATCTAGGGCTGGGGATCGAAACCAGTCGTCAAGCTTGGCTCGGTCCTTGCCGTTGGAACGGAACTTGCCCATTCTAAGGCCTTATGTTGGGCCAAGGTGACTGCCGAGGATCTTGGAGAACGCATCCAAGCTTTTGCGATAGCCATGGCAGAGCTCGTTCGTGTCGATGAGGTCGAGAGGGCTGGAGGTCCATAGGTGGCACCACCGTCGGGAAAGGAGGGTTGTCTGCGCCCCATATTTGATTGGGAGGAGGGAGATGATGACTCTCAACATATCACATGGGAGGCTGCTGATTAAGTCTAGGCCTGCTGGAGTCGCTTGCGGTTCTAGCTCGCCCCGCATCTGCTTGTTGGCAGCCCCGTTCTCCACCTCTGGAGTCTCCTTGTTTGCGGCGCTTTCTGATAGAAATGGGAGTACATGGAATATTTAGTTAAAATAGGGCAATAGAAAAGTGTATTGGTAACTAGAAGTTATTAGGTAGGAATATAGTAAGAAAGAGAAATAAAAATTGGTTGCTCAAATACTACACAATTCATTTGACATTGCCGGGTAAGTCAACATATGTAGATAGTTGAAAAGAAAACTTACTTCGAACAAAGTCTGGACGGATGATTTTGTCAGGGAAGTTAGCATATATCTCATGACCAGGCCCTTTTATGTGTAGTGCAATTTTAGTGCCAGCTTTCAGTACATAAAACTGGGCGATTTCATTCCAAAAGCCAGTGCCAAAATAGGAGTCACCACGTTCATCAAGTCTTACAGTAGCAACGATTATAAATCCTTGGTTTGTGTACAGTATGACATTCGTGGAGCCTTGATCTATGTTAAGGGAAAAACTATGCACTACATAATCTGTTGCATAGAGAGGGATGTTCTGCAGAAAATGGTAGGATTGTTAAAGAAAATATGGTAACATGCAAATATGGGCCCAAATTAAAAGAACTGTACATCAGTTGAGATCGAAGGACAAAAATCTATAATTAAACAGATAGGGTAAACATGATGTCATGGAAAAATAAGAGTAATCGTAAGAACAATACATCATTAATTTGCCTAATATAGAAATAAGCGGGAAAAAAAATCCCCTTTGACGTATATGGTGCATCTGGCACCTTTTATCCAAATGTAGCAATATTTAGAATATGTTTAGGAAAGTAGGCCATGTTGGGGAACGTAGCAGAATTCAAAAAAATTCTACGCTTTCACCAAGATCAATCTAAGGAGACATCTAGCAACGAGCATATTAGAGTGCATCTACATACCCTTTTGTAGATCACGAGCGGAAGCTTACGAAGAAGCGTGGATGAAGTAGTCGTACTCTTCGCGTTCTTCGTCACCGATGATCTAGCGTCGAACGGACGGCACCTCCGCGTTCAACACACGTCCGGTACAGCAACGCCACCTCCTTCTTGATCCAGCAAGGGGGAGGAGAGGTCGTCGGAGATCCAACAGCACGACGGCGTGGTGGTGGATGCAGCGGGAAATCCTGCAGGGCTTCGCCGGCGCCCTCCGTAAGGAGATGGAGGTGTGACGGGAGGGGGAGAGGCGCCAGAGGATTGGGTGCGGCTGCCCTCTCCCCCCACATATATATAGGGGGCCAGGGGGGTGCGCCAGCCCTGCAGATCCCATCTGCAAAGGGGGCGGCGGCCTGGGGGGGGGGAACTTGCCCCCCAAGGCATAGGTGGTGCCTCCCTTCCCCAGGGTTTCAACCCTAGGCGCATGGAGGGAGGGCCCAGTTGGGTGTGCCAGCCCACCAGGGGCTGGCCCCCTTCCCCTTGCGGCCTAGGGGCCCCACCGGGATGGGTGGCCCCACCCGGTGGATCCCCGGGACCCCTCTGGTGGTCCCGAGACACTCCCGGTGACCCCCGGAGTTTACCCGATGGCCGAAACTGGACTTCCTATATATCATTCTTTACCTCCGGACCATTCCGGAACTCCTCGTCACGTCCGGGATCGCATCTGGGACTCCGAACAACTTTCAGGTTTCCACGTGCATGTATCTCTACTACCCTAGCGTCACCGAACCTTAAGTGTGTAGACCCTACGGGTTCGGGAGACACGTAGACATGACCGGGACCACTCTCCATTCAATAACCAACAGCGGGATCTGGATACCCATGTTGGTTCCCACGTGTTCCTCGATGATCTTCATCGGATGAACCACTGTGTCAAGGATTCACTCAATCCCGTATGTTATTCCCTTTGTCCATCGGTACGGTACTTGCCCGATATTCGATCGTCGATATTCCCGATACCTTGTTCAATCTCGTCATGGCAAGTCTCTTTACTCGATCCGTAATCCATCATCCCATGACTAACTCCTTAGTCACCTTGAGCTCATTATGATGATGTCTTACCGAGTGGGCCCAGAGGTACCTCTCCGTCACACGGAGTGACAACATCCCAGTCTCGGTTCGTACCAACTCAACAGACACTTTCGGAGATACTCGATGCGTACCTTTATAGCCACCCAGTTACGTTGTGACGTTTGGCACACCCTAAGTATTCCTACGGCATCCAGGAGTTGTACAACCTCATGGTCTAAGGAATAAATACTTGACACCAAAAAGCTTATGCATTACGAACTATATGATCTCGTGCTATGCTCAGGATTGGGTCTTGTCCATCACATCATTCTCCTAATGATGTGATCCCGTTATCACTGACATCCAATGTCCATGGTCAGGAAACCGTGACCATCTGTTGATCAATGAGCTGGTAACTAGAGGCCTACCAGGGACTCATTGTGGTCTATATATTCACACATGTATCGCTGTTTCCGTACAATACAATTCAAGCATGAATAACAGACAATTATCACGAACAAGGAAATATAATAATAATACTTTTATTATTGCCTCTAGGGCATATTTCCAACAGTCTCCCACTTGCACTAGAGTCAATAATCTAGTTACATTGTGATGAATCGAACACCCATAGAGTTCTTGTGTTGATCATGTTTTTTCCATGGAAGAGGTTTAGTCAACGGGTGTGCAACATTCAGATCCGTATGCACTTTACAAATATCTATGTCTCCATCTTGAACATAATTCCGGATGGAGTTGAAACGGCGCTTGATGTGTTTGGTCTTCTTGTGAAACCTGGGCTCCTTGGTAATGGCAATAGCACCAGTGTTGTCACAGAAGAGAGTCATCGGGCTTGACGCGCTTGGAATGACTCCTAGGTCGGTGATGAACTCCTTCATCCAGACTCCTTCATGCGCTGCTTCGCAAGCAGCTATGTACTCCGCTTCACATGTAGAATGCGCCACGACGCTCTGCTTGCAATTGCACCAGCTGACTGCTCCACCATTCAAAATATACACGTATCCGGTTTGTGACTTCGAGTCATCCAGATCTGTGTCGAAGCTAGCATCGACGTAACCCTTTACGACGAGCTTTTCGTCACCTCCATAAACGAGAAACATATCCTTAGTCCTCTTCAGGTACTTTAGGATGTTCTTGACCGCTGTCCAGTGTTCCATACCGGGATCAGTTTAGTACCTCCCTACCAAACTTATGGCAAGGTTCACATCAGGTCTGGTACACAGCATGGTATACATGATAGAACCTATGGCCGAGGCATAGGGTATGACACTCATCTTTTCTCTATCTTCTGCCATGGTCGGCGACTGAGCCGTGCTCAATCTCATACCTTGCAAAACAGGTAAGAACCCCTTCTTGGACTGATCCATATTGAACTTCTTCAATATCTTGTCAAGGTATGTACTTTGTGAAAGACCGATGAGGCGTCTTGATCTATCTCTATAGATTTTGATGCCTAATATGTAAGCTGCTCCTCCAAGGTCCTTCATTGAAAAACTCTTATTCAAGTAGGCCTTTACAGTTTCCAAGAATTCTACATCATTTCCCATCAGCAATATGTCATCCACATATAATATGAGAAATGCTACAGAGCTCCCACTCACTTTCTGGTAGATACAGGCTTCTCCATAAGTCTATATAAAACCAAACGCTTTGATCACATCATTAAAGCGAATATTCCAACTCCGAGATGCTTGCACCAGCCCGTAAATCGAGCGCTGGAGCTTGCATACCTTGTCAGCATTTTCTGGATCGACAAAACCTTCCGGCTGCATCATATACAGTTCTTCCTTGAGGAAGCCATTAAGGAATGCCGTTTTGACGTCCATTTGCCATATCTCATAATCATAGAATGCGGCAATTGCTAACATGATTCTGACTGACTTCAGCATCGCTACGGGAGAGAAAGTCTCGTCGTAGTCAATCCCTAGAACTTGTCGATAACCCTTAGCGACAAGCCGAGCCTTATAGATGGTCACATTACCATCCGCGTCTGTCTTCGTCCTAAATATCCATTTATTCTCTATGGCGTGCCTATCATCAGGCAAGTCCACCAAAGTCCATAGTTTGTTTTCATACATGGATTCTATCTCGGATTTCATGGCTCCAAGCCATTTATTGGAATCCGGGCCCGCCATTGCTTCTTCATAGTTCGAAGGTTCACCGTTGTCTAACAACATGATATTCATGACAGGGTTTCCGTACCACTCTGGTGCAGAACGTGCCCTTGTGGACCTTCGAAGTTCAGTAGTAACTTGATATGTTTCTTCATGATCATCATCATTAACTTCCTCCCTTGTCGGTGCAGGCACCTCAGGAACAATTTCCTGCGCTGCGCTACTTTCCGGTCCAGGAGGGGTGACAGTCACCTCATCAAGTTCTACTTTCCTCCCACTCACTTCTTTCGAGAGAAACTCTTTCTCCAGAAAGGATCCATTCTTGGCAACAAAGACCTTGCCTTCGGATCTGTGGTAGAAGGTGTACCCAATCGTTTCCTTTGGGTATCCTATGAAGACTCATTTTTCCGATTTGGGTTCGAGCTTTTCAGGTTGAAGTTTCTTGACATAAGCATCGCAACCCCAAACTTTCAGAAATGACAGCTTCGGTTTCTTGCCAAACCAAAGTTCATACGGTGTCGTCTCAACGGATTTCGATGGAGCCCTATTTAAAGTGAATGCGACAGTCTCTAAAGCGTAACCCCAAAAAGATAGCGGTAAGTCGGTGAGAGACATCATAGATCGCACCATGTCCAACAGAGTACGATTTCGACGTTCGGACACACCGTTACGTTGAGGTGTTCCGGGCGGTGTCAATTGTGAAACAATTCCACATTTCCTAAGGTGTGTGCCAAATTCATGACTCAAATATTCACCCCCACGATCCGATCATAAGAACTTTATTTTCTTGTCTCGTTGATTCTCAACCTCATTCTGAAATTCTTTGAACTTTTCAAAAGTCTCAGACTTGTGCTTCATCAAGTAGATATACCCATATCTACTCAAGTCATTCGTGAAGGTGAGAACACAACGATAGCCTCCGCGAGCCTCAACACTCACTGGACCGCACACATCGGTATGTATGATTTCCAATAAGTTGGTTGCTCGCTCCATTGTTCCGGAGAACGGAGTCTTGGTCATCTTGCCCAAGAGGCATGGTTCGCACGTGTCAAATGATTCATAATCAAGAGACTCCAGAAGTCCATCAGCATGAAGCTTCTTCATACGTTTGACACCAATATGACCAAGGCGGCAATGCCACAAGTATGTGGGACTGTCATTATCAACTTTACATCTTTTGGCATTCACACTATGAATATGTGTATCATCACGATCGAGATTCATAAAAAATAAACCATTGACCAGCGGGGCATGACCATAAAACATATCTCTCAAATAAATAGAACAACCATTATTCTCAGATTTAAATGAGTAGCCATCTCGCATAAGACGAGATCCAGATACAATGTTCATGCCCAAAGTTGGTACTAAATAACAATTATTGAGGTTTAAAACTAATCCCGAGGGTAGATGTAGAGGCAGCGTGCCGACGGCGATCACATCGACCTTGGAACCATTCCCGACGCGCATCGTCACCTCGTCCTTCGCCAGTCTCCGCTTATTCTGCAACTCTTGCTTAGAGTTACAAATATGAGCAACTGCACCGGTATCGAATACCCAGGAGCTACTACGAGCGCTGGTAAGGTACACATCAATAACATGTATATCACATATACCTTTGACGTTGCCGGCCTTCTTGCCCGCTAAGTATTTGGGGCAGTTCCGCTTCCAGTGACACATTCCCTTGCAATAAAAGCACTCTGTCTCAGGCTTGGGTCCATACTTTGGCTTCTTCCCGGTAACAGGCTTACCGGGCGCGGCAACTCCCTTGCCGTCCTTCTTGAAGTTCTTCTTATCCTTGCCCTTCTTGAAATTAGTGGTTTTATTGACCATCAACACTTGATGTTCTTTCTTGATATCCACCTCCGCTGATTTCAGCATCTAATATACCTCCGGAATGGACTTCTCCATCCCCTGCATATTGAAGTTCAACACGAAGCTCTTGTAGCTTGGTGGGAGCGACTGGAGGATTCTGTCAACGACCGCTTCGTCTGGGAGATTCATTCCCAACTGAGAGGTTGTGCAATCCAGAAATCTTGAGGATGTGCTCACTGACAGAACTGTTTTCCTCCATCTTACAGCTGTAGAATGCGTCGGAGACGTCATATCTCTCGACTCGGGCATGAGCTTGGAAAACCATTTTCAGCTCTTGGAACATCTCAAATGCTCCGTGGTGCTCAAAACGCTTTTGGAGCCCGGATTCTAAGCTGTAAAGCATGCCACACTGAACCAGGGAGTAATCATCACAACGCGACTGCCAAGCATTCATAACATCTTTGTTTGTCGGGGCGGGAGCGTCACCTAGCGATGCATCTAGGACATAAGTTTTCTTAGCAGCTATGAGGATGATCCTCAGGTTACGGACCCAGTCCGTGTAGTTGCTACCATCGTCTTTCAGCTTGGATTTCTCAAGGAACGCGTTGAAGTTGAGGGAGACATGAGGGTGTGCCATTTGATCTACAAGAGATATTGTAAAGAATTTAGACTAAGGTCATGATAATTAAGTTCATCTTAATCAAATTTTAATGAACTCCCACTCAGATTGACATCTCTCTAGTCATCTAAGTGATACACGATCCGAATCGACTAGCCCGTGTCCGATCATCACGTGAGACGGACTAGTCATCAACGGTGAACATCTTCATGTTGATCGTATCTTCTATACGACTCGTGTTCGACCTTTCGGTCTTCCGTGTTCCGAGGCCATGTCTGTACATGCTAGGCTCGTCAAGTGAACCCTAAGTGTATTGCGTGTGTAAATCTGGCTTACACCCGTTGTATGCGAACGTTAGAACCTATCACACCCGATCATCACGTGGTGCTTCAGAACAACGATCCTTAGCAACGGTGCACAGTTAGGGGGAACACAATTCTTGAAATTTTAGTGAGAGATCATCTTATTTACTACCGTCGTTCTAAGTAAACAAGATGCATAAACATGATAAACATCACATGCAATCAATTAAAGTGACATGATATGTCCAATATCATCTTGATCCTTGGATCTCCATCTTCGGGGCACCAGATCATCTTTGTCACCGGCTCGACACCATGATCTCCATCATCATGATATCCATCATTGTGTCTTCATTAAGTCGTCACGCCAACTATTACTTCTACTACTATGGCTAACATTTAGCAATAAAGTAAAGTAATTACATGGCGTTATTCAGTGACACGCAGGTCATACAATAATTAAGACAACTCCTATGGCTCCCGCCGGTTGTCAAGTTCATCGACATGCAAGTCGTGATTCCCTATTACAAGACCATGATCAATCTCATACATCACATATATCATTCATCACATCTTCTTGGACATACCATATCACATAGCACATGCTGCAAGAACAAGTTAGACGACCTCTAATTGTTGTTGCAAGTTTTACGTGGCTTCTATAGGTTTTCTAGCAAGAACGTTTCTTACCTACGCCAAAACCACAACGTGATTTGTCAATTTCTATTTACCCTTCATAAGGACCCTGTTCATCGAATCCGATCCGACTAAAGTAGGAGAGATAGACACCCGCCAGCCACCTTATGCATCTAGTGCATGTCTGTCGGTGGAACCAGTCTCACGTAAGCGTCCGTGTAAGGTCGGTCCGGGCCGCTTCATCCCACAATACCGCCGAATCAAGATTAGACTAGTAACGACAAGAAAATTGAGCAAACTCAAACGCCCACAACTGCTTTGTGTTCTACTCGTGCAAGATCCTACGCAAAAGACCTAGCTCTGATGCCACTGTTGGGGAACGTAGCAGAATTCAAAAATTTTCTACGCTTTCACCAAGATCAATCTAAGGAGACATCTAGCAACAAGCATATTAGAGTGCATCTACATACCCTTTTGTAGATCGCGAGCGGAAGCTTACGAAGAAGCGTGGATGAAGTAGTCGTACTCTTCGCGTTCTTCGTCACCGATGATCTAGCGCCGAAAGGACGGCGCCTCCGCGTTCAACACACGTCAGGTACAGCAACGTCACCTCCTTGTTGATCCAGCAAGGGGGGAGGAGAGGTCGTCGGAGATCCAGCAGCACGACGACGTGGTGGTGGATGCAGCGGGAAATCCTGCAGGGCTTCGCCGGCGCCCTCCGTAAGGAGATGGAGGTGTGACGGGAGGGGGAGAGGCGCCAAAGGATTGGGTGCGGCTGCCCTCTCCCCCCCCATATATATATATAGGGGGCCAGGGGGGTGCGCCAGCCCTGCAGATCCCATCTGCAAAGGGGGCGGCGGCCTGGGGGGGGGGAAACTTGCCCCCCAAGGCATAGGGGGCGCCTCCCTCCCCTAGGGTTTCAACCCTAGGCGCATGGAGGGAGGGCCCAGTTGGGTGCGCCAGTCCACCAGGGGCTGGCCCCCTTCCCCTTGCGGCCTAGGGGCCCCACCGGGATGGGTGGCCCCACCTGGTGGACCCCCGGGACCCCTCCGGTGGTCCCGGGACACTCCCGGTGACCCCCGGAGTTTATCCGATGGCCGAAACTGGACTTCCTATATATCATTCTTTACCTCCGGACCATTCCGGAACTCCTCGTCATGTCCGGGATCGCATCCGGGACTCCGAACAACTTTCGGGTTTCCACATGCATGTATCTCTACGACCCTAGCGTCACCGAACCATAAGTGTGTAGACCCTACGGGTTCGGGAGACACGTAGACATGACCGAGACCACTCTCCGTTAAATAACCAACAGCGGGATCTGGATACCCATGTTGGTTCCCACGTGTTCCTCGATGATCTTCATCAGATGAACCACTGTGTCAAGGATTCACTCAATCCCGTATGTTATTCCCTTTGTCCATCGGTACGGTACTTGCCCGAGATTCGATCGTCGGTATTCCCGATACCTTGTTCAATCTTGTCATGGCAAGTCTCTTTACTCGATCCGTAATCCATCATCCCGTGACTAACTCCTTAGTCACCTTGAGCTCATTATGATGATGTCTTACCGAGTGGGCCGAGAGGTATCTCTCCGTCACACGGAGTGACAACAAACCCAGTCTCGGTTCGTACCAACTCAACAGACACTTTCGGAGATACCCGATGCGTACCTTTATAGCCACCCAGTTACGTTGTGACCTTTGGCACACCCAAAGTATTCCTACGGCATCCGGGAGTTGTACAACCTCATGGTCTAAGGAATAAATACTTGACATCGAAAAGCTTATGCATTATGAACTATACGATCTCGTGCTATGCTCAGGATTGGGTCGTGTCCATCACATCATTCTCCTAATAATGTGATCCCGTTATCACTGACATCCTATGTCCATGGTCAGGAAACCGTGACCATCTGTTGATCAACGAGCTGGTAACTAGAGGCCTACTAGGGACTCATTGTGGTCTATATATTCACACATGTATCGATGTTTCCGTACAATACAATTCAAGCATGAATAACAGACAATTATCACGAACAATGAAATATAATAATAATACTTTTATTATTGCCTCTAGGGCATATTTCCAACAGGCCATGCCGACCGATTTAGGGTGAGATTCAACATGCCGCGCGTGTACTCAAGTTATCTGGTACGATGAGATGGAATCTCTGGCGGCGGTCGCAAAGTCCTGAAGTGTCGGCGCACTGTACATTCTATGAATGAAAGAAAACCCTCAAATCAGCTCGAATAAAAATGAATTCATGACGATTTCCGCCGGGTGATTAAAGGAGGCAGACGAACTAGGATAAGAGATGAAATAATATCTCGTTAAATTAGTTACCTTGTCGTCCATGAGAAAGAACCCATAGTACAACAGATTCCCCAACCGAGAGGAGCTGGGTCGATCGCGAGCAGCGTCGAGAAAGTCGATGGCGATAGGCGGCAGCAAGCGGAAGTGGTGAAATGCGATGGGCTTTGCCGGCAGCCTGGCGGCAGCGGCATGTGTCGAGCTAAGTGTTTACCGCCGCAATAGGCCGTGCCATGGCATAGACGCGGTGGATCTTGTGTAGGTGTGAATGGGGAACATACCAGAGGGGCCAAGGGGGTGGCGGTCGGGGTGAGGGTTTTTGTGATGTGGGGATGGTAAGGGTTTTCTTTTTTCTTTTTTGAATTGGGTGGTGAGGGTTTTCTGTCCCACAAAGAATTTTGGGGGTGACGGTTTGGTAGAGCGAACCATGTGTAATTGACGCAGCAGGAAAAATGAAAGTCATTGCATACGGTTCCAATTTTGGGAACCGTGTGTGATTGACGTACAACTTCCGTCCTGGTTTATTGGTCCCCGTTGTAATTTTTAACAAAATTTGGCGAAATATTTAACATACTCAGACATAGATAATAAGCGTACATGTACATAAACATATTTCAACCGCATTAAGCATACTCAAGCGTACATAGTTCGATCCATCCCACATCTCATCTCACATGTGGCCGGCACGATCCTGAAGCTTCTCCACGTACTCGGTGTACGCGCCATGCGCCACCCTACGAGAATACTTCTGCTTGAAGGAACCAGCGGCCCGTCCTCTTGCATGCGCCAGAACACTTAGATACGCGTCATGAAGCTTGTGGTTGCAAAACGGGCATCCATAGCCGCCGTTCCAGGTCCTAATACGCCTGTTATGCATTCCCGCATAAAGCTCCCTCAGGATTCGCCTTTTGTACCTCCTCTGGGCATCTTTATCCTCGTTGTCCACATCGTCAGACAACACCAATACAAATATTAAAACAAATTTGGCATCAAATCACTGATTACATGCCGTGAAGTAGGATTAGGAATTTATGGCTATTTATTTGTACATATCCAGAGATTATGGTTTGATTTTTAAGCACGGTCATCTATGTACAGACCAATCTTGAAGAAAATAATGACACAAACATATGTAGGTCATTTAAAATCAATTGTGAAGTCCTAACTAGGAATTATTAGCATGAACACTAACCCTAGTCGGATTACTAGCAGAAATCATTTGCACAGATGAAACAACTAATCACTTATCACGTGTACCATTCAAACAATCAATACACTACACGGATCAAACGGAACTTACTCAGATTTCATGGATTTGGAGAACATAACCACATGATTTCTATTCCAAAAAGGGAGATGCAGGAGTAACCAGAGAAACCCTATGATCTATTTGACACATAAATGGTTATAGATGACAAACCAGCTGTCCGTCGTCGTCGGAGTCATCGCTGGAGTGGTCGTTGGAGTGATCATCGGAGTGGTCGTCGGAGTCGGTGTGGAACTCTACCTCCGGCCGTGGAAGCTCAATGTCGTCGATGACGTCGGGGTGCAGCGATAACTCGCTGGCGATGACGGCAACCTCTGTCTCCATCTCGACGCCGTGCTCCGATGCTTTAGCAGCCCCGACGTTGCCACTCCCTCCGATGGGGCGCTTTGGCTGCATCCTCTGACGGCTTTGAGGACTGAGAGCGGCGTCAAGGATGCAAGCGGAGAGAGAGGATTGTGTGTGTGTGTAGCGAGGATGGAGGGTGCGGCCGCTCGAGCGCACCATTAATATGGAGTAGTGGGAGTTGTGGGAGAGAGGCGGGCGGCGGTCAAACCGATGGCTCGCCTCCCGGTGAGCCTGCACACCAGACTGCTGGCATGCCTACCAAAGTTTCACACAACTACTCACACGCCTCCCGATGACACTGTGCGGTGAGCACGCCTCCGTCAATTCACAAACCTGCACGCACGCCCCCCCGTCTGCCTGCGCGGAGGACTGCTCGCATGCGTCCCGTCAACTCACGCCCGCTTGCACGCCACACGGGTCGCGCGGCGGCACCTATATTGTTTTTCTATTTGTATGATTAATGTTGCCGCTTTATTTTTTAACCGAAGCATGGCACGTATCCATTATTGGTCCAATGCTCACGGTTTGAATAAATTATCCGTTTGGGATATTGGTTCCCAATTATTAATCGTCTCCCATGTGTAATTAGATAAGAATACATCAAAACTGGTCTCAAATTTGACAAAATAAAGTACAATGGCACCTTGTATTGGTGTCCATATGACAACACGATAAGTTTCATGAACTTCAAATAAGTTTTGGATGTACTAGAATTTAAAAATCAAGATTCTCAATGTTTGAAATTTGTTGCATGGGGAGTAAACATGCACCCAGTGAGACACATGTGTTTTTGCAATCCATTTAGGTGCACTATCCCGTGTGCATGTAGCTCAAATTTGATTTTTGCACATTATACCCGTAGAAAATCAATCAATCAATGTACTAAAACGTCTTAATGATCTCTGTGATTTTTTTGAAATTAAAACGTCCCTCCTTTGGTAACATGTATGTTCACAGCGGGATAATTAATTTAACATGCATCGTAGTTGCGGTGGATTCGCGGTGTGTGTGTGGGTGTGTGTGCGTCTGGGGGTGGCGGGTGGCTCGCAGTACACTACGAGTTGTGAGCCACCGTGTGGGTTGGCCATTTTGTTAGGTAGGCCGGTGCTACATCAGAGTCGTGAAATCGTTATTTAAAACATTACACAACCCTTTCATACATAAATGTTTTGGCCACATGTAGTCGATGGTTGTCCTACACGACACTCGATACTCGCGTGTGACAATTTCTGTGGGCCTGCGAGGTCGTTGTCCATTACTTTGACGAACAGCCGACAGTGAGGTTAATTTGACCAGCAAGGTAGAATCTTTTTTGTTTGTGTTATGGTGGTATATAGTCCGCGTCAAAGAGGTGGTAGGGGACTAGCATATATACTATACGCACGCGTCCGTGAACAAGTACACCTCACTCAATGTCGGGACTTTTTGGTTACCGAGGCACATGCCACATCAAAATTGTGAAATTGGTTATTCAAACATCACACAAAACCTTTTTGGGCCACATGCATATCCTAGCTATTACACTCACGTGTGACACTTCCATCTGTGGGCCCACGAGGCCATCGTCGATGCATGCATGCATCACTTTGACCTACATCAGGAGAGGTTAATTAATTTCACCATCGATGAGGATTCTTTTGGGTTGTACATATATTACGGCAGGAGCATATAGTATGTGGCGAAGAGGGGGGCAGGGGACCATCATATGTAGTATGCTTGATATGAACCTCAATTTGTGTGGGTGCATGGTTTATAGTTTTTGAGGCATGTGGCACATCAAAGTTGTGCATTTTGGGTATTCAACATATATATGTTTGGCCCACATGCAAAGCGGTGGTGGTTGTCCTCTCGCACCCACTTAAGAGGTTATCAGCGATGTAGATGCTTTCCATCTGTGGGCCCGTGTGGTCCATCACAAATTTTTGCCTGACAACAAGAGAGGTTAATTTGACTTAGGAGGGGATTATTATTTTTGCTGTGTGATGGCATGCATGATATAGTTTGAGCACACACACATGCATGTGTACGCATGAATCCCTCCCATCGAGTCGAAGTGGCTAGTACAATGACACATCGTGAACCGATCTTTCTCTGTGTGGGGAGCTAGTGTACGATATTTGACACACCCGCCACATCAATGTTGTGTATTCAAACATGAATGCACACATCACCTCCTTACATATGCATGTGTGGTTGCCTTCGAACGATACACTCCCTCGCGTGGTTATCGGCGACAAGCCTATATATTTGTGGGCCTGTGTGGACATCCATGATCACCTTGACCAACAACAAGATAGGTTAGCATGGCGGATTCTTCATTTGGTTTGTGTTATCGTAGTATAGGTCATGGTGAGATTCAGACCTAATTAAGTTTGAGCGCATATACTATGCACACATGCATGCATGAATCCCCGTCGTTGGCTTGAAGTGTGGTGTAACATACATATCCATCGTGAACCTAACCCTCCCTCAGTGTGGAGATTTCTAGTTCAAAATCATGGTGCCACATCAAAGTTGTTCCATTGTTACTCAAAAACACACATTTCCATACATATGTTTGGGCCACACGCATGCAGTGGTTGTCTTCGGGGACTAGTTACTTGCGTGATTATTGGCGAGCTAGCCCATCTCCGAGGTCGCATAAACGGCCATCACCTTTGACCAACAACAAGAGAGAGGTTGTACGACCAAGGTGGATTATTCTTGGTTGGTTTTACGATCCATCTTGGTGAGATATATGCCTCTCTGGCCCGCCGACTGAAAGTGTGTGTGT
>LR738712.1:186394068-186425190 GCA_902687465.1 Secale cereale | reverse complement strand
CTTCCTACCTGTTGGAGCGCGTTCGGTGTGCCATTGGGAATAGTTGGTCATCATCTCATCGAGAAGCTTTGTGGCAGCACCAAGTGTAGTTGACATAAAAGTTCCTCCCGCGGCCGAATCTAACAAGTTCCGCGAGGTAAAGTTCAAGCCTGCATAAAAAGTTTGGATAACCATCCAAGTAGTCAAACCGTGAGTAGGGCAGTTCTTGATAAGAGATTTCATACGTTCCCAAGCTTGGGCAACATGTTCATTATCCAATTGTTTAAAATTCATGATGTTACTTCTAAGTTGGATAATTTTAGCAGGTGGATAGTATTTTCCAATAAAAGCATCTTTGCACTTGTCCCATGAATCTATGCTATTTCTAGGCAAAGACTGAAACCAAATTTTAGCTCCTCCTCTCAAAGAGAAAGGAAAAAGCTTAAGCTTAACAATATTACCATCTATTTCTTGGTACTTTTGCATATCACAAAGTTCTACGAAGTTGTTCAAGTGTATCATCTTCAGCACCGGAGAATTGTTCTCTCATGACTAAGTTCAGTAAAGCAGGTTTAACTTCATATGAAGGTGCTGAAGTGGCAGATGTAGTGATAGGTGTGCTGATAAAGTCATCGTTGTTGTGACTAGTGAAGTCACACAATTTGGTGTTTTCGGTGGAACCCATAGTAGCAAGCAAGCAAGATAACTATTTTTGTGATTTTCGATAAAAGAAACTAAAGCAAATAATGAAAGGTAAACTAACAAGACTAAAAAGCAAAGGTAAAAGATAGCATGCAACTCCCCTATCCTGAAGAGTGGAGTCCCCGGCAACGGCGCCAGAAAATACTCCTTGATGGGCCTCGAACCCCTCGTTGGATTACCCCAAGTGGAAGGTGTAAGATGCAGTAAGTAGAAGTGTTTTCCCCTAGCAAAGATGCCAAGGATCGAATCCCCAGAGACTCCTAGGTTCAACAGGTAGGTGTCAACTGCTAACGGCGCAATTAGCAATCAACGTGGACCTGCACACAGATACAAATAACTTTGCTCCCAACGAGTACAGAGAGGTTGTCAATCTCTCCGGCCTTGCAGTTCACAAAGGGTTAAAAGCAATATGATAGTAGTGATAGATAGTGTTTTGCAATAGTAAATAAAATAGCGGAAAGTAAATAGTGTATGTGATCAATGATGGTAATAAGGACCGGAGTCACATGATGTTCACTAGTGATGTCTCTCTCCCAAAAGACGATAAAACGGCTATGTGAGGTAACAAATTACAGCTGGGCAATTGACAGGACCACGAACGCAAACCAATGCTGATTACATTGCAAGAAAGGTTGAGGTTCAAAGCATGAGCGGTACGCCAAAGTAAGTAGACCGAAATCCATCTGCATCTACTACTAATCATCCACCTTGAGATATCTATCCAGAACATCTCGCTGGTATTAAGTTGCGAGTCCCACCCATAGTGTAAACTCAATGCAACAGACAACTGCATTAAAAGAACTTTGCGTAAAGTAAACAATCCTTGCACCCGCGGGCACAAGCACCGTTGTTTTCCCCCTTGTGGCAACAGCACATCCCCCAGACTCATGTTTCTGTCACTCAAGCTAGTCATCGAGGGGCATGAACCCACAATCGAGCATAACGTTCCCTCTTGGAGTCACTACTTACTACTTGGCCAAAGCAATAAATAACAACGGAGAACATGCAAGAATTACTTATGAACTAAAATATAAAAGAGGTGAATCAAATATATTACTCAAGATCAATCTGAACATAATCTCATAATCCATCGGATCCCAGCAAATTCAACATAGCAACAACATAAGGATTACATAGGTGCCTCCATCATGTAGGGCAGCTCACGAGGACTAATTAGTGAAGCACAAGAACGGGAGGAGAACATCACATAGCTACTGGTCATGGACTCATGGTCCAAGGGAGACTACTCACGAGTCATCCGGGAGGCGTCCATGGTGGTGGAGAAGCTCCCGGTGGTGATCCTCCCCTCCGGCAGGGTGCCGGGAAGAGTTC
Organism: Secale cereale; assembly: GCA_902687465.1. NCBI lineage: Eukaryota > Viridiplantae > Streptophyta > Magnoliopsida > Poales > Poaceae > Secale > Secale cereale. The sequence continues at coordinate 186,423,177 of LR738712.1, read as the reverse complement.
TCCTGGTGCTCCCTATCTTGGAAGCGGCGGCGGCGGCGGAACAAAGATGGGATCGCGAAAAGAAGTCTTGTTTCAAGGGTTACAGGGGACCCTTTAAATATCTGCCAAAGTAGGGCATCGGGGGGCTCTCGGGGGGCCGAGGCGCCCCCCCCGGCGCGGCCCGGGGGGGGGCGCCCACAGGGCGCCTGGGGCCCCTGTGGCCCCCCCAGGCTCCCCTTCGGAAGCAGTGTCGTTCCCGGAACGCTGATTTTTTATATATTTTTTCTGTATTTTTCTGGGCAGTTCTCGAAACGTGAAAACCTGAAATACAAAAACAGCCGAAAACAGAAACTGCCACTGGGGTGCACTGGATTAGTAAGTTAGTCCAAATATGATCAAAAGTGTATGGAAGTGTATGAATATCATAGCAATATCACCCAAAAGTGGCATGGAGCAAGCATAAATTATAGATACGTTTTGGACGTATCACGCGGCAAGTCAGCCAGGCGCGAGCCGATGGCGACAAGACCGGTGGGGGTGCAACCACCGTGCACTCTTTGCCCCGAAGGCCAAGATCGTCGACTCGCCGGATCCACCTCGACAGCGACTCCACCGCGTCATCAGATCCGCGAGCTCGTCGCGATCAGCGCCAAGTTCTTCACGAACGACAGCAAGAAGACGCTCGCACTCGCATCGAGCGCCGAAGAGAAGCGCGGCGTCAATCCGACCAGCGTGCTAGGCCCACTGTCGACATGCATGCGCCCGGGGAACCAGGTGACTTGCCGTACGCGGTAGGTTGCCCTGCGTTCACTCGTGAGCTACGGCAAGTCCAGTGGCCCAACACGAAGAATTTCAAGCCAGACGTACCAGAGAAGTACGACGGCAAGTCGCATACGTCGGAGTTCCTCAACATCTACACCATCTCGGTGCAAGCTGCCGTGGGGCGGGACGACAAGATCCTTGCCAACTACTTCCCGCTGGTGCTCAAGCCCAACGTCAAGTCCTGGCTCATGCACTTGCCGAACAACTCCATATCCTCCTGGGCAGACCTATGCCATCAGTTTGTTGGCGCCTTTACAGGCGGCCACAAACCTCATGGCCAAGAAAGTGACCTTCATCTGCTCGCCCAGAAGGAAGGAGAGCCCCTGCGCAAGTACATTCAGAGATTCAGCCGTGTACAACACAACATCCCAGATGTCCACCCTGCCACGGTCATCAGCGCGTTCCATCAGAACGTGCATAACCGCAGGATGCGGGAGAAAATGGCGATGTGCAAGATCAGAGACGTCAGTGAGCTGTATGCCCTGGCCGACAAGTGTGCACGTGCTGAGGAAGGGATGAAACTCCCCGGAGAGAATACAAGAGCAGGAGGATCTGACAGCGAGGATGCTGCCCCGGCAAGGAAAAACCGGCGGCGGAACAACAGGAAGAAGAAAGGCAAAGATGTGCTAGTCGTTGAGCAGTCCGGCAACGAAGGTGGCGCCAAGAAAGCCAAATTTGGTAGCTCCGGCAAGGAGATTGCCGCATGCACCAACTGCCAGGCTGTGGCGGCCGCCGACAAGCAGGACGGCACCGACAAGCAGTACTGCAAGATCCACCGCACCAAGGGCCATGACCTCCAAAACTGCTAGAGGGTCGAGCAGCTTGTCGAACAACAAAAGGCTGAATACGAGCGACGCGACAAGGAGAAGGCCCAAGGAGGTGCTAGAGGATCCGGCACGAAATGCCCCGGCCTAGGAGGACGCCGCGACAATGCCAAGCAGCAGCAAGGAGACAGACCTCCCCGCGGCCGCGACAAGGATGAAGATGACGACGACGATGAAGACATGGATGATGTCAAGAACAGTGAGCAGGAGTTCCAGAAAGCCACAGAGGTCTTGTGCGTTGACGGCGGTGCTTCTCTCCATACTTCACACCGCCAACTCAAGCAGTGGGTGTGGGAAGTCAATGCGGCAGAACCACCTGTCGAATCACGCAAGCTTCTGAAATGGTCCAGCACGCCTATCATCTTTGATATTGTGGACCACCCTGATCGCACAACTGCGATCGGGTGCTTGCCGATGTTGGTTTCACCAACTATCCGCAACCTCAAGGTCACTAAGATGCTAGTTGACGGCGGGGCCGGCTTGAACCTGATCTCCTCCACTGTACTCCAGAAATTCCAGATCCCTGACAGCGAGCTCGAAGAGACCGGCACATTCCAAGGAATCAACCCGGGAAGGAGCAAGCCGAAGGGGAAGATCACGTTTCCAGTGACATTTGGCGGCGAGTTGAACTTCAGGACTGAGAGGGTCACCTTTGACGTTGCCAATTTTCCATTGCCTTACAATGGGATACTCGGCCGTCCAGCACTCGCCAAGTTCATGGCAGCCTCTCACTACGCATACAACATGATGAAGATGCCAGGCCCGATAAGCGTCATCTCTGTCCCTGGCGACAAGAAGGATGCTCTTATCTACGCCGACAAGATCTACCGGGAAGCAGCAGCCGCAACAGATCGCAAATCACTTGTCGTTGAAGCTCCCGGGGGGAAGAAGAAGACCAAGTCCGGCAAGAGCTCTGATGCCCACTCCGGCAAGCGCACCTCTTCGGAGTGCTGCGCTATCATCGAGGACGCACCATCGAGCTCCACCGGCAAGTGTAAGAAGACGATCGCAGCTCCGCCAGAGACCAAGAAGGTGTCCGCCAAGGAGGACGGCACTGGTGGTACTTTCACCATCAGTGCCACTCTTGACCCTAAATAGGAAAGCGCGCTCATTGCTCTCCTGCGGGCGAACGTCGACGTGTTTGCGTGGCAACCGTCTAACATCCCCGGTGTTCCCAGGAAAGTAATTGAGCACCATCTTGCCGTCTGTCCTCATGCGCGGCCCGTCAAGCAGAAAGTCAGGAAACAAGCAGTGGAGCGCCAAGAATTCATCGCAGAAGAAATCAAGAAGTTGGAAGCAGCAGGCCTTGTCAGAGGAGTGCTCCATCCTACGTGGTTGGCCAATCCTGTGGTCGTGCGCAAGGCAAACGGGAAATGGAGGCTTTGTATCGACTTTACCGATGTCAATAAAGCTTGTCCCAAAGACACATTTCCCTTGCCGCGCATTGACCAGATTGTTGACTCCACGGCCGGATGTGACTTGCTTTCATTTCTTGACGCATACTCAGGATACCATCAAATCTTCATGGCAGAAGAGGATGAGGAGAAGACCGCATTCATCACTCCATGTGGCACGTATTGTTTCATACGGATGCCTTTCGGTTTAAAGAATGCTGGTTCAACATTTGCAAGGGTAGTCCATACAGCTTTTGAGCCAAAAATACACAGAAATGTGGAAGCCTACATGGATACATAGTGGTCAAGAGCAAGGACAGGGCAACTCCGATTCAAGACTTAGACGAGACCTTTGCAAATCTGCGCAAGATCAGCCTCAAGCTCAACCCCGAGAAGTGTGTGTTTGGAGTCCCTTCCGGCAAGCTTCTCGGGTTCTTCGTGTCTCAGAGGGAAATTGAAGCCAATCCCGACAAGATCAAGGCCATCGAGCAGATTGAAGCACCAAAGCGCGTCAAGGATGTACGAAGACTTGCCGGTTGCGTGGCTGCTCTCAGCAGGTTAATCTCTAAGTCTGCTGAGCGCGCCCTGCCGTTTTTCAAAATATTGAAAAGGCAGGTCCAATGAAATGGACTCCGGAAGCGGAGGACTTGAAGAGATACCTGTCCTCCACTCCAACACTTGTCGCACCTAAGCCACAAGAGAAGTTGTTGCTGTATATAGCGGCAACCAATCAAGTGGTTAGTGCTGCTTTAGTTGTGGAGAGGGAGGCAGATGATGAGCCAGCAACCACGGCAGGCGCGTCCAGCGACAAGCAGGGGGCTTCCCCGACAAGCTCTGGTCCCGACAAAGATGGATCTACGCAGGCGTGCGAGGAGATACGGAAGAGAATGGTGCAGCGCCCAGTTTACTTTGTCAGTTCCCTTCTGCAGGGGGCTAGGTGAAGGTACTCTGGTGTGCAGAAATTGCTTTTCGGCCTCCTCATGGCCTCGAGAAAGCTGCGCCATTACTTTCAAGCACATGAGATCACAGTTCACTCGCTTTCCGCTGAAGAGGATACTGCAGAATCCAGAAGCAACAGGCAGGATTGTTGAGTGGGCACTGGAACTGTCAAGCTTTGGCCTCAAGTTTGAGAGCACTTCAACTATCCAAAGCAGAGCATTGGCAGAGTTCATAGCGGAGTGGACGCCAACACCAGATGAAGAAATTCCAGAAACGAGCATCCCCATCAAGGAAGCAAGCAAAGAGTGGCTGATGTACTTTGATGGTGCCTTCTCGCTGCAAGGCGCCGGTGCTGGCGTGCTGCTTGTCGCACCCACTGGAGAGCACCTCAAGTACGTGGTCCAGATGCACTTTCCCAAGGAGCAAGCAACAAACAATACCGCATAGTATGAAGGATTGCTTGCCGGTCTCATGATCGCGACAGACCTTGGGATCAAGAAGCTCATTGTTAGGGGTGACTCGCAGCTTGTCGTCCGCCAAGTGAACAAGAATTATCAGAGTCCGTTGATGGAAGCCTACGTTGATGAAGTGAGAAAGCTAGAAGAGCACTTTGACGGCCTACAAATGGAGCATGTTCCGAGAGCTCAGAACGACGTTGCCGATGGCCTGTCAAAGTGCGCCGCACTTAAGTTACCTGTGGAACCAGGGATCTTTGTGCTCAAGCTGACTCAACCGTCTGTAACGCCATCAACTGGACAAAACAAGAAGAGGAAGTTGATTTCTGGTGACTATCTTCCGGCAGAGCTTCCCGAAGCCGCCGCTGTCACATCCCTAGTTAGCATTTGCATTAGGACCTAGCTAGAGTGTGCATCATGTTTACTTTTCAAAGAAACTGGAAATGGGATTAACAGAAACCCCAACACCCCTCTCCTAACAACTAGGGTTTGATAAAATATTTTCCAATGTACCCAAAATGCCCTTCAAAAATGTTCATCATTTCTGACTTGGTCTTAAACCTCTGCCAAAAATGGTGCACAATTTTCTAGGACAATTTAGGGCTTTGGATTAAATCTTATGGTATTTGAATTTGGGCATTTAAATGCTATAAAATATTTTAAATGCTCAAATAATCATAAACTATAATGTTTCCTACTGTTCATATTATATACAGTAGGTATTTCAAGTGTTATGAGTTACAAAAATGCTCTGGCATTTTATTTAAATGAACAAAGCTGCAAAAGAAATGAAACAGAAAAGAAAATAGAAAAAAAGGGAGAGAGAAAAGCTTACCTGGCGCCCCACCCGGCCCACCTGCCGGCCCAGCCCAGCTGCCGCTCCAGCGAGCTGCTTGGCTCGGCCAGGCAGGCAGGCAGGTGCTCGACGGCGACCGCACGGCGCGCCACGCAGCTGCCCGCCGCCCTGCTTCCTCCCCTCGCCGTCCTGGAGGGATGGACCGGTCGTTCACGTCGTCCCCGACCCCGCAGACACCTCCACCTCTCCCCAGTTCCTCTCCTTCGCTCTCCCCGCGGCATGGCCGACGCCGTCGTGCTCGCACCGTCGTAGAAGCCGCGCCCACCGTCGTCCCTGAGCCCCGCCTTGGTGTCCATCGTCTCCGCCGTCCTCGACTGCTTCGAACAGGCCGAGCCCCGAGCGCTCGCCCGCCCTGGAGACGCCCCGACCTCTTCTTCCCCAACTCCGGCCGCGGAGATCCCTCTCGCCGTCCCGCTCAGCTCCGACCACCCCCGAGCTCGCTCCGGCGCCTGCTGCAACCCCTGTGAGCCTAGCTTCATCCTCCCCCTCTCCGTTGGCTCTCTTTTGCCCTGGAACGCAGTGCACAAAGCTCACCCGCACGCACCGCCGCCGTGCTTGCCGCCGGTGATGCTCCGGTGACCATTTGGTCACTGGCACCCGTCCATCACACTCACCGCAGCACGTAGATGTGAAAGGTGCTACGCACGCATCGCCTAGGCCCCTGCAGCCGCATCTCCACACACGCCCGACGCCGGTCGCCGCCGTCGAGCTTGTTGCCGTCGTCTCCGGCCACCCCAGGTCCGGCGACCACCACCATCCGACGCGCAACAGCAAGGGCTTTCCAACGCGCCTAGCCACAGCTCGAGCCGTGCATCGTAGGCGATTTCCGAAGCACGCCGCCGTGTTTGGCCTCGCCGGCGGCTAAACGCCGGCGAGTTGGACCTGTTTTGACCACGGGTTTGACCCCCTGGGTCACTGACATGTGGGCCCTGCCCGCAAGTCAAACCTAGTTTAGGTGTTAATTTAATTCTAATTAGTTAATTAGTTAACTGTGACACTGACCAGTGGGTCCCACTGGTCAGGTTTGACTTGGACTGGCCCTGTTGACTGCCTGACGTCAGCATGATGTCATGCTGACGCAGTAAAGGTTTTTCTGGGATTTTTAGATTAAAAATAATTCAGGAAATTCCAGAAAATACCCAAAACTTCTAAAAATCATATAAAATCAACAATAGCTCAGATGGAAAAGATTTATATATGAAAAATGATCAGAAAAATCCAATCTTTCCAATGGCACTGGTTTCATGCATGTTTGAACAAGTTAAATTGCTGTTTACATCAAAAACATGATAATGCACTTATTTAAATAATAGTTTGAACTCCAATTTGAATCTTTGATTCAAATAGGTTCAAACCCTTCTGGTTTTAGTTGCATTAGCCAACACACATGCATCTTGCCATGTCATGAGCATGCATCATATTGTTGTATTTGTTTGTTAATGATTGTATCGCCGGTATTCTCTGTGTTAGGTCCTGCTCCCGAGGATACTGCTGCGTATCCAGTTGAAGAGCAGTACCCGACAACTACTTTGCCAGGCAAGCAATCATTGATAATTCCGATACAAACCCAATCTTCTCGCTCCTGCTCTCTTTTACTGCATTAAGACAACAGCGTGTGAACTGCTACTTGCTGCGGTAGTTGAACCCTATTCCCTTGAATGACCTGTCATTGCCACAGTAAATAGTTGAAACCCACTAGCATGTGTAGGAGTTGATTGAGCCATGTGATGTGTGATCCACCATGCTATTTATTTATGTTGCCTGCTATGCCTAGAGTTGTGTCAGGTCTGGTTCATCTGGGTGATGGATCAGAGTGAAATGATCATACCGATAAAGAGAGGGAAGAGTGGAACACGCTTGGTAAAGGTATCGATGAAAGGCCATGTAGGAGTACATGGTGGGTTGTTTCATTGGAATCGTCCATAGGACCCGAGATCTGTATGTGTGGTTCAAGTTACAGCTACTACCACGCATTGGGATCCTTAATTGACCCTCTCGGCTTATTAATTACCCTTGATCTCTGTCGAGGAGTTGCAACTAATTTCTGGTGTTTATAGCTTACTGGAGGTCGTGCACAACGCTGACCCTCGGGGTGGGTTGTGATGCGACAGGTACGTGGCACGGTGTACCGGTTGCCCGTTTGGTAACTCGGGAACCCCGTACACATCTTTTGGGGCCGTGAGCGACACCCCGGCCGGATCTCCCCACAGATGGAACCCAAATAGGCGATAAACCTGGACGAGAGACTTGAGTAGTTAGTTAGGTCGTGGCCGACACCCCCGCTAGGCTTCCGCTTGAAGGTTGCCGAGTACACGCCGAGTAAACGGCGATAAGTGGTGGAAGCGTGTGTGAAGAGGTACACCCCTGCAGGGTTATCAAACTATTTGAATAGCCGTTGTTCGCGGTACGGACTACTTGGTTGCTCTTACAGTTCATAGACAAGTTGATGGATACTAATAAAAGCCTCAAGATAAGTGTGAGTGCCATGGATGGCCCTTCCGTAGGATAACGGAAGAGGATCCTCGGTAGTGTATTGAAGTGGTGAGTAGAGGACTCGTGTTCGTAGTAACATCTTGCAATCCGTTGAGAGTTGTAGTATAGGTTAGCCAAGGTCAAAGCTGGCATTCTGCTATGAACTCCACTACCCCCTTTGATAATGTTGCATGTATGATAGGTTCTGTGGTAAGACTTGCTGAGTACCTTTGTACTCATGTTTTCTTAATAACTGTTGCAGAGGAGAACCCTGCCCCTGCTGATGGGTTCTACATAGACGTTGACGTTGACGAGTAGCTTGATACCCAGACGGAGATCTGGAGCTTGTGAACGGCCTTGTAGATAGTCAGGCTACACTAAGCCTGTTTTATTTTCTAAGTTGTCTGTACTCAGACATGTAGCTTCCGCTTGTGCTTGTATGACTGTATGACTTGAGTGTTGGGTCATGTGACCCCTACCTGTATGGATATGTTATGTAGGGCTCTTGGAGCCTTTTAAATAAAGTACTTTGAGTCATAGAGTTCTGTTGTGATGCAATGTTGTATTTGCACATATTGAGCATATTGCGTGTATGTTTGAAATGCTTGGTATGTGTGGGATCCGACACCTAGTTGTTTTCCTTTGGTAGCCTACCTTACAGGGAAATGCCTCCTAGTGATTCCAATGAGCCTTGGTAGCTTGCTACTGCTCGGAACACGTAGGCTGGCCGGCATGTGTCCTTCTTCGTTCCTGTGTCTGTCCCTTAGGGGAAATGTCACGCGTTGTTCCTTTAAGTCCATGTAGCTTGCTACGACTTGGGTTCATACGTTGATGACCGACATGTTCGTTGCTGGGTCATGGATGCCTGTCTCTGTAATCTAGTGCCACTTTTGGTTTATAACTAGCCATGTCGGCCTGGGTTCTCTGTCATATGGATGCTAGCGACACTGTCATATACGTGTGCCAAAATGCGCAAACGGTCCCGGGCCAGGTAAGGTGGCACCCGTGGAGTTACCGTGCGTGAGGCCGCAAAGTGATATGACGTGTTACAGCTAGATCGGTGTGACTTAGTATCGGGGTCCTGACAGCTGCCAAGAAGGTCCCCATGATCAACACCAAGAGTGCTGAGGAGTAGTCTGCTCCGGCAAGCCCTAGGGTTTGTTCCGTTGAAGCAAACACTCCCGACAAGTTTTGCTCCGACAAGCTTGCCGGGGAACGTCAAGCTCCGGCTGAGCCGCAGGTTCTCGCCGTAGAAGCGGATGTTCCCGCAGCAGCAGTTGTGCCTTTAGTCCTTGTTGTCGAGCCACAGGCTCCAGCATGGGCACAACAGATTGTCCGTTTCCTTCATACAGGAGAACTTCCCGAAGAGCAAGAAGAAGCGGAAAGAGTAGCCTGGCAGTCAAGTATGTACCAGTTTGTCGACAACACACTGTACAGAAGAAGACTCAACGGTGTGAAATTGAAGTGTATTCACCGGGAAGACGGACAAAAGCTGTTGGCGGAGATACATGGAGGCATATGTGGTCACCACATTGGCGCAAGAGCACTTGCCGGCAAAGCATTTCGACAAGGTTTCTTTTGGCCGACAGCCCTCCAGGATGCAACTGCACAAGTAACCAAGTGTGAAGCGTGCCAGTTCCATTCCAAGCAGATACACCAGCCAGCTCAAGCTCTCCAGACGATCCCTTTATCCTGGCCATTTTCGGTCTGGGGGCTCGACATCCTCGGCCCCTTTCCCCGAGCAGTCGGGGGCTTTGAGTACTTGTACGTTGCAATCGACAAGTTCACAAAGTGGCCGGAAGTGGAAGCAGTGAGGAAGGTGACATCACAGTCAGCAGTCAACTTCTTCAGGTCGATTGTTTGCCGCTTCGGGATCCCTAATAGGATCATCACCGACAACGGTACGCAATTCACGAGCCGCACCTTCATGCAGTACGTCCAAGATCTTGGCGCCAAGGTCTGCTTCGCTTCTATTGCTCACCCGAGAAGCAACAGCCAAGCGAAGAGTGCAAATGCTGAAGTGTTGCGCGGGCTCAAGACCAGGACTTTCGACAGGCTGCGCAAGTGCGGAAGAAACTGGATCGAGGAGCTGCCGGTGGTTCTTTGGTCGATCAGGACGACGCCAAATCGAGCCACTGGCTAGACACCTTTCGCTCTAGTCTATGGAGCAGAGGCAGTTCTCCCCATGGAACTCGTATACGGGTCACCTCGAGTGATCGCTTATGATGAGCTTGAGCAAGAGCAGCTGCGACAAGATGACGCGCTGCTCCTTGAGGAAGACCGTCTTCAGGCTGCTGTACGAGCTTCTCGCTACCAGCAAGCTTTGCGCCGCTACCATAGCCGCAAAGTTAACGGCAGAAGTCTCGAGGAAGGCGACCTTGTTCTTCGGCGCGTTCGGTCCGCCAAGAATTCCAACAAGTTGACGCCGAAGTGGGAAGGCCCTTACCGGGTGAAACGAGTCACTAGGCCTGGCGCTGTCCGCCTTGAGACCGAAGATGGCATTCCGGTGAGCAACTCCTGGAACATTGAGCATCTTCGTAAGTTTTACCCGTAAGGCGCGGTTGCCGGAACCCGTTCCGGCAACCACCTTTTGTACAAGTCTTGCCGCTGTTGCATGTAATCCTTTGTACAAAGCCGGGCGCAGACCCCGTGCATAAGTAAAGCTCATGTGCTCCGCACATCTTGTCAATTTCATGCTTTCTATTTTTTGCATGTGAAAACTGACACTTTGTGCAGCACCTACCCCCGGTAAGCAATAACGAGCCTTAAGGCTCCATATCTCTATTTTCTCTTCTTTCTTTTTTCTCAAGGAAAGGAAGGTTCCCTCGCGCACAAGTTTGCCGGGGAGGAAGTAGAAGACAGTGGTATGGGCCAGGCGTCGTTGAAGGAAGTTTCGCCTTGCCGGGAAGCAAACAACAGAAAAGCTAAGTTGCCAAAGTTTGAGTAATCAGATTTTTTAAATTTTTAAGTTATCTTCCATGAACGACCGCACTTTGTATGGAAAACCTGTGCGCGGAGGAACCAACTCGTAGCTAGTTGCGCCCTTACTTTGTTTCGAGTCCGCTCAACAACTTAAGTGTGCTGCGACTAGTGTCGCGCCCTTACTTCGTTTTCGAGTCCGCTCAACCACTTAAGTGTGCTGCAACTAGTTGCGACAAGGTTTCTTGTCGGCAACGGCACCGCCAGCAGGCTGCTGACGTCCCGCACTCAGCGCTCGTGGCTAAGGTGCCTGCGCCGGCAAGTTCCCTAAAAGCGTAGGGCAGAACATACAAAGGAAGGAGTCAAGTAAAGGAAATCTCAGTGCAATCACTACCCGAAATAGAGTTATATTACAAAGTAGCTTGTCGCAGCTCTAATAGATTGTTCTCATAACATGACCAGCAGCGACAAGAGAAGAAGAAAACGGGCGGCCTAATCTACGCGATCGCCCTCAACCCTCTTGATCCCGCTCACCTTGTCCACAATGGGTGCGACAAGGGCCTTGAGCGCCTCCAGATCAGCATCCGGCGGGAGGGACATGAGGACGTTGGTGAGGTTGAGGCCCGGGTTGCGGAAGGCCACCTTCACCAACACCTTTTGAAGAGCCCCCGCGCAGATCTTGCGCGACTCGTCGGCCAGCCGCTTTGGAGTCGTCTCCCGGAGTCGCTGGAGGGCCGTCGCCACGCCTTTGAAGAACAAAGTAAGCTTGGCGCTGGGTTGGAGGTTCTCATCGGAGGGATACCCGAGATCCTCCATCCCCAGCTGTGCCAGCTCCTTGTCAATATCTGTGGCAGCATTCACGAGACCCTCCGTCCAGTGCTCGACGGTCTCCCTGAAAGTGTTCTGGACGGCAGCAGCACTCGCCAGCAGCGCCTTCTCGACCTTGATCTCCTACTTCAAGGCCGCCTCCCGCTCCCTGTCGCCGTCCAGCGTCTTGGTCAAAGTGGTCAGCTTCAACTCAAGATCCGCGTTGGAGTCCTTGGTGGCGGCAAGCTCCTTGCCCTTCTCGGCGAGGCGAACATGCAGCTCTGAGTTGTTGTGGGCGTCCTTCTCCCGCTCACGCTTGAGCGCGGCAATCTCCTCACCGCTCGCCTTGAGATCGGCCTCCAGCTGTGCCACCTTCGTATCCAGCTCCTTCTTGGCGGCCTCGGCAGCTGCGGCAGCGTCCTCTGCTTGCTTGAGGGCTCCGCCAAGTGATTGCTCGCGCGCGGCAAGCTCCTCCTCGTGGCTGTCGAGGTTGATCTTCCGCTGCGCCAGCTCGCCCTCCTGCGCAGACAGCTTCTAAGCGGCAAGCCGATGTTGCTCTTCGACGTCAGCCTTCTCAAGGAAGAAGGCCTTCTGCCCCTCGGCGAGCTGCTCCGCTCCTCTGCCAAGGACCGGAGAGCTTCCTAGTGAAGACCCCGGAGCTCCTCCGCGCGCTTCTCGATGTCAGCTCCCGCCTTCGCGGCAAGCGCCTCTCGGGACTCCAGCTTGGCCTGCCGAGCGCGGTAGAGCGACAACAGCTTCCGCAATAGCCGCTCCTCCGCAGGCTCGCCGCTGCTGGTGCTCGGCGCATCGACCAGCGTCAGCCCAGCGGAGGCGAGCACCTCTCCGTCAAAGCTCTCTCCTTCGACCGGCGCCCTGGAGAGTGACGTCCAGGGGAGATTGATGAAGACGCCGTCGCCGGCCTTCAAGTAGAGGCCTGGCTGGGGCTCTTCGGAGCCTGGCGCTGCGGCAGCGGCGGAGGGATCGGCGGTCGGCGTAGCGCCTGGCGCTCCTGTGGCCTCAGGGCCGTCAGTACGATCGCCAGACCCCTCGCCAGCTGCTGCGGCGGCGGCCTTGGCGGCCTCGTCGCCGGCGGGATCATCAGCGCCGGCTGCTTCTTCGGTGGCAGCGGCGTCACCGGTGTTGCCGCGCGTGTTCTCCTCGCCAGCAACCTCCGTCTCCATCGGCTCCGCAGCAGATGGGTCTGACGGCAGGAAAGGGGAGAAAAACAGTCAAGCAAATATCCAAAAAGAAGAATCAAAAGAAGAAAAGCCCAAGGGAAGTTTGAAGCGAGAGGATTACCTGCGCGAGCCGGCTCCTCGGCAGGCTCCCTTGCCGGAGAGCTTTCCCTTGGCGGCGCAGTCGTAGTCTCCGCCGCCGGGGGGCCGCTGGTGCTGTCCCTTGCCGGAGAACTCTCCCTTGGCGGAGAACTCTCCCTTTCCGGAGAGTCCCTTGTCGGAGAACTCTCCCTTGGCGGCATAGTTGAAGTAGATGGCATGTCGGGGGCGGTCTCCGGGTGCTCCTGGCGGGGCTGTTCTGCTCCTACACAAACCAACAATCAAATGTCAGCAAAGAAAGAACACCCACGCGCGCCTAACAGCGGAAAGTGAACCATATACTTACGCTGGGGGCTGCTCTGAAGATTAGTTGTCAGGTCCGGCAAGGTGGTCTCGGTGGGTTCGTCCTCGACGATGATCACCTCCTCTGTCCTCGCCGGGACCTTGGCTCTCTTCGCCGCTCTCTGGGCCAGAGTCCTGAAAAGGGATAAGTTCAGAGTAAGGCAAATGAGATACAAGACAAAACAGCAAGAATTGAAGCAATACAAGTACAACAAGAATCTTACTCTTCTTCTTCCTCGTCGGAGCTGAGCGCGGAGAAGTCGAAGTCCGGCTCATGTCCAGCGCGAGGAGGCGGAGGAGTAGGCTCCCTTCGCCGCTTGGCGGGAGCAGTGGTGGTGGTCTGAGACGACCCCGCTCCGGCTGCCACCGCGGCGTGAGAAGCGGCAGGAGCAGAAGTGGTGGTCCGGGAAGACCCCGCCCCAGTTGCCGCAGAAGCGCGAGGTGCTCCCACGGCAACCGTGCTTGCCGTGGTGGAGCGTGTCGCGCGGCGCGGCGGCTGTTGACTCGTCTGCCGCTCCGCTACGTCCCCGGCCTTGCGGAGACGCCTTCTTGGTGGAGCTGGGGGCTCTGCTTGCGGCGAGATGCCTGAAGATGAGGAGGAAGAGGAGTCGATCTCCAACGATTCGCTCGTATCCTCGGCGGGCCCACTCGACTCGACGTCTTGCCCGACAAGCTCCTCCTCGCCGGCAAACTCCTCTCGCCCGACAAGGCTTGCCGCCTTTGCTGCCTCTGCCTCCTCCACGGTGAATCCAAACTCGCCCGCGGCTGCGGCTGCCGCTGCCTCTTCCAGCCTAGTGGCGATGCGCTTCAGCTCCGTATCTGTGGTGTCGCGAGTGAGGTCCTTCTGCTCGTCGGAGCGGATCGGCATTTCTACCAAGCCAGCGAAGAACTCCTGCACGACGTCGTCGGCAGGCTCTTGCCAATTTAGGTCAATTCCATGCGAGTCGCACAGCGGCATCATTGCACGGATGCGGCTGAGCGAGGAGTTGTTGCACAGCGGAACGACGCCCTTCGGCAACCTAAACACTTCGGGATGTTGAGGGTCGTACTTGAACAGCTTCTGGAGCATCACGTTAAGCTCCAGAACAGTGAAGTTAAAGTTAAGGCCCGGGCGCAGCCTCATGATATCCGCCGCATTCTCGAAATCCTAGGCGGGTCTCTTCCTCTCCTGCAGGGGGGCGATGCGACAGCGAAGGAAATCTGCGCCAACTACGCCTACAGTGAGCCCGGCAAGGCCTGAGGCGTTGGATCCGGGCGACGGCAATCTTCAGTCTATCGTCTTCCGGGGCCACGTTGCTCCAGTCGCTGCCGTGCACTACTGGGGTTTGGCGCCAGGCTGTAAATGGCTGCGGGTTCTCCTCGACGATCCAGCATGAGTTTGCTCTCCACTCCTCCCACTTGCTGTGGAGCTCTCCCTCCAGATAAGCGTCCTTCTTGCCGGCCCTCGAGATCCAGGCGATTCCGCCGGATAAAGGCTCTTCCTTCTCAACTCGAGGCATAAAGAAGTGGCAGAAAAGGGCTACATTTGGATAGACTCCGACAAAGTTTTCGCAGAGATGTGCGAAAACTGCCATGGTCAGAACAGCATTGGGGGTGAAGTCAAGGAGGCGGAACCCGTAGGTGTTCATGATATCACAGAAAAATTCAGAGAAAGGCGGGCAGAGCCCGCAGTAGAAGAACAAGGCGAAGAAAGGGTATCCAGTTGGAGCCATTTTCCAAGCAACGGCTGGAAGTACCTTCGTGCGCGGGTGCGCCCGCGTCTCCCCCGACCAAAAGAGGTAGTAGCACTCCCTCAGCTCCCTCGTGGCAAGCTTGGGGGGAAGACTGCCCGCTCTTTTCGCAGCGCCGCGAGCCGCTGCGCCTCAGCCGACCTCGCGCCCTTCCCCTTGTCGGTCTTCGGAGCCATGGCGGAAGTGGTGAGGGAGGTCGACGGCGTAGGTGGTGCCGGTGGCGATGGGGGGCGGAGCACTGCTCTCTTTTAGCTTTGGGAAGGAGGGGAGCGGCGGAGGTTTTCGAGGTTGGAGTAGCAACTGGCGGATGGGAGAACTGCCCCTGTTTCCCCTGCTTATAAGGAGGGAGGGGGGCGGACGTTCCGCCTTTCTGAATAAAGAAACCGCCCACGATCTCTCCCACGACGCCGCAATCAACGCGTGCCGTTCGGGGAGGGCGCGGTGGATACGGAGTGAGATACGGCGTAACCCAGGCCGCGTGTGCCCGTGCCCTGTTTTGGGCCTGGCCCAACAGCGCTCGGCACCGTGTATGGCCCAGGCCCGGGGGCTCCTGTCGGTGTACTAGAGTAGGGGTACCCTAGTATCCCGAACTTCTGCACGGGCAGTCGTAGCACCCCGCGGCAAGGCTTGCCGGGTGACCGCCAAGGTCCTCCGTGGTTCCTTTTTGAGCCATTCAAGAACAAAGTATTCAAGCCAAGGAGACAAGGCCCCGGCAAGAGGAGCTTGCCGGGAAGGCCACTCAAGGCACAAGACCCTGGCAAGAGGAGCTTGCCGGGAAGGCCAACCAAGACATCTCAAGGAACTTGCCGCGACGCGCCACGCGTCCCGGCAAGGCCCGGTGAGCGACAAGCTCCCGGACGCGACAAGACAACGACCGCGGCAAGGCGCTTGCCGCGGAAAGCTACCACTCTGGACCCACGCTCCAGCACATCCGCCAACGTGTCGCTCTAGGACCCTTCCAGGCGTACGTGGCGGGAGGCTGTGCAGCCAGCGATGCGCGGTGGCAAGCGGCGCTGACAAGGTTGCCGTCGTGGCGAACGGTGGTGTCCCTGACGGTCCCTTTTTGCACTGTTTGGGCGACGCAGACGGGTATTTAATGCTCTTGTCCCCTGCCGTCAGGGTTAGGTATGATACACTATAACAGTAGTTGTACCAACGACAACACCTTTCCATTTTTACCCTCAACTGCGTTGCCACCTGTCGGTGACCCCTTGAGCATATAAAAGGAGGCCCATGCGCAACTTAGAGGGGGGTTCGAAGCAGAAGAATGCTCACGCTCGGTCTCGCTAGCCGCTGGTGTGTACTGTAGCACACAGCGCTCCCGAGCAAGAACTCAATACAAACCACAGAGCAGGAGTAGGGTTTTATGCATCCGTGCGGCCCGAACCTGGGTAAAACTGCTCGTGTGCTTCGCCTCGATCTGCTCTTTGTGCGATCTCCACCTCCGCCGAACCGAAAGGGGCTCGGTCCGCCGGTCCCCATAGGTGCCCCTGGATCAGTTTCCCGGACAGTTAGGAAACATAACCACCTTTGATTAACGAGCTAGTCTAGTAGGGGCATAATAGGGACACACTGTTTTGGTCTATGTATTCACACATGTACTAAGTTTCCGGTTAATACAATTCTAGCATGAATAATAAACATTTATCATGATATAAGGAAATATAAATAACAACTTTATTATTGTCTCTAGGGCATATTTCCTTCAGTCTCCCACTTGCACTGGAGTCAATAATCTAGTTCACATCGCCATGTGATTTAATACCAATAGTTCACATCGTTATGTGAATAACACCCATAAGTTCACATCGCCATGTGACTAACACCGAAAAGGTTTACTAGAGTCAACAATCTAGTTCACATTGCCATGTGATTAACACCCAAAAGAGTACTAAGGTGTGATCATGTTTTGCTTCGTGAGAGAAGTTTAGTCAGCGGGTCTGTTACATTCAGCTCCGTATGTATTTCACAGATTTCTATGTCTACAATGCTCTGCAAGGAGCTACTCTAGCAAAATGCTCCCACTTTCAATACGTATCCAGATTGATACTTAGAGTCATCTGGATTAGTGTCAAAGCTTGCATCGGCGTAACTCTTTACGACGAACTCTTTATCACCTCCATAATCAAGAAACATTTCCTTAGTCATCTAGTAACTAAGGATAATTTTGACCGCTGTCCAGTGATCTACTCCTGGATCACTTTTGTACCTCCTTGCCAAACTCATGGCAAGGTACACAACAGGTTTGGTACACAACATGTCATACTTTATAGAACCTATGGCTGAGGCATAGGGAATGACTTTCATTCTTTCTCTATCTTCTGCCGTGGTCAGGTTTTGGGTCTTACTCAACTTACAATTTAGGCAAGAACTCCTTCTTTAACTGATCCATTTTTGAACTTCTTGAAAATCTTATTAAGGTATGTACTCATTGAAAATCTTATCAAGCGTCATAATCTATCTCTACAGATCTAGGTGCCTAATTTGTAAGCAGCTTCACCGAGGTCTTTCATTGAAAAAACTCCTTTTAAACAATCCTTTATGCTTTACAGAAAATTCTACATCATTTTCGATCATCAATATATCATTCACATATACTTATCAGAAATGTTGTAGTGCTCCCACTCACTTCCTTACAAATACAGGCTTCGTCGTAAGTCTGTATAAAACTGTATGCTTTGATCAACTTATCAAAGCGTATATTCCAACTCCGAGATGCTTGCACCAGTCCATAGATGGATCGCTGGAGCTTGCACATTTTTTTATCACCATTAGGATTGACAAAACCTTCTAGTTGCATCATATACAACTCTTCTTTAATAAATCCATTAAAGAACACAGTTTTGTTATCCATTTGCTAGATTTCATTAAATGTGGCAATTTCTAACATGATTCTTACATACTTAAGCATCGCTATGAGTGAGAAAATCTCATCGTAGTAAACACCTTGAACTTGTCGAAAACCTTTCTCAACAAGTCGAGCTTTGTAGACAGTAACATTACCATCGGCGTTAGTCTTCCTCTTAAAGATCCATTTATTTTCAGTGGCTTGCCGATCATCGGGCAAGTCAACCAAAGTCCACACTTTGTTCTCATATATGGATCCCATCTCAGATTTCATGGCCTCAAGCCATTTTGCGGAATCTGGGCTCATCATCGCTTCCTCATAGTTCGTAGGTTCATCATGGTCTAGTAACATGATTTCCAGATCTAGGTTACCGTACCACTCTGGCGCAGAACGCACTCTGGTTGTCCTACGAGGTTCAGTAGTAACTTGATCTGAAGTTTCATGATCATCATCATTAGCTTCCTCACTGATTGGTGTAGGAATCACTAGAACTAGTTTCTGTGATGTACTACTTTCCAATTCAGGAGAAGGTACAATTACCTCAGTAAGTTCCACTTTCCTCCCACTCACTTCTCTCGAGAGAAACTCCTTCTCTAGAAAGGATCCATTCTTAGCAACGAATATCTTGCCTTCGGATCCGTGATAGAAGGTGTACCCAACAGTTTCCTTTGGGTATCCTATGAAAACACATTTCTCTGACTTGGGTTCGAGCTTATCAGGTTGAAGCTTTTTCACATAAGCATCACAGCCCCAAACTTTAAGAAAACAACAACTTTGGTTTCTTGACAAACCATAGTTCATAAGGCGTCGTATCAACCGATTTAGATGGTGCCCTTATTTAACATGAATGCAACTGTCTCTAATGCATAACCCAAAACGATAGTGGTAAATCAGTAAGAGACATCATAGATCGCACCATATCTAATAAAGTACAATTAAGACATTCAGACACACCATTATGCTGTGGTGTTCCGGGTGGCGTGAGTTGTGAAACTATTCCACATTGTTTTAAATGAAGACCAAACTCGTAACTCAAATATTCGCCTCCATGATCAGATCGTAGAAACTTAATTTTCTTGTTACGATGATTCTCTACTTCACTCTGAAATTCTTTGAACTTTTCAAATGTTTTAGACTTGTGCTTCATCAAGATATACCCATATCTGCTCAAATCATCAGTGAAGGTCAGAAAATAATGATACCCGTCGCGAGCCTCAACACTCATCGGTCCACATACATCAGTATGTATGATTTCCAACAAATCAGTTGCTCGCTCCATTGTTCTGGAGAACGGAGTTTTAGTCATCTTGCCCGTGAGGCATGGTTCACAAGCACCAAGTGATTCATAATCAAGTGATTCCAAAAGCCCATCAACATGGAGTTTCTTCATGCGCTTTACACCAATATGACCTAAATGACAGTGCCACAAATAAGTTGCACTATCATTATCAACTTTGCATCTTTTGGCTTCAATATTATGAATATCTGTATTACTACGATCAAGATCCAACAAACTATTTTCATTGGATGTATGACCATCAAAGGTTTTATTCATGTAAACAGAATAACAATTATTCTATGACTTTAAATGAATAACCGTATTGCAATTCATGCTCAATGCAAATGCCAAATAACATTTATTTAGGTTCTACACTAATCCCGAAAGTATAGGGAGTGTGAGATGATGATCATATCAATCTTGGAACCACTTCCAACACACATCATCACTTCACCTTTAACTAGTCTCTGTTCATTTTGCAACTCTCGTTTCGAGTTACTAATTTTAGCAACTGAACCGGTATCAAATGACCAGGGGTTGCTATGAACACTAGTAAAGTACACATCAATAATCTGTATATCAAATATACCTTTTTCACCTTGCCATCCTTCTTATCCGCCAAGTATCTAGGGCAGTTCCACTTCCAGTGACCATTTCCTTTGAAGTAGAAGCACTTAGTTTCAGGCTTGAGTTTAGCTTTAGGTTTCTTCACGGGAGTGACAACTTGCTTGTCATTCTTCTTGAAGTTCCCCTTCTATCCCTTTGCCCTTTACTTGAAATAAGTGGTCTTGTTAACCATCAACACTTGATGCTCTTTCTTGATTTCTACCTTCGCCGATTTCAGCATCGCGAAGAGCTCGGAAATTACTTTTGTCATCCCTTGCATACTATAGTTCATCACGAAGTTCTACTAACTTGGTGATAGTGACTAGAGAACTTTGCCAATTACTATGTTATCTAGAAGATTATCTCCCACTTGATTCAAACAATTGTAGTACCCAGACAATCTGAGCACATGCTCACTGGTTGAGCTATTCTCCTCCATCTTGTAGGCAAAGTACTGTTAGAGGTCTCATACCTCTCGACACGGGCATAAGTATGAAATACTAATTTCAACTCTTGGAACATCGTATATGCTCCGTGGCGTTCAAAATGTTTTTGAAGTCCTGGTTCTCTGTTCTAAGCCGTAAAGCATGGTGCACTAAACTATTAAGTAAACATTATATTGAGCTTTGACAAACATTCATAACGTTTACATGTGCTCCTGCTATAGATCTGTCACCTAGCGGTGCATCAAGGACATAATAATTCTGTGCAGCAATGAGGAAAATCCTCAGATCACGGAACAAGTCCGGATCATTGCTACTATCATCTTTCAACTTATATTTCTCTAGGAACATATAAAAATAAACGAGGAGCTTCATCGCGAGCTATTGATCTACAACATAGATATGCTAATACTACTAGGACTAAGTTCATGATAAATTAAAGTTAAATTAATCATATTACCAAAGAACTCCCACTTAGATAGACATCCCTCTAGTCATCTAAATGATCACGTGATCCAAATCAACTAAACCTTGTCCGATCATCACGTGAGATGGAGTACTTTTCAATGGTGAACATCTTATGTTGATCATATCTACTATATGATTCACGCTCGACCTTTCGGTCTCCAGTGTTCCGAGGCCATATCTGCATATGCTAGGCTCGTCAAGTTTAACCCGAGTATTCTGCATGTGCAAAACTGTGTTACACCCGTTGTGTTTGAACATAGAGCTTATCACACCCGATCATCACATGGTGTCTCTTCATGATGAACTTTCGCACCGGTGCATACGCAGGGAGAACACTTGTACCTTGAAATTTTGTACGGGATCATCTTATAATGCTACCGTCGTTGAAAGCAAAATAAGATAAACATCACATGCAATCAAGATATGCGACATGATATGGCCATCATCATCTTGTGCTTTTGATCTCCATCTCCAAATCATCGTCATGATATCCATCGTCACTGGCTAGACACCATGATCTTCATCGCATCATCGTGGTTGTCTCGCCAACTATTTCTACTTCTACTATCGCTAACTCATAGTGATAAACTAAAGCAATTACATGGCCTTCACAATTCATACAATAAAGTGACAACCATAAGGCTCCTGCCGGTTGCCGATAATTTACAAACCATGATCATCTCATACAATAATGTATAACTCATCACGTCTTGACCATATCACATCACAACATGCCCTGCAAAAACAAGTTAGGCGTCCTCTACTTTGTTGTTGCAAGTTTTACGTGGATGCTACGGGCTTAGCAAGAACCGTTCTACCTACGCATACAAAAACCACAACGATTTTTCGTCAAGTATGTGCTGTTTTAACCTTCACAAGGACCCGGCGTAGCCACACTCGATTCAACTAAAGTGTGAGAGACAGACACCCGCCAGTCACCTTTAAGCAACGAGTGCTCGTAATGGTGAAACCAGTCTCGCGTAAGCATACGCGTAATGTCGGTCCGGGCCGCTTCATCTGACAATACCGCCGAACCAAAGTATGACATGCTGGTAAGTAGTATGACTATTATCGCCCACAACTCATTGTGTTCTACTCGTGCATATCATCTACGCATAGACCTGGCTCTGATACCACTATTAGGGAACGTAGTATTTCAACAATTTCCTACGATCACGCAAGATCTATCTAGGAGAAGCATAGCAACGAGTGGGGAGAGTGTGTCTACGTACCCTCATAGACCGAAAGCGGAAGCGTCTAGTGACACGGTCGATGTAGTCAAACGTCTTCGCGATCCAACCGATCCAAGCACCGAACGTACGGCACTTCCGCATTCAGCACATGTTCAGCTCGATGATGTCCCATGAGCTCTTGATCCAGTTGAGCTTCACGGGAGAGTTTCATCAGCACGACGACGTGGTGACGGTGATGATGAAGCTAACGGCGCAGGGCTTCGCCTAAGCACTACAACGATATGACCGAGGTGTGTATCTGTGGGGAGGGGCACCGCACACGGCTAAAATCAACTTGTGTCTCTTTGGGGTGCCCCCTCCCCATGTATATAAAGTAGGGAGGGAGGAGGGTGCGGCCAAGCAAGGGGTGGGACATGAGGGGGAGTCCTACTCCCACTCCTTCTTTTCCTAGTAGGAGTAGGAGAGGGGGAAGGAAGGAAGAGAGGAGGAGAAGGAAAGAGGGGGCCAGCCCCCCTTTCCCTAAACCAATTTGGTTTGGGCCTTGGGGGGGGGGGCGCCCCACACTCCCCTTGCTGCCCTCTATTCCCACTAAGGCCCATGTAGGCCCATTAACCCCCCGAGATGTTCCGGTAACCTCCCGGTACTCCGGTATTTATCCGATAACCACCGGAACTTATCCGGTGTCCGAATATAACCTTCCAATTTATGAATCTTTATGTCTCGGACATTCCGAGACTCCTCGTCATGTCCGTGATCACATCCGGGACTCCGAACTACCTTCGGTACATCAAAACACATAAACTCATAATACCAATCGTCATCAAACGTTAAGCGTGCGGACCCTATGGGTTCGAGAACTATGTAGACATGACCGAGACTCATCTCCAGTCAATAACCAATAGCGGAATCTGGATGCTCATATTGGTTCCTACATATTCTACGAAGATCTTTATCGGTCAAACTGCATAACAACATACGTTGTTCCCTTTGTCATCGGTATGTTACTTGCCCGAGATTCGATCATCGGCATCATCATACCTAGTTCAATCTCATTACCGACAAGTCTCTTTACTCATTCTGTAATACATCATCTCGTGACTAACTCATTATTCATTTGCTTGCAAGGCTTATTACTATAACACCCCATATGTGATACTTTCCATTTATGACAATATATGAAACGATGACTTCATCAATTCCATTTTGGGCTCTTCTTTCATTTCGGGTTTCTTTGTTTTGTTGTGTGCGTGTGTGCATTTCATCCATGTCATGTTATCATGTGCATTGCATTGCATTCGTGTTGCCACTTGCGTCCGGTCCCGCTCGTCTCTTCCCGTTGTCCGTTTCGAGTTCCGACACTCACACACATGCCCGTGGCACCCCCGAGTCCTTCTTTCGTATGTGGCCATGAAACATTCTCGGAAGGAGGTGAAACTTGTCGTGCGTTGTTTTTTTAGTATGTGTAGGCCGCCTGTCAAGTTTCATCGCGTTTGGAGGTCGTTTGATACTCCAACGGTTAACCTAGTGGGCTAAAAGCTCCTCTTCCTTTTGGCCCAAGACCCCCTCCACAACGGCCCACTAACCCAGCACAACTACTCCATCCTCTCAGTCATCGGATCGTGATCGTGTGGGCGAAAACCGCACCCCATTTGGACCTTCCTAGCTCCCTCTACCTATAAAACAGCCCCATCCCCTCCATTTTCGGGCGAAACCCTAGTTCTTCCTCTCTTTTTTTCCTTTTTCCCGTGCCCCGCAGATCCTCCGCGCGCCGAACACGTCTGCCGGGGCCGGATGCGTCCGCCGCCGCCCCCTCGGCCAATCGGACGGCGCCACGTCAGCGACCCCGCCGCCTCTCTCTCCTCCCGCCTCCCGCGGCCCACCGGGCCCGCGCGCGGCCTGCCTGGCCTGCGTGTCCGCCGCGCCTCCGCACGTCCGGCCCGAGGCCACCGCCCCGTGCGCCTCGTGCTTCTCTCCTCCACGCCGCCGTCGCGCGCGAGCTCCGCCGCCGCCGGCCGCCCTCCCGCCGGCGCGCCGCCCCTGCACCTCCGCCACTACTTCGCCGAGCCGCCGCCTCAAGCCCGCCGCCTGAAGCTCGCCGGCGCCGGCAGCTCGCCGGCGCCGGCAGCCGTGCCCGCCGCCCGGCCGTGTCCCGCCAGCAACGCCGCCGCCGGTCGCCCCATACACCGCCGCCGGGTTCCACCACGATGCCGGCCACCTCGCCAGCTCTTCGGTCGTCATCTTCTTTGTCTCCGGCCTCATCTCCGGCGAACTCCGGCGAGGTCCGGATCGGGATCTGGATCAGGACCAGATCCACCACTCCCTCCATCCAAACGCTCCACCCTCATCCCGGATCTCCTCGTCCCGCACGGATCCATCCCGCGTTGACTTTTCGCGGAGGTAATTTCCACTAAGTCCCCAGATCCGTTAAATTTGTTGCCCTCTTTGACATGCAATAACTTTGCGCTCATAGCTCCGTTTTGCGCGTATGATATGTCGAAATGTTTGTCTCGTCGTGCTCTACATGTTAGTACTAGTTTCATGCATGCTAGAGTTCATCTTGTTGACTTAATCTTCGTGGCAAGAGTGCATGTTACTGTAACTAGTTGGCTGTGTAAATTTGTTGCCATGTTTGAGATGTGATAACTTTGTGCATGTTTGTCCGATTGGAGTGAATGATATGTCCAGATCTTCGTTGTGAAATGCTCTACATGATGGTTGCTATAGCATTCATGTTAGGTGCCCTATTGCCATGTATATC
Organism: Secale cereale; assembly: GCA_902687465.1. Classification (NCBI taxonomy): domain Eukaryota; kingdom Viridiplantae; phylum Streptophyta; class Magnoliopsida; order Poales; family Poaceae; genus Secale; species Secale cereale. Next base: position 186,398,769 of record LR738712.1, on the reverse strand, counting down.
GCTGTTGCAAAAGTGCATTTGGCTGATAAGTTTCTGAACTTGTTATGAGATGATGTGTTGCCATGCTTGTGCTTATTTACCCTTGTGTCATATGAGCTAGGTGTCAACATGAGTTTTGCACTTGAGTATGTGCTCTACATATTAGATTCATTTCCATGCCATGACATGTCTTGATATGAGTGCAACAAGCTCGTTAACATGCCTTCATGTTGTAATTCCTGCCATGCCCAGATTTTGCTAAGTCTGGATAAACTTTTGCTCTTTTGCCATGGTGTTTGGGACATGTTCTAGTATGTTGTAGAAGTAGCCATGTGGTGATTCTTGAAGAGCATGTTATGTATGTTATTGCCATGCCTTTTGTTTGCATGATGGCTTGATGTAACTTGTTGTTTTGATGCTCCCAAGTGACTATAAAATGTATCTGTCAGCATGTTATCAACAAGTTTAGTTTTGCCACGAGTGTAGCTAGTGTTCTATGCACCCTATGAGCATGTTCTTGCCTTGAGTAGCTTCTAAAATATGTCTTCTTGCTGTTGGTTACCTTAACTTGCCATGCCATGCTTTGAGTTGAGTTGCACAAGCTTGTAAACATGCCATTCCATTGTAATTCTGCCATGCCTTGTAATTTACACTAACTCTGAGAATTCTGTAAATTTATTGCAACTTGCCATGCTTGGTTAATTGTGTTCCAGTAGGTTTTTGGGTGTGTTCTAAGTTTATGCTTGTTAAGTATCATGTCTATTTCACATCCATGCCCTTTGTCTCCATGTTTGGGTACTGTAGCATGATTATTTCTTGCTCCAATGATGTCATGTTGCTGTAAACTGCAGTTTTGTGTGAATATTGTTTTGCTTGTCATTTGCAAACCGTGTGTCCATTTCCGGTGATCTTTATATCGATTTCAACTGAAATCTTCCCCTCTATCCAGTGGCTTGCTTGGTTTTCCAAGATGAGGCCTTTTCCATCATCTTCTCCTTAGGCTCAAGAGCTTCCTCATGCATACGCACATCATACTAGCATCCCTTGATAGGACTTGCATCATGTTGATTGTGCCTTGCACCGTGTTTGATATTGTGTCATTGTTGTGTTCTTGTGTTGGGTAGAGACGGGAGCCGATTCGGAGTTCGAGGTTCCTTATGAGGCTGAGTTTGAGGAGCAAGGTTATGATCCCTCCATGAAATCAACAGGCAAGATGACCTTACCCAGATATCACTACTATCTTTGCCTATGATAGATGTCTCGCTCTTTAGATATTGCCTCGATGCCTATGTCTATTTGTCAGCCCTCCTATTGTTGCCATGAAACTCTTTAACCACCCTCCTAGCAAACCATTGTTTGGCTAAGTACGCATCGCTCAGCCCCTCTTATAGCGTTATTAGTTGCAGGTGAAGATTTGAAGATTCTTGCTTCGTGATGAAGTTATTGTTGGGATATCACAATATATAATCTGTTAATCTAAATCATCTATATATTGGTAATGGTTGGAAGGCTAAGCCTCTTGCTTGGTGTTTTGTTCCACTCATGCCACCATAGGAACCGATAAACCGGTGTTATGTTCCTTGAATTTGCGTCCCTAACACGGTTGGGGTTTATGGGCCCCCCTTGATAATTTGCTCAGTGCTAAAGCTTTTCCAGCAAGCCCCAACTTTGGTTTTACCATTTTCCATAACTAAATAACTTGCATAGGGACTTTCCGGACCCCGAACACTTAATTTTACAAACCGGGCCAGTGCTCCTCATGAGTGTTGGTCCAAACTGGGCAGCCCGTGGGGTCGATTTGAGGCAACTCGAGGTTTTGGCTCCCGCAGCTTGACCTATCCGGTCGTGGCCTGAGACGAGATACGGGCGGCTACTATCAGGGTGTCGGCATGCCGGGAGGTCTTACTGGATTAATTTTACCTTTGTCGAAATATCTTGAGCACGGGATTCCGAGAATACTCGGGTCTTCCCACCTTGGAGTTGCGACTCCGCAGATCATGAGCATGTGATGGGCTAAGTTGGCACACCCCTGCAGGGTTTGATCTTTCGAAAGCCATGCCCATGGTTATGTGGCAGATAGGAATTTGTTAATATCTGGTTGTAGATAACTTGACACCATGTTCAGAATACGCTACCTGCGTGAGTAACCGTGATGGTCTCTTTCCGAAGGGGTTCGGGAAGTGAACACGGTGGGGTTATGTTTGACGTGAGTAGTTAGGATCACTTCGTGATCACTTTGGCGATCGTTGGCACTTGTTCTCTCCTCGCTCTAAACACGTAAGTTAGTGCTAGTGCTGCTGCAACCTTGTCTTAAGCCTTTTCCGCACCTAAGGCTTTGATAGTATTGCTACCCGGGAAGGGGATTGCTGAGTCCTCCGTGGCTCACAGATTCTACACAACACCAGATGCAGGTACCGATGAGAACTACACAAGTGGTGGTTCAGAGTTGTATTGGGAGTTCGATGAAGAGCGTGGATGATACTACGTGTCTTATCCCGAGGATCAGTAGGGCTCTTACTAGCATGATCGGGACCTTGTGTTGCTTTATTTATGGTATATTTCATTTGGATTTCGTCCGTAGTCGGACTCTGATGTTATCGGATGATGTATGTTAATGTATTTCATTGTGTGACGTGGCGAGTGTAAGCCAACTACTCTTTTACATTTTCATCCCCTCTTTTACATGAGTTGTGCAAAGATACCATACTTGAGATCATTCTAGTATGTGATTATGCCTTTAAGTCGTGCCTCGACACGTGGGAGGAATAGTCACATACTGTGCATTACAATTACGATGTGTATTACCGAGAGGGCCAGAGATACCTCTCCGACACTTGGAGAGACAAATCCTATTCTCGATCTATGCCAACCCCACAATCACCTTCGGATACACCTGTAGAGCATCTTTATAATCACCCAGTTACGTTGTGACGTTTAAAACCACACAAGGTGTTCCTCCGGTATTCGGGAGTTGCATAATCTCATAGTCATAGGTACATGTATAAGTCATGAAGAAAGCAATAGCAGTAAAACTAAACGATAAAGTTGCTAAGCTAACGGATGGGTCTTGTCCATCACATCATTCTCCTAATGATGTCATCCCGTTGATCAAATGACAACTCATGTCTATGGTTAGGAAACATAACCATCTTTTATTAACGAGCTAGTCTAGTAGAGGCATACTAGGGACACTTTGTTTTTGTCTATGTATTCACACATGTACTAAGTTTCCGGTTAATGCAATTCTAGCATGAATAATAAACATTTATCATGATATAAGGAAATTTAAATAACAACTTTATTATTGCCTCTAGGGCACATTTCCTTCAAGAGGTGCCACATCGAAGTTGCATTTGGTATTTGAAAAGCGAACCACCCTTTTGATACATAAATTTGGTCCACATGCAAGTGTGTTCTTGTTCTGACCCTCTCCCGCATCATATTTCTCCAAATTTATGAACATTACACAAGTCGGATGACGCAAAAGACACAGTTCACTCAAACTAACCATGTGCCACGCCGGTGCACCTAACACGCACACATCCGCACAGTACATTAGGCCCCACGAGGCTCCCCCTCTACAAAATATCTGCCCACCTCGAGGGTTTTTCTGTTTGAGAACACACGGTTGTTATCTCCGAACCATGTGCGATGTTTCTTGTTCCCAATCCCGCCTGCATCCCAAGAATATATCTTGTGATAGCCTGTCTTATTAGGGATGATAGACTACTCATATCAATAAGGAATTCCTTCTTTTCCGGGAGACCATTCGGACATAACTCCAAAGTTAAGTGTGCTCAGCTTGGAGTAATTTCAGGATGGATGACCGACCGGGAAGTTGCTCCCGGGTGTGCACGAGTGAGGACAAAGTGCGTAGAAAAGACTAGTATTGATATGTGGGGCCAGTCTAGATCCCGCCAGGAGTAACGACCACCGGCGGGTGTGTGGGGCCAGTCTAGATCCCGCCAGGAGTAACGACCACCGGCGGGTGTGTCCGGGGCGTTACAAGTTGGTATCAGAGCCGATCCTCGCGGTTACACAGATGTTTGCGGACATGTGCGCGGTCATGTTGTTCATGACGTTTGTGACCCGTCGTGGCACACGGCATGGCACATGTGCCAGACTAGATGCACAAACGTATCTGCCAAGAGGGAACGTTCCTGTGGCCCGACGAGGACGTCGGTTCCTCTGAGTGGGGGTGTATGTGATAGCCTGGCTTATTAGGGATGATAGACTACTCATATTAATAAGGAATTCCTTCTTTTCTGGGAGCCCATTCGGACAGAACTCCAAAGTTAAGCGTGGTCAGCTTGGAGTAATTTCACGATGGGTGACCGACCGGGAAGTTGCTCCCCGGGGCCAGTCTAGATCCCGTCAGGAGTAACGACCACTGGCGGGTGTGTCCGAGGCATTACATATCTACCCGCCTCGAGGGTTTTTTCATTTCATAACATACGGTTGTTATCTCCGGACCGTGTGCGATGTTTCTTGTTCCCAATCCCGCCTGCATCCCTAGAAAATATCTGCCCGCCTCGAGGGTTTTTCTGTTTCATAACACACGGTTTTTATCTCATGTGCAATGCACTATCATCAAATTTTTCAATAGCACGGTATTTCACTCCCGCGTTTGACTCTCGCGTAGTAAAATTTTCAGTACCCGCGTCATTTCCTCAAATACCCCACGGCCCCCCTCCACACACGCACACACACACACGCACACAC